>CAEMYA010000888.1:120126-132676 GCA_903131615.1 Diplodus sargus | reverse complement strand
TCAGCAGCTTCACTTGAGTTTCCAAAGTGTTTGTACGAGCCTGAAGTTGAACGATGTCGTCTTCCGTCCTGATATACGTTCCTCTGCTTCCTTCACTCTGTCTGTAACTTCTTTAATTAATGAAAATACGCCGTCTAGTTGATGTGAGACTTGTTTTTCCGTCCCCTTGATTGTGTTTGTGACATCTGCATCACAAAGGTTAAAGTCAGCGTCTTTGTCAGACTCACAATCTCCATCATCATGTTTCATCAGCGTGCTCAGATTCCAGCTGAATCTCTGAGTCTTCAGTGTTTGTTTTCTCCTGAGACGTTTCATTCTTCTCTGCAGGATTCTTCAAACTTTAGATGAATGTTTTACTGCAAATTTCGTTTGTGACTAGATGTTCAATGATTCAAATGGTAACTGCAGGATCGATCAGGATTTTATCAGAACCAGTAGAATAAGAATACATTTCCAGCAGCACGAGGAAATCCTGACAGAACCAAACACTTTTCTTAAAGGATCCCTTTATGGGAATCCAAACAAATTCTGTCAGAAATGTTTAAAATCCTGTTGGACTTGTTGATGAAGATCCGGTCCTCTCTGTTTTACTGATTCTTGTGTTCTGAGCTCACAGTTCATGTTTCACCTCTCAGACCTGAAGATGAGTGTTTGTGTGGAGGAAGAGTTGGACCGAGCAGAACCTCCAGGATCCACCTGTCCGTCTATGAAGAGTGACCGGTCCAATGATCCACCTCTAAACTTCAGTCCTGAACCTGGACCATCAGACACAAAGTAAGACGACTGATACTAACTCATTTATAAGACTCATGTTTCAGTGATGATGATGTTTGTGTTACAGGTCTCAACACGGTCAGAACCTCAGTTACAAATGATTTTTGGTTCAGTGTCCTTTGTTTTTGTATATATGTCCATCATTTAATTCACTTCATGCCTTGTTTGAATAAAGTTCATTAGTGCGGTTCATCTCATCTCGGTCCTTGTTAGTTTCACCACTCTGAGATGGATTTTACATTTTGTTCAGGAGCTTTTCATCAGCATCAGTTCTGTATCAATGGCTACTTCCACTTAGTGCAAATAATTCAGCCAAGAGTTAAACTCTGGAATCTTTATAAACTGGCTGTGCAGTATAAAAGAACATACTGGTCCTTTAAAACCCAGTAACTGCAGTATGAAACTGTACTTACAACAAAAACATCAACCATGTCATCGAGGGAAACAGTTTGACTTCATTCACAAAGTTCACAGTTTGAACCTTTAATTCTAACTTAGTGCTTTTCTGCATAAACTTCTTCACAGCTCTTAGAAAATCTTAGTCACAGGAATAACAAAATAATAGCACATATGCCAAATGTTCAGGGCTGCAGCTTCAAATAAAACGGTTATCAATGTGCACAATCATGTTAATATTGATCTGAACCTACAACACAAACGTAAACATTGTGTGTAAATGAGGTCGCAGGCGACGCGGCGCCACCATTAACCGCCGTAAACAGTTTTACTTCCTACACTTTTTAAACTCATTACTGAAACACTCGAGTTCATCAACAAACTCGACACACTCGCACTACATTGAGTTTCACTGTAGGAGTTATTATTGGTGGTTTTCACTCCGTACCAACCTGAAAAACACAGGTGAAAGTTCGGAGGAGTGAAGACACGAACCGATGCTCTCTCTTCCCAGTTTTCCTCTGCAGAGGGGCGGATTCCCTCACAGTCAGGAACCTGGTGCAACACCAGCTGGGCTCATTGGTTCCACTCTTCTATTTCCTCATGAACTGAAGCTTTTCCCACAGATTGAGGAAAAATCATTTTGGTTCTCAGGCTTAACACTTGTTTCATGTTTTGTTTCTATAAATAGTGAAAAATAAAGACTTCAATTTTATATTAATATCAATAAATCATATTGCAAATAATATTACACATTTTGAGTGGACCACATTATCTTTGTTGATTTTGTGTTCATGTATTCAGATTTCCACTAAAAAGTCTTTTGTGTCCATAGTTGAGACTTTTCCCGCCTCATGTTCCTCTGTGTGTCTGCTATAAATCTGTAATCTGATCTAAGAGGACAAACAGAAACTTTTAAACCTCCTCCAGGATTCATGTGATGTGAATAAAAACATGTTGGTGTTTGCAGAGTTCAGTCCAGCAGACAGAGAGCAGAACCTCCAGGATCCATCTGTCCGTCTGTGAAGAGTGACCGGTCCAATGATCCACCTCTAAACTTCAGCACTGAACCTGGACCATTAGACACAAAGTAAGACGACTGCTACTAACTCATTTACATGGCTCGTGTTTCAGTGATGATGATATTTGTGTTACGGGTCTCAACACGGTCAGAACCTCAGTAACAAATGATTTTTGGTTCAGTGCCGTTCAGGTTCCTGAGAAACAGACACAAACCGACACTTTCTCTTCCCAGTTTTCCTCTTTATTTCCAGAGCTCAAATATAGAGGACTAAACCTGACTTAAGTATAAATAAATAAATGTATAAATAAATAAATAAATGCATAAATAAATACATACATACATAAATAAAAAATCCATGTATCCTTCGTTCTTTGGTTTTTCTGTTTCAAAACCAAATTAAAATAACTGAAAAACAACTTTGTGTTTCTGTTATTTTGTTTCAAAACCAGAACGGAAAAGCAGAAAAACAGAATAAAACAAAATCACACATTTTGTAGCTGTTATTCTGTTTTAAAACAAAAAGGGGGAAAGGGAAAACAGAAAAACAACGGATTTAAATCGGCATCAATTTAGTTTTTTTCCCTCAACACAAATAAGGAAGTAGAACGGCGAAGATCACCAAGACTTCACTGCAAGTAATGGCCGCACTTCAACCTTATGCAGATCTAATCTGCAAACTTTTTGAGAGTGGGAAGACACATTCAGAGATGAGAGATGTCCTGCAGCGCGAAGGTGCCTCGCAATGCTCCATAATGAGCATTAGGAGGTTTTGCATGGAGCACAACCTTCGCCGTAGAAGTACCGTTTCAGACGCCGATCTGGAAACGGCTGTGATAAAAGGGTAGGCTATGTGTGTATGTAGCCTATAGGCATATACTGATAAAATATTTATTGACATTCTGCTCCGGAACATTAGCTCGTCCGGTCCGCCCCCATCTCAGGAGAGAAAGAAGGAGAGACAGAGCAGCTCCAACATTTTAAGTGCGCCCTTTCGCACACATTGTTGTTGATATTCTCCACCTCATTCCCTGTCTCCTTCCTCTTCTCTAGGGCCCTATAAAATCTGTTTTACTTTTTCCCCAACTTCCGTTTTTTCCTGTTATAATTTTTGGGAATCAAGATTTTTTTTTACCTTTTATCCTTATTATACTACCAAAAACAGTGTGTTTTTAATGTAAATGACTAAAATGTACACAAAATAAATAGAAATTACCTTAAATTAATTGAGGTGACAAACATATTTCCTCAATACTGTACCGTACAGGACAGTGAAGTGCATCAAAAAAATTTGACTTCATCATGTCTTCATACAGTAGTGTATTTTGTGTTTTTATGGGTTTCATTGAATAAAAACATGGTCAGCTCTCAGGCAGGTCCAGGACATGTTTGCATACCAAAATTGTTCTGAAAATTTAAGTTGTAAATATCAAAAAAATCAGCAAAGATGACCAACAAATGAGAAATTATACTCGTAACGTTATGTCAACTTAGCAAACTAACCAGCCAGCAGTGAGAACACCAGCCCTCCCGCTGTCCTCTGGGCTCCCAGCCCAGGCAGAGTCAGCTAAGAGGGCTGCGGCTAACGGGGCTAACTAGCTAACAGCAGCTACTGTTAGCAGTCACTCTGGTATTATATGCCGATAATATGAATCCGACAGGTGGCTAACTCTCACGCATTACACCTTTTAATTATGATTTCTCAGGTCTGCTTCTTTGCAAAACAACAGTTCACCTGACATCAAAAGTCGTACGGGAACTGCTCGGCTCTGTACTGAGGGGTAAATGTCGAGTTTCTCAGTTTTTTCGCCGACGAAGACGGAGCCGTGAGCAGCCGCTTCGGCATGCTTACAATGTTTTGACGGTGGAGCTCGCGCTGGTTGGTTGCACTGCCTGCGCGCATCCAATAGGCGTCTTATACGTCATTACGTAGCCCCACGACAGTTTTCATGGGAAATGTAGTCAGTACTGCCCAGGGAGCGAGAACTGCAGAGCGGCTCTGACTGACATGATTGCCTCATGCATCACCGGCCAAACTGGCTAGTAAGTTTTTATTAACACCCGCCAAAATGATTTTTGACCCACATTTGGCGGGTTGGTGGGTGTTAATTTAGAACCCTGGCCATAACGTCTGTAATAAGGGCGCTCTCCCGGGGGGGCGCGAGTATGCTACAGGATGGGAGGGAAAAAAAAAAAATTCCCCCCAGACTATTATAACACACAAACAAATCATCTTTCTGGCGATTGTATTTTTTGTCAAAAGCGACTAGCGACAAATCTAGCGACTTTTACTGGTGTAATTGGAGACTTTTGTGGTGTTTGGAGACTCTGACTTGAAAGCACATATCACTCTGCAGTCACTGTGCTCAACGAGCAGCGGGTGCTGACCGTGAGTCCCTCCCCCGTCCAAAAGCACTCACAGGCGGTCAGTCTCTCAGTAGCCTCGCGCAGCAGTCCAGCCTGCAGTCAGAGCAGAGAGGAGACACACACCACACTGCGTCCAGACTGCAAATGAATCGCGGATGCGCATGGCCTCCGCCGTTCCGGTGTACAGAGCGGGTTGTAATGTACCATATATTACCAAATAATAGCCGGGTTTCAATTAACCGCAGGGTCCCCTTTAAACGCCGGGTGCAGGTGTATATTTTGATAAATAACTGCAGGGGAAACACCCCGATGTCATCATCATGACGTCTACCGTCACGTCTCTTTAGGAGCGGCAGCGCAACTTTCTGTGTGAATTACGTGAATTACAATTACTGCGCTGCCGCTCCTAAATCTGAATTTTCCAAATATCACAATAACAAAACAGCTACAAAATGTATGATTTTGTGTTATTCTGTTTTTCCGTTTTTCCGTTCTGGTTTTAAAACAAAATAACAGAAAAACAAAGTTGGTAAATGGTCTGCATTTTTATAGTGCTTTTCCAGTATAACGACAGCTCAAAGCGCTGTACAACACATGCCACATTCACCCATTCACACACACATTCATACACTAATGACGGAGGCTGCCATGCAAGGCGCCATCTGCTGATCAGGAGTAATTTGGGGTTCAGTATCTTGCTCAAGGACACTTCGACATGCAACTAGGGGGAGCCGGGATTCGAACTGGTGACCTTTCGATCACTAGACGACGATTTCTGTATTTCTATGTCCATATGTTAATGAAGTAGGAGGTCCTAACCTCAGTCAACAGCATGATTGGTGGTCGATTAGGGTCTACTACTTCTGCCTTACTAGCGTCGCTGATTCCTGTACACTGTACAGGAATGTTGCTGCAAGATGGCAGAGAGGACAGCTTTTGCATCGTGGAAGTACACACATTATTATTAATTCGCCAGCGAAAAGGACAAGAACAACATAACGGTAAAATGCACACTCTGCGTTGGTGAAAAGCTTCTGCTAGACAAGTGCTACAGAGCACAAATCATCCTAAAGTGCATGTTGTCGGTCTCATATCTTTGTCGTGAATGTCTGTACTCTCAAACAACTCATGGGTGGAACAGTATGAGGCATTTGTTCATGCCGAGCGGCTTGAGAGCATCAAGGAGACTGCTGTTAGCTTTGATGTTAGCAGTTAGCTGTTAGCTGTTATTTGTGGCGTTGAATGCGCAGCGTCCAGGTTAACTTGTGACACCTGTTACCATCGAGTAGAGTTCTCAAGGGGCCTGAAAATTACGACCCGACCCGAACCCGACGCAGCCCGACACACCAGCATGAATTGTCTGCCCGCTCCGGGCCTGAACCCGACCCCGCGCGCGCCTGCGTCAGATCTGCGTCTGCCCCTCCCCATGAAGCAGCAGCCAGACTTGCTCTTCATCACATGTGAACAGCACTGATTCACAGAACTAACAATATATAATTTACAACCTGCAAGAAATGTGTTTTATTAAAAAGGAAGCCTGAGACCCGACCCGGCTCATTTGCGTATTTTTTCGGCCCAAACCTGCAGATCCGGTCGGGTTTGTCGGGCCAGGCCGACCCGTTGAGAACTCTACCATCAAGTATTTCTTTCATTCTGCACTGCGTTCAAATGGTTACTTAAAGTCATCGTTCCGAGCCGCATACATCGTTATTAAACTAAAGCCAAGTCGGTGGTCAAAGTGTATACACTGTCATACAGCCTGCTGGTAAAACAGTCTGCAGAGTACATTGACATCCAGCCCGAACTCAGCGGGAGGTCAGTCAGCTGTGGGAAAGCGTGAGATGTCCAGATCAACCTGTGATACAAACACCTGTAACGACCGTCGACCATGGCTTATAGGAAAGCCCAGACATGTGTCTCACTCTTCTCAAGGTATAACGACGTATATCAGAAGGGAGAGGTTGACTCCTCACCAGAAGTTAGGGCAGGTGTCAACAAACTTCACTATCAAAAGAGCCTTTTTTGCCCCACCAAGCAGTGGCGGTTCTAGACCAGTTTTAATAGGGGGGCCAGGCTGGGGCCGGCTTTTTTGTTAGGGGGCACATACAACCTGGAAAAAAAGATAAATCCCTCATTCAGACAAAACAGTGTTTACAATTTCAGCAATTTTGATTGGGTAGTAAACTGCTGAGACACTTTTATTTCTGCTTTTCCCTTCAAAACAAAGTCATTGCAAGAAATCTGTCATTGTATTATTGATGCAGACTCGGGCCACAGGGGGGTCCAGACTCAGAGTTACGGGGGCAATGGCCCCTGTTGACCCCCCCCCCAGCCACCTCAAACATCTGTCTGGAGCTGCAAAACATATTTGTGAATCATAATGAAGGTAACGCAGCCTAGAAAGTCTAACTTAGCCTTTCAAGTTTCTTGATCAGCCAAAATGAACGCTAATTTATATTTTTACATTATGTGGCAACTCTGCAGTGGGCTAAAATGATTACCGTGAAATATACTAGAACTTCACATTTCCATTTCAATGATGCCATGTTTTAGTGCATTTATGAAATAAAAGAAGTAGCCTACAATAAATATTTTAAAATGTACCAAATCAAAAGTAGCTTCATTTGATAACAAATAAAACACATACGTCATAGAATATCAGAATCACTGCAGGCCTAAAACGGTGATGATGATTAAAAAAAAAGAATTAATTTTCATGTAAAGAGGCACACAGGGAGCTGCTGCAGAGGTGTAAAATAGCTTACCTGTTTGCCAAAATCGGACATCTGTTTCCCTGTCAGATTGAATGAACCACATGCTGCATGTGGTATCACACCACGTGTTGGTCTACTGTGTGGGACTACTTCTGTGAGATTGTGACAGCTAAAAGAAAGTCCTACATTACTGACATTACTGTTTTCTTTCCTTTTGTAACAACTATGGCTCACTCTTGGTACTGTGTGAGAGCGCACATAGTACACATCTTGTATGTTATATTGTCCACCAAGTTGACATATGTTGGATTTGTTTTCTGCTGCAGCACAGGGCTGGTGTGTTGCCCATGGGTTGATTTGGTGGTTGTAAATTAGTGATGGGAACGGCAGTTCTTTTTACTGTACTGAATCTCTAGAATCAGTTCATTAAAATGATTCGTTCAAAAGATTTGTTCACCGAATCGTTCAGTGCTCTCCAACTCCCTGAACTGATAAACAGCCAAACGATCCGTCATTCAGTTCGTGATTCAGCCCTGAGGTTCACGTTCACTTACTGAGGGACGGTGCGTTCACGGACTGCAGTACACAATCATTCGCAGGAGACGAAGCGCTGCTTTGAGTGGTATACATGCACTAAAATTATTACACGGTAAAAGTGTCCTCTGTGCACAGTAAAATCACTTAACATGATGCTGCACGGATATTAGCAACAAAGCGCTAATTTTAGCAGTACGGTAACTGAACGAGAATCACCTCCTCTGACCTGAGTGAGTGAGTGAGTGACACAGCGCCACTATCAGCACAGTACGTGAACGAGATTCACGTCCTCAGCGAGGCGAATCATGAGTGAATCAGTCGTTCGCGAACGACCTGCTGAGAACGTGATTAACGTCCTACTGAGAATTACGTTCGCGAACGTCAGTGACTGTTACTGTGCAGTAAAATCACTTAACATGATGCTACACTGATGTTAGCAACACAGTGCTAGTTTTAGCAGTACTGTTACTGAAGGTGAATCTCTCCTCTCCCACTCCTCTGCCCTGAGTGAGTGACTGACACAGCGCCACTTTCAGCACAGTAGGTGAACGAGATTCACGTCCTCAGCACCGTGAATCATGAGTGAATCAGTTGTTCGCGAACGACCTGCTGAGGACGTAAATCACGTTCGCGAACGTGATTGACGTGAACGTGAGTAACTTTTACTGTTTTTTACTGTGTAAAATCACTTAACATGATGCTACTGATGTTAGCAACACATCGCTAGTTTTAGCAGTACTGTTACTGAAGGTGAATCTCTCCTCTCCCACTCCTCTGCCCTGAGTGAGTGACTGACTGACACAGCGCCACTCTCAGCACAGTAGGTGAACAAGATTCACGTCCTCAGCGACGCGAATCATGAGTGAATCAGTCGTTCGCGAACGACCTGCTGAGGACATGAATCACGTTCGCGAACGTGATTCACGTGCTGAGAATCACGTTCGGCAGTTCCACTCCCGGCCGGCATGCTCGCTGCTGAGCTCAACTGAACTGAGAAGGGAACGAATCAGTTCCTCAAGTGATTCCGTTCACTTCGTTCACTCAAACGATTCGTTCTTTTGACACAACACTACTGTAAATAATGACAAGTGGGGAACACAGCCAAAATTCTAAAACGTTGATGCTTCACAAACTGTTCAACACAGTAGCAGAGCCCTGTGAAGGGGAGGGGGAGTCAGCCTCTCCTTCAGATATTCGTCATTATACCTTGGGAAGAGTGAGATACATGTCTGTCCTATGAACCATGGTCGATGGTCGCTACAGGTGTTTGTATCACAGGTTGATCTTGACGTCTCACACTTAGCCACAGCTGACTGACCTCCCGCTGAGTTCGGGCTGGATGTCAACGTACTCTGAAGAATGTTTGACGAGCAGGCTGTATTGACAGTATACAGTTTTCACACCGACTTGGCTTCAGCTTAATAACGATGTATGCAGCTCTGTAGCGCTCGTCTAACAGTGGTTTGCAGGTCGCAGATCCGGCATCTCCATATGGATAGAAGTGTTCAAGCCACATCAAAACGAATACACATATACATGACTTGGATTGATGAGCAGAATGCTTTTCCTGGTCAGCGGACATGGCTGAGGACCCCTCTCTCTCCAGACAGGAATCTCAAACCACACCACCAGCACATCTGGGACCCTCGCAAGTTAAAATGAATGCCAGTTCACTGTCACACCGGTCAAGGCCATTAAGCTAACTGGAGCTGGTTTAAAACATTACAGAGAGCGAGGCTTGGGATCGGCAATCGTTTGCTTTTGTCTGGCTCTCCGATTTGACCAATCATTCTGTTGACTGAGGTTAGGACCTCCTACCTCATTAACATATGGACACAGAAATACAGAAATAAATAAATGTAGGTGAACAGAAATGTAGAAATAAATATAAAGCATTTGTTTTTTTATTCTGTTATTCATACTTTTATTTGTATGTTTATTTCAGCATTTATGTATTTATTCATGTATGTATCCATTTATTTATTCATTTATTTCAGCATTTATTTATTTTTTTATTTTTTTATACATTATGTATGCATTTATTTATTTATACTTAAGTCAGGTTTAGTACTCCATACTCAAAAACATAAATATATATATATGAAACAATTCCCTGTGAATGAGTGTCCTTTCTTTTTGTATATACTAGTGCAGTGCCAGTAGGAAGCATGTATTCCTATAGAAAAGTGGGAGGTTAAGTAGCATTTTCATGGATGGCAAAATGAGGTTGTGTTTGAAGGTGGGACGTCAGGGATATAGTTGGCTGTTTTTTATTACTTTTGATTTTACCATTATATTTCACCGTAAAAACTATTTACCTTGCCTTGTTTGGTGGCATTATTTTCAGCACAACCTTTCATTCTTTTTGACATATTATATTCACACAATGGACCTAAAATGACAAAAAAACATCAAATCCGAGTACGGAAATTTTTTCAAAACATTTTACTGTGAGTACCACAAATATGTTCAACAAACCATTTTTGTTACTTTTAATGCAAATACAAATTGTTGTTTGCTAAATCTGTGCATCAGTTTCTGAAATTTACTAAGTTATATATGTAGCTATTTACATTTAAATGCAGGCAATGCCTCAGGCTCAGACATAAAGATCTGCACTGTCTGCTCCACATTCAACAGTCCCCTCATTGTTGTGACTCACAACACAAAAAAATAACTCCACTACACACTAAACACACTACACCGAACACTACATAATATATATATATATATACAGTATATACAGTATATATATATATATATATATATATATATATATATATATATATATATATATATATANNNNTAGATATAGATATATAGATATAGATATATAGATATAGATAGATAGATATATAGATATAGATAGATAGATATATAGATATAGATAGATAGATAGATATATAGATATAGATAGATAGATATATAGATAGATAAAAGATGATAAAAATGTTGGCACCATGAGTGAAGGGGTGTTTGCCGAGAGAGACTTCCCGTCTGTTAAGTTGTCGAAATGCACTGCAATAATTGGGGAATATTTAGCTGGACTTAATCAAATGATACCATGGCTGTGTCCTCTTGCTGAACAGCTACATCATGCTGATTGTAGTTGTGTATACCACTATGAATTCTACATATAGTTTTAGTTTGTTTTTGTCAATATATGGCACGCATATATATGTATATTAGGGGTGTGCAAAGCAGCCGGTATTTGTATTTGTTGAGGGGGGAAAAGTATTTGTATTTGTAGTTGTATTCGGGTAAAATTCAAGCTCACCGGGGGGGCGAGGGGTAGCAGAGACGATCGTTATCGCCGTCAGCCTACAAACATCCGCTATAAAGCAGCTAACATTAAAAATGAGCATAGTGGCGTTGAGCTCCTGGACGTCACTAACTCACTCATCTGGCCAGGCACTGCGGTCTCACATTTTTGACTTGGATTTTGGATTATTGCAGAAAATAATCTCTGTGACAAACACGAGTTTCTGACACGTTTTGTTCTGAGAGAAAATCTTCACACATCATTTTCATGACACACTAAATGCTGAATTCAAGATGAAAAGTATCCACACTTTGACTTTTCTCTGTGAGCGTCTGAGCTTCTCAACAGTGTCGACCAAATCTGGATGTTTTTAACAACAATCATCAAATCATTGTAGTTCTAAAGAAATGTGTTCACAGAGAGAGGAAGAGGAGTCATGCCTCTGTGAAGAAGCAGCCCACCTGCTGTGTTTGGTGTCAGGACGTCCTGAAGGATCCGGTCTCTACCAGCTGTGGACACTGGTTCTGCAGACGCTGCATCACCTCATACTGGGACCAGTCTGCTTCACCAGGAGACTCCTCCTGTCCCCAGTGTGGAGGTAAGACCCAGAACAACAGCTGGACTGTGGACAGACAGTCAGAGACAAACTGTACCAAGTCACACTGAACATCTCAACATGTTAAAGACACATTATGGAGAAATGTTGTGTGATTTGGCGCCCCCCACAGTTTCTGAGTGCAACACCACTGTAGTAAAAACAAATCCCAGGTGTGTAACAGCTTGTCAGACGTAATATAGGTGCTGACTACAAACACAACTCATGACATCATCACAATGTTACGTGTTGAAGTGAACGCGTATGTGAGGCTGTGATCCTACAAGTGACAGAGACACCGTTCACCTGTTACAACACACCTGACCATCAACACGACTCTGAAGCTGCTGCTTTAACCTCCAAAAGTTACATCATGCTGCTTTAAACATCTCAGCTTCTACATGTCATTACATTTATTTAGAGACTTCGGAGGCATTCAGACCAAACACCAGGACAAATTACTAGGTTGTCTAGATTACACACAAAGTCAATGAAAAGACCTGAAGAGACTCAAACTTTATATATTCTGATACTGATGGATTGTTACTGATCATGAAAATAATCCCAGATTGTCAAATTCTCTCCAAAAATTTTGTCTTTTCAGTGAATGTTGGTCTGCAGGAGGTTTTAGATGAACATAAGATCAGTCTGAGGAGGAGATGTGAACGTGTGACTGAAGGAAGTGATGGAACAGGAAGTGATGGAACAGGAATTGCTGGAACAGGAAGTGATGGAACAGGAAGTGGAACCCTCCTCATCAGGATCTACACTGAGCTCTACATCACAGAGGGACAGAGTGAAGAGGTTAATACCCAACATGAGGTTTGGCAGCTTGAGACAGCTTCCAAGAAGAAGACCTTCAGTGAAACTCCAATCAGGTGCTG
>CAEMYA010000888.1:78900-108102 GCA_903131615.1 Diplodus sargus | reverse complement strand
CTGGTGCCACAACGCGGCCGTCGTTGTGGACCTTCACGTTATTTACATTTTTACAACCATGGGAAAGTCACAATTTATGCTCCTTCACATCAGCAGCTTCTTGTAAAAGAATCACATCATTAGGAGGGGCAAGATCGTTAACAGGTAAAGAAGGACAGATCTTTACAAGAACAGGAATACCCATTTTGGCAGCTGCTTTGGCTGCATGGTCAGCCAGAACATTGTCTCTCGAAAACAGGGTCCTTGGATTTTGTGTGAGCTTCACACTTAATAACAACAATACATGACGGTAGCTGACATGTCTCTAACAATTCACCAATTAGCTTTTAATGGGGGTCCCTGAAGATGTAATGAATCCTCTGTTCGCTCACAGATGACCAAAATCATGTAGACATCCAAAATCATATCTGGAGTCTGTGTAAATGGTGACAGTCTTACCTTTTGCTAGATGACATGCTCTCATCAGTGCGTACAACTCAGCTACTTGGGCGGAGCTTGAGGGTGGCAGGGCAGCGCCATCAATTATTGAAAAATTATCACAACTTGCATACCCTGCACGTGGCACTCCATATTCTCTATAAGTAAAGTCCATTATCCATGTCTACAATAACCATTCCATCATTCCAAAAATGTCTTCATCTGTGACACATGTGGGTTTTGGCATTTCCATTCTTGTAGAACCGGATAATGTGTGTCCCAAGTACCTCTGACTCTGAATTGAACTTTCTTTAGTGACCCTTCACTCCTAAAGCCTTGAGAAAAATAACTGTCAGTCTCACATGTAACAGCAGAGGGAGAGGCTGTATGTAAACTTCAGATTCTGGCTATGTGGGGAACAGAGAAAAATGCACTGCACAGGTAAAATATCGTAAAATGAGTCAAATTGGCTGATTTTGAAGACATTACAGTTGTAGGATTTCGACCTAAAGGAAAATGGGGGGTACCGCTTCATCAATAGCTTGCAGATCTATATATATATAGGGCGGATGCCTTGTCTCTTTTCTTGTGAGAGAGAGAATACTGTGAAATCCTTGGCAGGGGGCATTCTGTTTTAGCAAAATGTGTGCTGGCTCAGCTGTTCTAATCAAACCAATGTCATTAGACAAAGAGGCCCATACTGACGGGGGCACACTAGACACAACTCTATCATTGACTTTCCCTTTCCCTTCACCTATGGGTTGATTTTGATCTATCAGAGCAGCTAACACAGTTGTTTTGTTATGATCATTAGTCTCTAAAAAGATGCCGCTTGGTGTGCAATAGATGGTGCAGTTTAGTTTGCATAACAAATCTCTTCCTAGCAGATTCACGGTTGTGGTATTTGATAGAAGAAAGGAGTGGGAAGTGGTGAAACTGGACTGTCAGTGAAAGGACCTAGACACTATAGTAGGCTCAGATACGGGCAGACACATTGGAATACCTACAACCCCCACAGCTCTTTTGGTTATACTGTGGGGTTGGTGGCCCGTCCATGTTGGTTGATGGAGGTGCCATGGGCAGGGTATGTCTGGATGGTTTGTATGGGCAATTTCTTACCCAATGATCTGGCTCATCACAAAAGGCGAAAGACTACCTGTTGTTTTGCACATGGTGTGATGGCCTGTCTCCGTGATACCCCCTGCCTTTTTGGACGCTTCCTCTGCCACTGCGTCCTCCTCTGTTAGCTCCGCCTGTATAGTGAGACACTTGAGCAAGCATTAGCATTTCATTCAATCTACAATCTCTTTGTTCAGTGTTATCCCAAATGGTTTTGTGCAATTTCTACTAAATCAGACTTTGGTTTTCCTGACCACCCAATTGTCAATTGCACTTTTGTTCTTATTTTTGGTTGAAGACTGATCACAAACATTTTTTATTTTATTTTTTTTTTTCGGGTAGCCAGCTGGCATTCCAACAATTTGACTTGGTGATAGACCACAATTTTCTTTTGCAGTTGTCAGCATTTTCCCATACAGCTCCCTAGGATTGTCATCTTTGCCAGTAAAGAGTAGAGTCAACCTGTTGTATAACCTCCTGTTGAACTGCTAAAGTTATGATACTGTAAAATGTCTTAGCTTCCTCTGGTGTGATTCGGGCAAACTCTGTGGAATTGCGGGGAATTTTACAGGCTTCAATTACTTTATCTTTCAAATCAGATGGCAGAGTCAGTTTTAACAGTTGCATCATATCAGGCATGTGAAGACTGTAGATCGTGCATACTGAATCCCATTCGTCCAGCCATTCTTGTTTATTTGTCCGTACATCCTTGGGAAAAATCTCCAACTGTTGCTTTAAGCTCTCTTCGGCTCCAAGGTTTGTAGACAACATCTTTTCCCATTGTAATTAGGGGAGTTAATTTAGCTGGGTTTGTTTTGGTTTTTCTTTTACTTTTTCTTGCTGGAAACCACTCCTCTTCATCTCCCTGATTAAACAGATCAGGTCTTGGGTATTCAAAAACCCAGTCATCACCAGTGTTATCAACACTGGATTCTTTTATCTCTCTTACAGGATAAAGGCTTTTATTCTGATCGTATTTCCTTGTTTTAGTGTTTCTACAGGACATACATTTACATGTCCATTTGACTGTCCGGCATAATCTTAGTCTGCGTTGTGTTTTTTTTTCCTTCTCCTTCTTCTTCTTCTTCTTCTCTTTCTTCTAATTGAGCTATTAGCTTTTTATTTCGATCTGTAAGAGAAACTATTTTAGATTCGGCCTAACAGCAGCTACTTTCATCCGTCTAAATTTTGAGGGAGGAGAAATGCTTATTTTTATCTTATCTGGGAGAGTACTCAATTTCTCTCTCATATTTTCCAGTCTCAGAATTTTACTTAACCCAATTTAAACAAATGTTGCAACACATGACAAACAAAACAAACAACAAACAAAAGCTAGCGTCACCATAATTATACTTCACAGGACCAGTCAAATCTTTCTCAGACCTTCTACTAAGATGACTTCCCATTTTCCTTGGAAGATCCCTCTGATCATTTAAACAAGAAACAAAACAAAACCACAGGAGTGTCAACACTGATCTCTCCTATCAGACCAACAGAATCACAGGGGTTTTCAACACTGATTTTCTATCAGAGCAAATAGAATCACAGGAATTCAGACCTGATCGTTTGCAACATACCAGACAAAACAAAACAATTAGACCTGGTCTTTTCTATCTAAAACAATAGAATCACAGGATCTTTGGAACTAACAGAATCACAGGACCTTAAACCTGATCTTTTCAGTTAAAACAACAGGATCACAGGACCTTAAACTTGATCTTTTCTGTCAAACAACAGAATCACAAGACCTTAAACCTGATCTCTCCCATTAACAACAACAGAGTCACAGGACCTTCCTATGTAGGCCTATTCTCTCTGCGGGGAAACCCTCACCTCGTTCCCTAAATCAGCGCTTTGTATCACCATGTGGATGTTAAGTAAGATGTTAACCCCTAGATGCTTGGCCTTCATGAGAGCGAATCATCATAAGACTAGGAAACACAAGCAATTCCACAACTAATCAAAAGCTATGAAAACAAGCATTCCTATACATCTAAAAACTAACCTCCCAATAACATCGGTTTCGAAACCTTACAACACCAAAAAGAATTCCACAAAACACACAGCAAACTTACTTGAATGTCGGATGGCGTCACCCTTCTTAAGAACTCCCTCCTCGACAGACCTCCAACAATGCACAGTAACAGTAATTCGGTTTTCAAAAGGACCTTTTACCTCTGCAATTTGGTTCTCAGGTCACTGGCATGTCCTTGGTCTGGAAGAAGGAGTATCTGTAGAAGGTTTGTTGCCATCCGGGTCACGGCACCAAATTGTTGAAGAAAATCATTCAAGTCCTGTTGAGCAGTTTGCTGTGGTGATGTGTTTATTCAAAGAATACCGGTAAACTGGTGGACCGACAGGCACAGAGCGGGTCCGAGCCGGTGAGTCGACCCAGAGCCAATGAGACAGTAGCATTTTATACAGTCACAACAAAGAATGGCAGATTCAATCAACAGGTAAACAAAAGGTATGCAAAGGGAAAAGGTCTGCTCTTTGGGGAGGGTGAACAGCGGGGGGTGGGGGTAAGGGGGGCGCACCCATTTAGCATAGTGATCAAATTAGGTCCAGACGTCTCTTGATCAACTGGTGTTAAGGACGTGTAGGCATGAATCCACATTTAGGTCTGGGGGTCAAAGGGCTCTTTCCAGACGTCATTTCAAATGTGTATTTTCTTCTTCACTAGCTAACCAGCCAACCAGTCAGCTAAACAGTCATGTCCCCTCCACATCGCTCTGCATCTTTCCTGGATGCCACAGTGTGCAGGATGATGGCGCTGTTAGCTTATTTAAGTTTCCTTCGGATGACAACGTAAGGTAACGGTGGAACGATTTTGTCAAGAGGAGCTAACATTACTGTGGGGAGTTAAACATCACCACCAACACCGTCTCTGCAGTGTCCACGTTACCCCTGATCATTTCAGCAACTGTCACCAGGTAAAGTCTGGATTTCGTTGGAGTCCGTTGACGCAGGTCACTGGGGCCGAACCAATCCTCTCCGTCCCCGGCTTGCATCCTCTCCTCCCACCGGCATAATGTGGCCGCGCCGCCGCAGCCGCTGACCCTCTCCGTCGCTGACGGCAGGTGCCACCGGCATAATGTGGCCGCTGCAGTCGACCCTCTCGGTCCCGCTGACAGCGGGTGCCACCGGCATAATGTGGCCTCCGCAGCCGACCCTCTCGGCCCCGCTGACGGCAGGTCCCATCAGCGGTATGTGGCGGTAGTATCAGGGCCGCAGCATTGGTGAGCCATCCCAGTGTGAACGGATAATCCGGAGGCGCGGAGCGAGGGCGTGTCGGTCTGACAGTCTGATAACTACACAGGTCATTCACTCAACTAAATACAGAGAACTGTCCCACAAAGCAACGTTACAGGACCCAACAAGAGTAACGTAGTAACTGTAACTGTCTTTGGCAACTTATATGAGGAAAACAAATACCGCAGCTGTATGTGGAGAAGCGTCTGTCCTCCTGTCCGTCCTCCGCCTGTCCTCCCGACTCCTCATCACATTTCTGCTCAGAAAACAGCGTTTGTCACCGGCAAAGACTTTAACTCACTGAGTGTTTGTGACAAAAATAAATCACCCGCGACCGCAAGCTCTCCTGACCCAGACTTCAGGGAACTTTCCCCCAGAAAACGGCCTCCATCCCCGCGAGTGACAGAGTCAGACAGCGTTCTGTTTACTGATGGGGATTATGGGTCAGGATCTCAATCACTACACGTTATAACAGCATCCATATGATGATTATTAACTGTCCGCGGGTTTAGAAAAACAAGGGAAACACCGACGTCATTAACATGATGTGTTAATGACGTCGCCCCCCCCTGCAGGGGCGTGGTTCCAGCACCTCTAACTGACACGCCCCCAGTGTTTCACAGCAGAGAGAAGTCCTTGTTTTTCCAGGATTTTGAGACCTAATTTTATATACTTAGCAATTTTTTTAATCTTCCAAATTTGGCTCAGTGGTCAATGATACATGTTTCTATGGTGTGACAAACTCACAACACACATTTTTTGCCGCTTTACACGGACTTTAAGAGCTGTTGGCTGGATATTTGTAGAAAGAAGCTCAGTGGTACGACGTGTTGTCTGAACACATCTGGAGCTCAAAGTGTTCACAGCTGTTCCAAACAGCCAAAGGTGGAGTGAAGAGCTGCTGGAGACACAACAATGGTTTAAATATGGAGAAGACGTGTCACATGTTCAGACAGTCTCTGCTGAAGACGTTCATAGTGTTTCACTCAGCTGTTCATATGAACAGTGACAGAAATAGTTGTGGAACAAATGAACAAAGAGCTGAGAGAGAAGTTCAAACCCCGCCTCCTTTCTCACCTCCACTCAGGTGACCAATCACACAGTGAGGTGTGTGTGTTAATGTTGGATTGTTGGTTTTAAAGTGACAGACACTGTTGGACACAGACCGTCCTAATGTGACATCAGAAAGGTGTGGCCCCACTCACATTTAAATCTGTCAATAGAAAGTGTTGAATCTTTGAAAAAGGAGCTTTGATGATATTAAAGTCACGCTGGACAAAAGACACATGGATGTAATTTAATGTCATCTCTGATTGAACACACTGCACGTGTTGACTGTCTGAAACTCTGAAGACAAACTTCATAGCATTGATGATACTACACTGCTGATGTCATTTATAAATGTGACACCATTATTTCACAAATGATTTTGTTGTTTTCACGTTTCAAATAAACATTAAAATGTCATCATGTCTGAAGGGGATCTGACCTCATAGATTTGATGCTGATTGACTCTGAGCGTCTTGTTCAGCTTCATATTTAAAACAGATCTAATATAACATTAAACATTCATCACTGGTTGATTCTCTCTGAACCTCTTAATCATTTGATTCCTTGGTGCTTCTGTGAATAAAAACAGAAACCAGTGTTTTCTTCTCTGTCAGACGATAACAAACATGTTTGTTCAGAACCTTTATGATGACATGTGACAATTATGCTGACTAAAATATTTAAACTCATGATAGTTCTGATCTGAAACAGTAGAATCAAATCTTCAGTCAGTTTCTGTTGGTTTCTGTTTGGCTGCACAACATGAGTTTGTATAGATGGAGCCTCTGGTGGAGCTGCAGAGTTTAAGAGGTGGAGTCACTACGTCTTTATTGAAGCAGCAGCACGTTTTCATTGATATCAATGAGAGCTCTGTTTCACTTTGTGTATCTGACAGTTTTGGACCTGCAGCCTGTTGGGTTCAGGTGTTTAGAGCTTTATTTTCTAAAGTTGCTCAGGTCTGAACAGATGATTAAACACTGAATGATTTGAAGCAGGAACATTGTCTTCTAAACTAACATAATTTATTCTTTATTCAGATTGAAGGGCGACATGTTGTCAAAGATCAGCTGTCATTCTCTGGCCTCAGCTCTGAAGTCCAACCCCTCCTATCTGAGACATCTGAACCTGAGCTACAACATGAATTTCCAGGATTCAGCAGTGAAGCTGCTGTGTGAGTTTCTGCAGAGTCCAAACTGTCGACTGGAAACTCTGAGGTTAGCTCACTGACTGTTTCTGATGTACATCTTAAATGTTTAATTAACAATTGAAGCTGATTTACATTCAGAGTTAACTTAAATGTCCTTTGGTCATATTTCCATGTTTCTTGATTTATTTTAGTCTGCAGTAACTAAAGACTTGTGTATCTTAAAGAAACTGTATAGAAGATAAGTAAATGTTACAATTTTGGTAAAAGGTCTCATCTGTAAACAGAAGATCCTCTGATCTCATATTTGATTTAAAATCAACAAGTTAACCAGTAATATTTTGGGTAATGTCTGATCATTGAAATGTATTCATCAGAACCCACACACACTATAATTGTAGTTATTAATGTGTGTCGACGTGAACATGTGGGTGAATGTTGTGTTGACAAGATGATGTCACCATGATGATGATCCACAATAGACAGGTGAAGCCACGCCCCCTCTGCTCGACCACCTGGGACTTTATTACAGAAAAAATTACACAAGTAATTTTGTGCTCTCAAATGAATTGAGACATGAATTTGACATATTTTTGGCAGTTTAAAAGAAACATTTTCTCAAGAAAGTCTCAGTTTCTCATTTTAAGTGACGTCTGGTTTAGCGCTGACTGAAACCTTGTAGAGTCGTCCTGAATATCAGCAGCTCACAGAACTGACCAACTCTCCTTTCACATAACTGCAGCTGTCAGTATGACCACACCTTCTTCTGTGTGGAGGCGGCGGCCATGTTGGTGTTGGTGACGTATGTTGAGTGAGACGAAGTCGTTCACTGAGCGGTTTAACACAAAACTACATGAGATTTTACTTTATTTACCACAAACAGACACTTTCTTGACTGAAATTAGGTCCCATGAGGTCCACCTGAAGGGGCGGGACTTCCCCTCCCTATAGAGAGGTGGAGTCTGTAGTCCTAACACCAGAAATCTGTTAGCATGTTAGCATGTTAGCACATCCTGTTCCCTCGTCTCAAAGTCTGAGTTTGTTGAATGTGTCATCAGTTAAATCCGTGAAATAAGGTCTGTGGTTACCACAGGCTCAACATATTTAGTAGTTTTGTTCTCAAACATAAAATCCATCATTAATGCCCCACAGTTTAATTATTAAGCTCTTCATGAGTTAAAAACAGCTAACAAGTGTCTAAATGAGGCTATAGAGGTTGTCGGGGACATTGAAAGTCCTCACAACGGAGTTACGTGATCAGCTGGACAAGATGGCGGCTTAGGTCAAATATGCTCAACCCGGCATTGTTATTAGGGGGCCAAGCCCGAGGGGCCGAGGGAACGCGAATGCAAGCATACGCGTTTCCTGGGACCAACGGTGCTAGGAACCCTATTGTAATTGTAAAGATTTTTATTTTTATTTTTCTCCAGCTAAAAGTGGTGCTGCAGCCTAAACCGTGCAAGGGAGGGCGGTGCAATTTGGAGGGTTGGTCCAGACTCCTGCGACTATCTCATACACAAAAAACTACTTATATCCGCCTGCAGGGGGCGCTATAACAGAGGAAAATACGTTTTTGCCTATAACTCCTACACCGTATGTCGTACATTCAAAAACCTTGTATACCCAGATTCCCTTAATGGAGCTGAATCACTTTGCGATCGGCCACACCCACTTCCAGTTAGAAAGTTTTTCGCAAAATCGCAAAAACTGGAAAACCTACTATTTCGAACTCCTTCGTGGGATTTTGTCCGAATTGCGTGAAACTTGGCACATACACTCTTCAGCTGTACCTGATCTAATGTTCTCAAAGAATTTTGCTCGTTAAAAAAATTTGCAAATTATTAACAAACAAATTTCTGTATCTGGCTATAAAAATGTAAACTGTTTGATATCTCGGTGAAACTGAATGCTATTAACACCAAATTTCAGATCTTTGGTTGCCATGACACTGGGAAGGGATTAGCCGAATTTCGTGGATTTTGTCCTCTAGGGGGCGTAAGAAATATGGGAAGTTTAAATCTTTTGAACAGCTACACCGATTTTTTACAAAATTTGGTCATATGATGTAGGGCCAGTCCTGAGGCCATATCTTGAAGGTGGTCATTACTGGTCAATGTGGCCATGGCTTAGAACAACAAATTCAAATCGGCACACATTCTGCCTTTTGCACTTCCGGTGCACTTGTGAACAGTGAATACCACGGCTCAGACGTTGGCCTGTGTCCTCACTTTTGCCCCGAGCCCGTCATCCTTTGGGGCCAACTTCCGTGGGCTCTGCGGTGCGCGGGGTCCGAGTTGCACGGGGGGGCTTGGCCACCATTCATAACTGCTTGCAGTTCTAGTTTTTATTGAATTTCACCGTTATGACAACTACAACTTATCTCACTTGAATGCACCACTGACTGTTAATACGCCAGTTCAGAATCGCTGCCGAAGTAGTTCCCCATCCTGAGCAGGCTAGAGGGCGAAATCATGCGTGCTCACCGTGTGTACATTGACAACAACAGAAAGAAATCCTGCCCCGCATCCTAATCTTTAATACGCTCCAGTACACAACACGCCAATTTATCCTTCATGCCGCAAAGAAATCCCCGCTCATGATGAATGGACGGCTAGTTCGCTTTTCACCTGACTACAGCGACTACACTGTCAAGCGACGTCAAGCTTTCACCCAAGCCATGAACGTGAACATGGCCCGGACTAAAGGAGTGGAGTTCTTCCTGCTCTACCCCGCCATACTCAAAGTCAAAGCTGCTGGCAAAACGGAGGCTTTCCAGTCCGCGGATGAGACCGAGGATTTCATCAGCTCCCTCCCGGCGCTGCGAGTCCCACTTGAATGACGGCTCGGAATCTGGACAATCGGACGAAGCTGTTGGCTAACCATATCCAGTTGGAACTGAATCAGCATGCATGGTGCCTGGACTTAAATGCTGACCATCACTCGGAGCTCCTGCCACAGTACGGGTGTGTTAATTCAGAGAGTGCCACAGGTTTTTGACACTTGGCCTGTATTAGCAGTTAAATTGCGATCCTTTTGGGCTGTAATTATCTTTATTTGTTGATGTTCAAGCAACTAGGCTCTGATTTTCCTTCTCTAAGAACAGTACTGGGCATACCACCACTTTATTTTAGTGCTTTGTCTTAGACAGAGTCTGTTTACTGTTCATATACCTGGTTAGCCAGTTAATCACTGCCAGCAAGCATGATGAGGACAATCTTACTGGACTAGCGCTTGCACTTCAATTGTATGTTTACTGTGGACACAAGACTTCGGTATCTCTGCTGGAGGCAACTCACTCTGGACTGATTTTAACGGTTCTGTTTATCACCCGCTGGGTGTGAGGTTGAAGTTTGAACCTCTATGGCCCCATGTTCACACTTGATCACAGATTAACACAAGGGTTTTCTTATTTTGTCTTGGTTCAGTTTTTTGGAGCCTCACTGTTCATGAGGTATTGTGTGTATGTTGTTTTTTGGGCACCTTCAAGGGGTATTGGGGGGCAAATCGATGTTTTTACTATCATCATACTTTGGGAAACAGAAGTTTAACTTGAAACTGCGAATTAAGGGAGAGGTAAACACATTCTGTACTCATGTCTGTTACACCGGTTGGTCAGTTTGCCACAACTGCTGGCATTATATTTTGTCATCAAATACATGGTCGAGTACTTTGAGTTCAGCATGCAGTAATGGGTGATTTGTCTGTTTTGGTTTGGAATTGCGATGGTTTAAATACACCACACAAGAGGACCAGCATCCTCACTTTTTTGCATCGGTGGAAAATTGACTTGGCTCTCCTACAAGAGACGCACATGAGCAAAGACTCTGGTCGTATGGCCAACAGATTTTACCACACAATTGCTTCCTCTTCGGCTGAATCAAAAAGTAAAGGAGTGGCCATTGTTTGTAAACGTAATCTCAAAATTAAGGTGCTGGATGTGTGGGCGGATACCACAGGAAGGATGACAATAGCCAAGGTGGAACTTTATGGAAGGAAGGTAGCTGTTATCTCTGCTTATGCTCCAAACAAATTTGATAAAACTTTTTTCGACACGCTTACACAGAAAATGCTAGAACTACCTGAATATTCTCATCGTGGGGGCAGATATGAATGCAGTGTGGCATGCAGATGATCGATCTAGCTTGAGCGCCTCTAAAGATCAACAGCTATCAACTGCAGCATTACAGTCATGGGCCAAGACCCTGGGCCTAATAGATGTATGGCGTTCCTTTAACCCAACAATGAAAGATTACTCCTTTTTTTCAGCCAGACATAAATCATTCTCAAGGATAGATTTTCTTTTCACTTCACCACAACTTTTGCAAAAAGTCATTGATGCTGCCTTGCTACCTATTGCTTTATCAGACCACAAGGGAGTTTTTTGCTGTGCAACCTTGGGCTGCCTATTCAAACGCGCAGCTAGGTGGTGCTTTAACACCACACTGTTAAAAAATGATGATTATAAATCTCAGTTTTTGTCCCAACTTGAGGAATTTTTGGATTTCAATTTAGATTCAGTTGATGACCCCAGGAATATATGGGATGGGGGTCAAAGGGTTTATACGAAGCAACGCCATCTGTTTTGCTTCAAACCTGCGTAAGGATAGAACAGCTAAATTACAGGCTCTGGAAGCTGACCTGGCCAGAATAGATTTGACCTTACAAAACAACTATTCCCAACAGTTTGAAATACAACGGGAAATCGTTAAAAAAGAAATTAATAATATTTTAAAACAACAGTCAGAGTTCCTGATACATAGGACTAGACACCGTTACTATTTTCAGGAATCTAGACCCAGCCACCTCCTAGCCTCCAAAATAAGGACCAACGAGTACTTTGCTGACATTCCTTCCATTAGGTCTGTAACAGGCCAAATTCTGACTGATCCTAAGCAGGTGAATGAGCCCTTTCACACATTTTATTCTAATTTGTACCAATCGGAGATGCAGTTGGATAGAGATAAGTGTCAGAACTTCCTTGGTCAAGTAGATCTACCACAATTGGCAGCAGCTGACTCTATGCGACTTGACGCACCCTTTACGTTGGAAGAACTCAAGGCAGCAGCTCTAGACATGCAAAGAATCAAATCTTCAGGGTTTGATGGAATACCTCCAGAGGTATATGGAATTCTGGGACATGCTAGGCCCACTACTTCTAGACATGATAATGACATCTATAGACAAAGGCAGTTTTTCAAGAGACGTAAATATAGCTCTAATATCTTTACTCATAAAGAAAGACAAGGACCCTGTAGACTGCAGTAGTTATAGAACTCTCAATTTACTAAATGCAGATCTTAAAATATATGCAAAGGTACTAGCCAGGCACATCCAGAGTCACATGTCAGTTGTGATCAGACTGGATTCATAAAATCTAGGCTAGCTGCAGACAATTTCAGACGACTTCTCCACATAATCGATGCATCAGTAGACAAAACAGCACCAGCTGCAGTGTTATCCCTTGATGCTATGAAAGCCTTTGATAGGCTGGAGTGGTCCTTTTTGTGGGCAGTTTTAGAAAAAATGGGTTTCGGAAAAAAATGTATTCATATGATAAAGGTCCTGTATTCAAATCCCTCAGCTCAGGTGCTCACTGGCCGACTCTCCTCTGCGTTGTTCCCTGTTACCAGATCATCCCGACATGATTGCCCGAACTCTGATTTTGATTGGTCACAAGTCTGGGCAAATATCAGAGAAGCCTCCCGCAACCCCGACCACGAACAGATCCACTTTAACTACTTACACAGAACATATTTGACCCCTCGCAAGCTTCATTGTATGAAGTTGATAACTGACCTCTTGTGTAGCCTATGTTCTATGAAGGCCTCTGGCACTTTTTTGCATATGATGTGGAATTGTCCTCCAGTCTCACAGTTCTGGACTCAGGTGGCAGCCAAGCTTTCTGATATGGTATCAGTGATCATGCCAGTGACTATACCTGTCCCTTTGCTAATTGATCTGTCAGAGGTTAACATTACTAAACTGAAAAAGCGTACTGTGTTAGCTGGCCTAACGGCTGCCAAGAAGTTGATAGCCTTACGATGGAAACCTCCCCATTCTCTCACCATCAGACACTTACTTTTCTAGATGTAATTTACCTAGAACTGTCCACTACTAGAATTAATGGCGCTAGTGAGGCTTCCATAAACAACTGGCATGCAGCAGCTGATTCGCTGAAAGAACTTATGAGATAAGCTCTTCCCTTACTTAATGCATTTTAGTGAGACGCTTGACCTCCTTGTTTTCCT
Organism: Diplodus sargus; assembly: GCA_903131615.1. Classification (NCBI taxonomy): domain Eukaryota; kingdom Metazoa; phylum Chordata; class Actinopteri; order Spariformes; family Sparidae; genus Diplodus; species Diplodus sargus. The sequence continues at coordinate 94,872 of CAEMYA010000888.1, read as the reverse complement.
TGAGTGTGTGTGTGTGTGTGTGTGTGTGTGTGTGTGTGTGTGTGTGTGTATGCACAGATAACAAATGTGCTCCATAGGATATCAGTAGACCTGAGAGAGCGTACCAGTATGAGTGTGGTGTTGGGGTGGGAGATGATGCCCTTCTTCCTTTTCTTTTTTTTTCAATTTTCTTTTTATGTCCTTTGGTTTGGTTTGAATAAAACATTTGATCACAAAAAAAAGTCCTCACAGCAAACACTGAGAATCATCTACTCACTAGTCCTTCTTTACAGACCCACTTTAGTTACAAACTATTTTAACTGGTGGGAATTAAACAGTTCTGGAAATATCAATGTATGTTAGAGAAGATGTCAGAATGTGAGAGGAGGGGAGATTCCCCTTCACCTGAGTTGTGGGGAGGTGTCAGGAATAGAACAGGTGAGAGTTCATATGAGGATGATAACAGAAGGCAGCTAGGATGACACTTATTGTCCAGTCAAACATCAGAGGGTCAAGAAAATTCAAGTCAAGAAAATTTAGAAGACTGCAGAAAACACTGAAGCTCACATTCAGTCAGCTGTGTGTTGATGGAGATGACAGTGGTGATGAAGATCTGTGCTTTGATTACAGCTTTCTATGTGTGTGAGACAGAGCTGCTCGTTTGTGTTGAAGGTGAATCGATGGTGTAGAACTTTTCTGTTTGCTGGTTGAAGTCTGTCGTGTGATTAAAATGACGTCCCAGGCTGCTTAGAGTCCGTACATCCAACTACAATTCCAACAATTCCTTGGGAACAATCCCATAATTCCTCTGCAGTTTCCTTCAGGTCATTTCCTCAGCCAGTAGGAATGAGATGGATCGGTGCTGGAACTGTGAAATAATTCTTTAGAGTAACTGTGGTCAGTTGTGCACCAGAGGCAGGTTCAGAGTTCACCTGCTCTTATGCTCACTGTGCCTGCAGCGTACAGAAGCAGGATGTTGGATTCACTTCTGTTTGTAAATCCACTCAACTGGTTTTCTTTAAGAGCTGTTGGCTGGATATTTGTAGAAAGAAGCTCAGTGGTACGACGTGTTGTCTGAACACATCTGGAGCTCAAAGTGTTCACAGCTGTTCCAAACAGCCAAAGGTGGAGTTGTAGGAAAGGAAAGGTATATATCATATATCATATATGGGCCTCACATGGATGGCACCACGATATATAATGTAGGAGACACTACCTTGATAATATGATAATTAATCACTGTCAATCAATAACAGTTTAGACGGGGCACCACCTTCGTGTTGATTTGATCTGGATAACCCGAAGGACGTTATCCAGACCCAACCGTATAAGTTTGGCTTGAACAGTTGGCATCAATTTAATCAGTCTGTTAACTTTCAAATTTATATTTGATCTATTCTGAAGTAGTGAATTCTTTGCACGTATCCATCGGTTCTCCACATTAAAATTAAGTTTCAGACAAGGACAAACGATTTTATATGTTTATTGACTAAATAATTAGGGGTAACATAAATAAACTGACAATTTTAGACAAACAACAGAAAACAGAAAATGTAAAGATTGTAATTAGGAGAGTAATAAAGTTATGTGACCGTCGGAAGATGGTAAAGTTAAAGGGTCTGGTTTTATATCTATTAAATATTACGGGAGTAATTTTACTGAATTTTTACTGAATACTAAAGAGACCCTAATCTCAATTCCCTTAAGTTCATAGGATAGAAGTCAATCAGAAGTCAGTCACTTAGGCAGAAGAAATAACCTAAACAGAAGTCAGAACTCTAGACACCACTCATTCTCACGTGTGTGGATCCTGCTGTATGAAGATGTTCAGCCTGTTTTGTCTGGGAGTCAGGAGGTCCTGAAGCTTGGTCTCTTTGAGGGTTCTGTGTTGGACAACGGCACAGCGCGTCGGTCCAATAACCAGAGGGAAGGCCGGCACTCTGTTGAGGAGCTCTTGGTCCGAAGGCCCAGCGGGGGTTTCGCCTTGGGAGCGCTGGGGGCAGAGTCAGTCTCGGCTGGGAGTACACAAAGTCTCTTTTGTTGGAGACTCCTTGCCAGGCTTCTGAGGCAGACGATGACTGCAACGTTCTTCATCAGACGATTAGTCTTGAAAAAGACTTTTTCTTTGTTGTTTCAAATGGTGTTTCTTAAGTTCTGATTCTGAATCTAATTTAACTTCTTCTGGATCAGGCGGTGATGCTTTAACGGTATATTAAAATCAAAAATCAAAAAGATTTCGTTCTATTAAAAATTTAGATAAAAGTAAAGCACTCAAAGTAGTGGTTCAATTCGCTTTTCTTAGAGCTTGTTGCAAAAATAAAAGTAAAAATTACTTTAAAAATAAAACTAAAAGAAAAGAAGAGAGAAGAGAAGATAGGAGAGAAGCAGGGAGAGAAGAAGGAGTGAGGATGAGAGCGAGGATCAGAAGTAAGGATGAGAAGGACAGAAGTAATGAAGAGAGAAGTCTGTGTCTGTTTTATGGCCTGTAGCAGGCAGCCTGAAACTAGGGGTGGGGGCTGGCTGACAATCACTCCTTCTGTGTCCTGAGTTTAGGCTCACAGAAGTTTAATCTAACTAAACTATTGTTTTAATGTTTCATAATCATGTTTAACCTTCCCAAAAACTTCACCATCTTAATAGTCAAATTTTTGTCTTCGTGAAAAGATGCAACACGGGTATAATCACTTATCATTCAAAAAGAATTAAAACATGAATTAGGCATAAAACAAAGTATACAACATAAAACAATAAAGTATACAATACACCGTAGGACCAAGGACTTATACATATTCCTTGTAGTTCTATCTCAACAAAACATATCAGACATTTAACAGGTAAATAACACAAGTATTACACAAAGAAGAATAAGGATCTGCATGTCACCAAGGGGAGGGGCTGGTTTCTCCCAGACCTCATTCATTAAGTAATAAACACCATCTGGGCTTACCAATAACATGGTAAAGATCTATTGTATGACCTTCTTAGGCTACTTGGGAATCTGCTAACATTAAGAAGCTGAAATTGTAGTTCAATAGTTATTCAGAACGTATTGGGATTTGGATAAGTAGAGAGACAGAGTGAGATGCTGGAATGTCACAGACAGGGTCGTAAAACAGTTCGGCCCCTGGGGGGGGACTGGGTTATCTTTGCCGTGACCAACATCTACCCCCACTTCCTGTCATCTGATGTGGAGAGAGAGGACTCTATTGTTTTTAGTCATTATAACTTAATAAAATAAGTTTTCTCGTGATATGCTTATAGCAAGAAAGCAGCACATCGTCCCACTCTGTAGAAGAAGAAGAAGACTTGTCCTTGACCTGTTGTGGAGACTCGTGATGGAGACATAAGGGCATGTGATCCTACAGAGTGAAGAGCTGCTGGAGACACAACAATGGTTTAAATATGGAGAAGACGTGTCACATGTTCAGACAGTCTCTGCTGAAGACGTTCATAGTGTTTCACTCAGCTGTTCATATGAACAGTGACAGAAATAGTTGTGTAACAAATGAACAAAGAGCTGAGAGAGAAGTTCAAAGTTCAAATACCAATCACACCGTGAGGTGTGTGTTATTTTTGGTTTTAGTTTGTTGGTTGGGCAAACTCCCGAGGGTTCATGGGTGTTTGCCCAACCAGTCCACATGTGCTTTGTGGGCTTGGAGAAAGCATTCGACCGTGTCCCTCGTGGCATTCTGTGGGAGGTGCTCCGGGCGTACAGGGTCTGAGGCCCTATGTTAAAGGCTGTACGGTCCCTGTACGTCCGGAGCAGGAGCTTGGTTCGCATTGCCGGCAGTAAGTCCAACCTGTTCCCGGTGCATGTTGGACTCCGGCAGGGCTGCCCTTTGTCGCTGGTTCCTATCACTATTTTTATGGACAGAATTTCTAGGCGCAGCCAGGGGATCTGGTGCGGGAGCAACTGGATTCTATCTCTGCTTTTCGCAGATGATGTTGTCTTGTTGGCTCCGTCGAGCCAGGACCTCCTGGGGCAGTTTGCAGCCGAGTGTGAAGCAGCTGGGATGAAAATCAGCACTGACCCTAGAATCGCCCCTGGATTTGATTGACTCTGAGCATCTTGTTCAGCTTCATATTTAAAACAGATCTAATATAACATTAAACATTCATCACTGTTTTCATCTCTGTCAGACGATAACAAACATGTTTGTTCAGAACCTTTAGGATGATATGTGACATTTGTACTGACTGAAATATTTAAACTCAGGATGATTTTGATCTGAAACAGTAGAATCAAATCTTCAGTCAGTTTCTGTTGGTTTCTGTTTGGCTGCACAACATGAGTTTGTATAGATGGAGCCTCTGGTGGAGCTGCAGAGTTTAAGAGGTGGAGTCACTACGTCTTTATTGAAGCAGCAGCATGTTGTCATGAATATTAATGAGAGCTCTGTTTCACTTTGTGTATCTGACAGTTTGGACCCTGAAGCCTGTTGGGTTCAGGTGTTTGGAGTAGGGCTGTCAGTTTAATGCGTTAATTAGATTAATTAATTACACAGCAAATTAACGCGTTATGAAAATTAACACAATTAATTCTGAGATTCTGAGTGGCAATTCAATGCGCGAGCATTTTAAATTTGGCCCATTTAATGATCCATAGGATACTTGACAGTGGCACGTTACGGTAGCCATAGACATATGTCTATGACGGTAGCACCGAGGAGCTTGTCCGGACGTGTTTGTCACTTCTCACCTGAGTCGCTAGTCAAAGCAGGGTGACAACAGACATCCTGGACGCAACTCAGGGGAGCGAGGCGAGCACATCGTTGCTAGGGCCTTTGAACGGCAAGTTTATTTATAAAAAGAACGAAGACGGGACTGTCAACAAGAACGCAGTGATTTCTAGCTTTTGTAAAAAAAAGAATTTGCCTATCACCGAAGCTGCTCCAGCTTGATTTATCATTTAAACACTAAACACGTCGGGATTAAGAGCGCGCCTGCATTGTTTTCCTCATACACTTGTTATCGTAACTTTACGCAGTGGCGTCAGGTCTGTGTCTGCTCCTCCCCATGAAGCAGGCAGCCAGACTTACTCTTCATCACACGTGAACAGCGATGATTCACAACAAACAATATATCATTTACAACCTGCAAGGAATGTGTTTTATGAAATGTGTTCTATAAAAAAGATAGCCAGACGCCCGACGCAACCCGGCTCATTTGCGAACAGGTCGGCCCGGCCCGAACCTGCAGGTCCGGTCGGTTTTGTTGGGCCGGGCCGACCCGCTCTTAATGTATTCAATTGATTAGTCATGCAATACAATTTTGTAATGTCCTAGAATTTGAATTCTTTATTTGGGTACCTTTAGCAGATATGATATTAAAATGCGATTAATTAGATTAATTAATTACAAATCCTGTAATTAATTAGATTCATTTTTTTAATCGCCTGACAGCCCTACTTTAGAGCTTCATTTTCTAAACTTGTTCCGTTCTGAACAGGACCCGTATTCACAAAGACTTTTGTCTTAACGTTAGGAGTACTCCTAAATCAGACTAAAAGTTTTTATGTAGGAGCCGTTTCTTAAAAGTAATTCACAAAGCCACTGAGGCCTACTTTTAGTTATGAAAACAGTGAACTCCTAAACTAGAAGTAACTCTCTGTTGCTATGGATGACGTCATTTTATAAGGATGCACTTAGAAGCGGTGACAGCGGTGATTGGTTGTTGAGTGACAGGGCAGCCCATTGAAAAGTCATTCAGGTCATTCAAGTGAAAATGAGGAAGTTGCCTACAAGCCCATGACAAAGCCTATGAAAAGATATTGGATAAAGAAATGTATTTATGAGGAGAATTAAGTGCAACCCCCCCAAACAAAAGCGCTTTGGCCAGATGAAAATTAGAAGATTGCGATGAAAAACTTGAATTGCCAAGAAAAGCTGTGTCAAACCACTCTCCATTAAAATTTGGGAATCGTGTGTTGATTAGGATAAAGTTCCAGCGGGACATAATTGACTGTAACATTCTCTGTCTGTTGGAAACATGGCTAACTTCCCTCATACTGGATACAGCGGTTACTCCAGCCGAGCACTTCTCTTTCTTCAGCATGGACAGAACAGAAGAGTCCGGTAAAACAAGAGGTAGAGGAGTCTGTTTCATGATAAACAACAACTGGTGTAGTCCAAAGGGGACCAAAATCATCTCGAATTCCTGCTCGCCTGACTTGGAACATCTGACGATTATGTGCCCTTTTTTCTTTCCTCGGGAGTTTACCTCAGTCATTTCCACGGCTGTATACATCCCTCTGTCGGTGTTACACAACGTAACAATTGGATTACAGAACAGACACCCGGACACTGCCCTTATCGTGGCAGGGGACCTTAACAAGGCAAATCTTAAAGTTCTGCCTAACTTTTTCCAACATATCAAGTGTCCCACCAGGAATGACAAGACATTAGATCACTGCTACACACCCTTTAAAAAAGGGTACAAATCCATTCCTATCCCAGCTTTCGGGAAATCTGATCATAATGCCATCGTCCTGATCCCGGAATATATACAAAAAATGATGCGGGAGCCGGTAGTGACGCGTGAGGTCAGGGTGGACAACCAAATCAGAGGAGACACTACATGACGCGCTGAGTGCCGTTGACTGGGAAATGTTCTGGGACAGTGCAGACAATGACGTCAGTGTGTTAACGGATGTGGTTACGAGCTTTGTGGCCACACTGACAGACGATGTTGTACCCACGGCAATGGTGAAGTCTTTTTTCTGAACCAAAAACAGTGGGTTGACAGATCCATCCGCGCTGCACTGAAAAAGCGAACCACTGCTTACAATGCTGGACTGCTGTCGGGTGACATGACGGAATACAAGGCTGCATGTTACAAACTGAGGCGGGATATAGTGGATGCTAAGCGGCGCTACAGGGACAAGATGGAAGCACTATTCCAGAAAAAGGACACATGAAGCATATGGCAGGGATTACATGAGATCACGGACTACAAAGGGGCTCGCCCCTGCTTGGTGAGTGCGGACGAGACGCTAGCAAACAAACTGAACTCCTATGCACGTTTCGAAGCTAGCAAAACTAATGCTGGGCTGACTAATGCAGATAGAAGGAGCTCTTCCAGTGAGGCAACACTCAACCTCGTCTTCTCTGAGCATGACGTAAGAAGGGAGCTGAAAAGGGTGAACACCAGAAAGGCTGCAGGCCCGGATAGGATCTCAGGAAGAGTCATCAGGACCTGCGCTGACCTAGCTCCAGTGTTCACCACCATATTCAATCTCTCTCTTGCACAATCCACAGTCCCCACATGCTTCAAGATGTCCACCATCATCCCTGAGTCCAAGAACGCCTCCCCAGCCAGTAAAAAACGACTACCGTCCCATAGCACTGAACTCTGTGATTATGAAGTGCTTTGAGAGATTGGTGAAAGACCACATCTGCTTCTCTCTTCAAGGCACCTTAGACCCACTGCAGTTTGCTTACCGTTCCAACAGATCCACAGACGACGCCATCTCCCAGGTCATGCACTCCACCCTCTCCCACCTTGACACCATAGGAGGGGGCTATGTCAGACTGCTGTTCATAGACTACAGTTCAGCTTTCAACACTATAGTCCCTAGCAGGCTGGCTACTAAGCTGCATGACCTCGGCCTGAATCCATCAATGTGTGCCTGGATCCTGGACTTCCTGACTGCTAGGCCTCAGGCTGTCAGAGCGGGTGGGCACACATCACACCCCCTCGTCCTTAACACTGGTGTCCCCCAGGGCTGTGTGCTGAGTCCTTTGCTGTACTCCCTGTACATCCACGACTGTGCCGCTAGGCACAACTCCAACATCATAGTGAAGTTTACGGACGACACAGTTGTGGTGGGCCTGATCACTAACAACGATGAACGGGCCTACCTACAGGAGGTGTCAGACCTGACAACGTGGTGCAAGGATATCAGCCTACTGCTAAGTGGAGAAAAGACCAAGGAGATGGTGGTGGATTTCTGCCCACAACGTCGCAGGACCTACAACCCTCTCTTAATAGACAGGTGCACATTTCTTAGGGTTTATCATGGACTGTACACATGGACACCGTGGTGAAAAAGGCAAGACAACGCCTTTATCACCTTAGACAGCTCAGCAGATTCAAGGTCTCCCAACGGATCCTGATTTCCTTCTACTCTGCTGCTGTGCAGAGTATACTGACTGGAGCCATATCTGTCTGGTACGGTAACAGCTCCTGTGGTGACCGACGAGCCCTGCAGAGGGTGGTGAGGACTGCTGAGCGGACCATGGGTACCACACTTCCCCCTCTGCATGACTTATACACCACACGCTGTACCAACAGAGCTAGAAGGATTATCAAGGAACCCCATCACCCCTGCAACAGACTGTTTGTGACTCTCAGGTCAGGCAGACGCCTGCGCTGTCATAAAACACGCACAGAGAGGATGAGGAACAGTTTTTTCCCTGCGGCAATCAGAGCCCTGAACTCTGCACTCTGAACAAAACGTGTTTTTATTGTATTTTATTGTATTTATTATATTTATTTTATTCTATTGTATTTTATTTGCACTGCATTATATTTGTATCTTTACTTAAATTAAGCACAGAAGTACAGTACATGTCACAAAAACATTTCACTGCACATCCTCCGTGAGTATGTGACAAATAAAACCTTTGAATCTTGAATCTTGATCCGGGCCATTTCGCAACAATGTCCAGTATATTGTAACATGCGTCAAAGACAATTTGTGTATTTATGGAATGCAACTTTTTTCCGATTGACAAACGGGACGAGTATAACCTGGGGACCTCCAGTAATTTGTAATAATTGCAGCGGTCGTCTGTGATCTTAATCCCGTGTGAATCTGCCATGTCCAAAACTTATATAGTGAAAATTCCACCGCAAATTACCTACCATATTTCACGACACACAGAGGTCATGTGATAATATTAGTCCCATGCGAATAAGCATCTCTGTGATTTGGGGTTGTTTTTTGTTTTTCGTACGGTTTTTTGTGTTTTCCACACCTATTTTTCTGCCTTTTTCCCGGTGGAGAGTTACGGAGGCTGCGTTGGGAATTATAAATGCAAGTTTTGACAGCATTTTGGGTGCAAATTCAGGAGGCTCATCAGAAGAGCGAAATCTCGAAAGATGATCAGGTGGATTACATGCATGGCAGCATGCGGTAAGGAACATTTTTCCATCTTTCAACAGGCTCACCAGTTACTATATTAAAAATATCCATATGTAACCGTTGTGCTGCTCCAGCAACGGCTCTGGTGCGGTCGACCCGGGGAATAATGTCAGTAAATTAGATTTGAAACACAGACTTTGCTTATCCTGTGTGAATGCGCCGCACGAAACACAGACGTGTAGGGATGATTTCTAAATCACTTGAGGTCCCCAGGTAATACTAGTCCCGTGTGAAGAGCTGGATTTTCCCCGTAGCAAAATACCGGAGTGTTGCCAAACATTTTAACCCCGGCGTTATTGGATTGTTTCGGTTGGTTGGGGACGTTATTACGTCACCAACTCAACCACAACTTCAATCCCTTCGCGGTCCATCTAACATCGTTTTAATAATTCCCTGTCATTTAGCGTCTCCAAAACATTCGGCTGTGACCAGGTCTTAGTGAGTTAGGAGTCCTCTGGACTACTTCTAAGGTCTTCCAGACTTAGGTGCTACTTTTAAGCCTAAAATGTTTTGTTAATAACTCCTATTTTAAAAAATGATGAGTCCTATGACTGACACGCCCATTATTTTTAGGAGTTGCTCCTAAATTCGTCTGTTAGGAGCTATTTTTAGCCTTAAGATTCTTTGTGAATACGGGCCCAGATCTTTAACAACTGAATGATTTCACGCAGGAACATTGTCTTCTAAACTAACATAATATATTCTTTATTCAGTTTGAGTGGTTGTTTGCAGTCAGGGATCAGCTGTGATTCTCTAGCCTCAGCTCTGAAGTCCAACCCCTCCTATCTGAGACATTTGGAGCTGAGTTTCAACAGGCTGCGTCATCCAACAGTGAAGCTGCTGTGTGATTTTCTGCGGAGTCCAGAGAGTAGACTGGAGACTCTGAGGTCAGTTCACTGAAAAATGAATTAACAATTCACGCTGATTTATGTTCAAACATAACTTTGTAAATGTCCTTTTGTTGATATTTTCATGTTTTTTGACTTAATTTAGACTGCAGTCACTAAAGACTTCTGTTTCCTAAAAAAAATGTAAAATGTAAATGAATGTTTATATTTTTGGTAAATGGTCTCATCTGTAACCAGAAGATCCTCTGAACTTCAAAATCATCAAGTTCACCAAAAGTATATGTCATGAGTAATGTCTGATCACACACACACACACACACACACACACACACACACACACACACAGTATACTTGTGGTTATTAATGTGTGTTGATGTGAACAGGTGGGTGAATGTTGTGTTGACAGGATGATGTCACCATGATGATGAACCACAATAGAGAGGGGAAGCCATGCCCCCTCTGGTCGACCACCTGGGACCTTATTTCAGAAAAAATGAGACAAATAATTTTCTGCTCTAATTTGAATTGTGTCATGAATCTCACATAGGATGTTTGTCAGTTAAAGAGAAAACATTTCTCAAAAAAGTCTCAATTTGTCATAAATCTAATAAAATATGAGACTGTGAAAATATGCGATTGGGGCTGGAACTCAGTGGGTAGAGCAGGTCGACTAGTAATCGGAAGTAGTGCTGGAACGACGCGTCGATGTAGTCGATGACATAAATTCGTCGACATGAATAATTTGCATCGACACATCATCCCAAACGAAGTGGTAGTACCTGCGGAGGCTGAGAATAGCCCCTCTCACACAGAGACGCTGCATTAACGCCGCAGCGGCGGTTCATCAATTTTCCGCCATTGGTCATTCACACAGAGCGAAGTATCGCTGAAATAAAGAGGAACCGCCATGTAATTCACACAGAAAGCTGCGCTGCCGCTACATAAGAGACATGACGGTACGTCATGATGATGACGTCGGGGTGTTTCCCCTGTCAATCTAAACCCGCGGACCGTTTATAATGTGTAGTGATTGAGGACCCGGCCCCCTAAACATCCTGGAAGGTGAAAGAGTTAAATTTTTCGCGCTAAACTACATTATTACATAATCGCCATCAGTAAACAGGTCGCTGCGTGACTCTGTCACTTGAGGGGACGGAGGCTGTTTTGTGGGGGGAAAGTCCAGAAATGTGACGAAGAGACAGGCATGAAGACAGACGCTGCTCCGCCTACAACTGCTGTATTTTTTCCTCATATGAGTTACCAACAACAGTTACGGTTACTATGTTACTTTTGTTTGGTCATGTAACGTTAAATTAATTGTTAGATAATCGAAAAAATAATCATTAGATTAATCGTTTGAAAAATGATCGTTTGGGACAGCTCTGATCGGAAGGTCGCTGGTTCAAATCCCAGCTCCCCTGGGCAGAGCTGAGCTGCATGTCGAAGTATCCTTGAGCAAGGCAGTGAGCCCCAAATTGCTCCTGATGTACAGTTGGCACCTTGCGGGAGGGCCTCTGTCATCACTAAGGGCCCTGCGATGAGCTGCGACTTGTACAGAGTGTATCCTGCCTTCATCCAGAGACAGCTGGGATTGGCTCCAGTAACCCCCTTGACCTCTTAAAAGGGAATAAAACGGCTACAGAAGATGAATGAATAAATGAATGAAAATATGTTATTATAAAGACGACACAGCCAACGGTCGCTAAGTGACGTCTGGTTTAACGCTGACTGAAATCTTGTAGAGTCGTCCTGACTATCAGCAGCTCACAGAACTGACCAACTCTCCTTTCACATAACTGCAGCTGTCAGTATGACCACACCTTCTTCTGTGTGGAGGCGGCGGCCATATTGGTGTCGGTGACGTATGTTGAGTGAGATGAAGTCGTTCACTGAGCGGTTTAACACAAAACTACATGAGATTTTAGTTTATTTACCACAAACAGACACTTTCTTGACTGAAATCAGGTCCCATGAGGTCCACCTGAAGGGGCGGGGCTTCCCCTCCCTATAGAGAGGTGGAGTCTGTAGTCCTAACACCAGAAATCTGTTAGCATGTTAGCACATCCTGTTCCCTCCTCTCAAAGTCTGTGAGTGTGTTGAATGTGTTTTCAGTTAAATGTGTGAAATAAGGTGTGTGGTTACCACAGGCTGAACATATTTACACGTTTTGTTCTCCAACATAAAATTCATCATTAAATGTCCCACAGTTTAATTCTGAAGCTCTTAATGCAGCCTGTTGGGTTCAGGTGTTTGGAGCTTCATATTCTGAACTTGTTCAGCTCTGAACAGAAGTTTAAACACTGAATGATTTCAAGCAGGAACATTGTCTTCTAAACTCACTTCAATTATTCTTTATTCAGATTGAGGTGCTGCAGTTTGTCAGAGATCAGCTGTGATTCTCTGGCCTCAGCTCTGAAGTCCAACTACACCCATCTGAGAGAGCTGGACCTGAGTCACAACAAGCTGCAGGATTCAGGGGTGAAGCTGCTTTGTGATTTTCTGCAGAGTCCAAACTGTCGACTGGAGACTCTGAGGTGAGTTCACTGACTCTCTGATACCGTTGGACATCTTAAATGTTTAATTAATAATTGACACTGATTTTGTTCAAAAATAACTTTGTGAACGTCCTTTTGTTCATATTTTCATGTTTCTTGATTTAATTTATTGTGCAGTCACTAAAGACTTGTGTTTCTTAAAGAAACCATAGAAAAGGTAAATTAATGTTTATATTTTTGGTAAATGGTCTCATCTGTAAACAGAAGATCCTCTGTTTATAGATGAGAAACACTTTGATTTATCAAACATGAGAAACATGTTTGATTTAAAATCATTACTTTCACAGAAATATTTTTCACAAGTAATGTCTGATCATTGATATTCATTCATCAAAACACACACATAAAGACACACACACACACACACACACACACACACACACACACACATACACCACAGACACACACAGTATAATTGTAGTTATTAAAGACCATGTAAAGCGGCAAAAAAATTGTGTTATGAGTTTGTCACACCATGTATCATTGACCACTGAGCCAAATTTGAAAGATTAAAAAAATTAAGTATAGAAAATTAGGTCTCAAAATCCTGGAAAAACAAGCACTTCTTGCTGCTGTCAAACGCTGGGGGCGTGTCAGTTAGAGGCGCTGGAACCATGCGACGGGGGGGGGGGGGGGGNNNGTATATGTCATGTTAATGACGTTGGTGCTCCCGTTGTCTATCTAAACCTGCAGACAGTTTATAATCATATGGATGCTGTTATAATGTGTAGTGATTGAGATTCTGACCCACCAAACATCCTGGAAAGTGACCGAGTTAAGTTGTTCGCGCTAAATTACATAATTATATATAATCACCGTCAGTAAACAGGACGGCGGCTGTTTTCTGGGGGACAGTTTCCTGAAGTCTTGGTCAGGAGGGCTGGCGGTCCCGGTGATTTATTTTCGTCAAACACTCTGTGAGTTAGTCTTGTGGCACGCGTGACAAACGCTGTTTTGTGAGCAGAAATGTGAGGAAGAGTTGGGAGGACAGGCGCTTCTCCACATACAGCTGTGGTATTTGTTGCTAAAGACAGTTACAGTAACTACGTTCCTTTTGTTCGGTCCTGTAGCGTTGCTTTGTGGGACTTTTCTCTGTATTTAGTTGAGTGACGGACCTGTGCAGTTATCAGACTGTCAGACCGACACGCCCTCGCTCCGCGCCTCCAGATTATCCGTTCACACTGGGACGGCTCAGCAATAATGTGGCCCTGATACTACCGCCACATACCGCCGGTGGGACCCACCGTCAGCGGGACGGAGGGAGTCGTTTCGGCCCCAGTGACCAGTGTCAACGGACTCTGCAGAAATCTAGACATTACCTGGTGATAGTTGCTGAAACGATCAGGGGTACTGCAGAGACGGTGTTGGTGGTGATGTTTAACTCCCCACAGTAATGTTAGCTCCTCTTGACAAAATCGATCCACCGTTACGTTGTCATCTGAATGAAACTTAAATAAGCTAACAGCGCCGTCACCCTGCACACTGTGGCATCCAGGAAAGATGCAGAGCGATGTGGAGGGGACATGACTGTTAAGCTGACTGGTTGGCTGGTTAGCTAGCTGTAAACTATTGTAAGCAATGCTATCCACGACTGGAGAGCAAGTGGGAGAACCGCTGAAGCTGACGCGCTTAACGTATTTATACCACTTCCGCAGCAGGGCCGGGTTTATGCAAATCATGGCCGCGTTACGTAACGAATGGCCGAATGGTTTTTACATGTTTTAAGTAAACACATTTATTTATTCATTTATTTATTTATTTATTTATTTATTTATTTATGTTGTTTAATTTGGGCATGTCAATTCATCATCATCACATTTCATCATTGTTCAAATAATACAATACACATATGTACATATGACCTGTTTAATGTGTTTAAAAGACAATAGAGAGGTGATGCCACGCCCCCTCTGGTCGACTACCTGGGACTTTGTTTCAGAGAAAATGAGACAAATAATTTTGGGACACGAACATTGTCTTCTAAACTCACTTCATTTATTCTTTATTCAGATTGGGTAGCTGCAGGTTGTCAGAGATCAGCTGTGATTCTCTGGCATCAGCTCTGAAGTCCAACCCCTCCCATCTGAGAGAGCTGGACCTGAGAAAAAACCAGCTGCAGGATTCAGGAGTGAAGCTGCTGTGTGATTTTCTGCAGAGTCCAAACTGTCGACTGGAGACTCTGAGGTCAGTTCACTGACTCTCTGTTACTGTTGGACATCTTAAATGTTTAATTAACAATTGACGCTGATTTTGGTAAAAAATAACTTGGTAAACATCCTTTTGTTCATATTTTCGGGTTTCTTGATTTAAATAGACTGCAGTCACTAAAGACTTGTGTTTCTTAAAGAAACCGTAGAAAAGGTAAATTAATGTTTATATTTTTGGTAAATGGTCTCATCTGTAAACAGAAGATCCTCTGTTTATAGATGAGAAACACTTTGATTTATCAAACATGAGAAACATGTTTGATTTAAAATCATCAATTTCGCAGAAATATTTTTCATAAGTAATGTCTGATCATTAATATTCATTCATCAAAACACACACATAAAGACACACATATACACACACACACACACACACACACACAGTATAATTGTAGTCATTAATGTGTGTTGATGTGAATAGGTGGGTGAATGTTGTGTTGACAGGATGATGTCACCATGATGATGAACCACAATAGAGAGGTGAAGCCACGCCCCCTCTGCTCGACCACCTGGGACCTTATTTCAGAAAAAATTAGACAAATGATTTTCTGCTCTGGTTTGAATTGTGTCATGAATCTCACATATGATGTTTGTCAGTTTAAAAGAGACATTGTCTCAAGAAAGTCTCACTAATGAAATATAAAACTGTGAAAATATATGAATATCAGCAGCTCACAGAACTGACCAACTCTCCTTTCACATAACTGCAGCTGTCAGTATGACCACACCTTCTTCTGTGTGGATGCGGCGGCCATGTTGGTGTTGGTGACGTATGTTGAGTGAGACGAAGTCGTTCACTGAGTGGTTTAAAACAAAACTACATGAGATTTTACTTTATTTACCACAAACAGACACTTTCTTGACTGAAATCAGGTCCCATGAGGTCCACCTGAAGGGGCGGGACTTCCCCTCCCTATAGAGAGGTGTAGTCTGTAGTCCTAACACCAGAAATCTGTTAGCATGTTAGCATGTTAGCACATCCTGTTCCCTCGTCTCAAAGTCTGTGAGTGTGTTGAATGTTTTTTCAGTTAAATGTGTGAAATAAGGTGTGTGGTTACCACAGGCTGAACATATTTACACGTTTTGTTCTCCAACATAAAATCCGTCATTACATTTTCACAGTTTAATTATAACCCTGCTGAAAAAAACAGCACCAAAACACAACATATGCTGGTCTTGCTAGTGACTGATCACCAGCTACTTTTTTACAGCAAGGAAAGCTCTTATGTGAAAAAAAA
>CAEMYA010000888.1:27460-37658 GCA_903131615.1 Diplodus sargus | reverse complement strand
CTCACTGTTGAACTCTTTTAAGTGGCTTCTGATGTGTTTTAAAGGATTTAGGAGAGAAAACAGAAGGAAAAGTCCCGCAGCAGCGCCTCACACAGCGGGAGATGGAGGAGCTTTAAAGGCTTCGCAACCAAAAACAAAAACCTCAGAAGCTTTATTTGACTGACACATGAAGAGACACTGCTCAGCTCTCACTACGAGTCCATCTGACACTTTAGAACCTCCTCCAGGTGTGTTTTATGCTTTAATTATAGAGAGAAAACACAAGTGGCGCAGCTTCCTGCTCCTCAGGTGAGCAGCAGGCTGGGTTGAGTCTCCATGGTTCTCATGACACACCTGTATGGCTGGAGGTTGGAGAGGGAGAATTGTTTGGAGCATGTGATCGCAAGAGAGACGTGAACAGAGTATCGGCAGAAGAGCACGAACTGTAACCGTGACTGTAACCATCATGATGACAGGACAGATGGAGATGGTGATATTATGTCTTCGCAGGATGTCAGTAGAAAGAGGAAAGACAGGAGTGACAACTCTGGAGTAAAGCTGCTGTCTTGGAGGCTGGTGACATGGCTGAAGAAATTAAGGTACAAACCATGAGAAGGGAGACGAACAAACAGAATGAAAAGTAATGATGGTGTTCAAAAAAGAAGGGAGATATTTTCACCCACTGAAACTGACCGAAGCAGCTGGAAAAGAAATGGGGAAAATCAGGTTTGCTGAATACTTGAGTAACAAGGATCTTAAAGAGATAAGTTCCTCAGAGCAGAAACATTAAATCTCAGGAAATGTACCAAAGCTTACAGGTGTTATTTATGATGTACCTTTGGTTATGTTGACGGATCAGAAAGCTCAAGAAGTAAAAGGGGGAAAGGTGGTGAAAGCTCCAAGGCTGCAAACACAGAGAAAGGTGTGAAATCAGACAGTATGTCAGTAGTCCTCCAGTCTGAAAACAGTTTGCCTGAGAAAGTAAGAACGGGATATTAGAGGTGTGATGTGAGGGAGTTTATTTACTGATGATGTTTCAAAGTCAGAGAATGGGACAGACTGCAGGATGATGTAAAGAACTAAGCTGTGCAGCTGAACATGAACCTGGAAAGTGTGGCCAAGATGCAAAAATCAGATGCTGCAACTGTGGTGGTGAACATAGTCGTGCTTATAGAGGGTGTCCTGTTCAAAGGCAAGCCAGAGAGGTGCAACAGTGAGCGAACCAGATCCAGTGCTGGGCACCTGATAAAGAGTGCATCATCATGGTGATCCACATCCTACAATGGAAGGACAGAAGCAGAAGAGTTCAAGAAAGTTGTGGCTGATCTGAAAACGGTACATGATGTTATTTGCATACAAGAAACGTGGTTAGGGCCTCACTTGGACTTGCATATAGTTCTGTGCGATATGATAGAATTGGACGGCAAGATGGAGGATGTGTCACATTTATTAAGGACACTTTAGCTTTTAGAAGAATTGTTGTATCTCATGAGTTTGAATGCATGGTGACAGAACTGTCGTCCCAGAGGAGATGTTAAAGTCTTCAGTTTTTACAAGAACTGAACGATGGAAACATTTCAGTAGATATCAGGAAGTGCAGACGAGAGAAATGTGGCGCAGAGACTTCAATGCCCACAATCCTCTTTGGTTCAGTGATCGAACAGATACTGATGGAGAAGTGGTGGAAGAATGGATTGAGGAGAGAACTGTCGTCTGTCTTCATGATGTGGAGTCTGGTGTCGAGATCTCACCATCGTGTCTGAGAACATGAGTAACTTGTGTCAATGTAATCACTGATACTAATACAGGAAGTGATCAGTTTGTGGTCTATTGATTTTGTTATGCATGTACAGGGAGGATACACAGTAGCAGGATGATGTTTTCCTAAAGCTGACTGGGGAGAGTTTAGAGCCTGCTGCATTGAGTCTGATGAATGAATGTCAGTGGAGGGTGACAGAGACAGATGTGCAGCAGCTGTGACTTCTTGATTATTAAAGCTGCATCACCATGTATTCCTCAATGCAAAAATGCTGCAAGAGAAAGAAACCGTGCATTCAGAGATTTGAGAAATCATTTAAGTCACAATCATCTGATTGATTACCAAGGAAAGAACAAATAATGAAGTCATCCAAGAAGAATGTGTGGAGATGATTCTGCTCGACCACAGGCAGAGAAATGACACTATATGATATTTGGTCAATGATTGAAAAAAGTGAAATTGTCTTTTTTTGTATTTTCAAAGGTTTCGCCAAGCTGAAACTGTATTTTAAAGACACTTTGCCCTCTCTGGATTAATGTATTCCACATATGTTGGTACGTGGTTTTTGATCTGGACCTGGTCTCTTGTGGTCTCGATGTGAAAAAAGCAGTGAAATGCTCCTTTTTTTCTTGTATTTTCCTAAATATAATAAACACATAAATACGTTTTTGGGTGAACAGGAGATAAATGCTGCAGTAAAAATAAATAAAAGTGATCACAGCCTGAGATGTCTCCTGTCAAATTGAGTGTTGGGTTCTTGAGACTTTTAATCCTGAGCGAGTAGAACCAGAACAAATAGACAGGAAATAAGACTGGAACTCAGTTTACCATGAACAAGGACAATAAGAACAAAATGCTGCAGTTACAATGATCTAAGTTTAGGACTGTAAACCAATCACAGACCAGTTGATTGTAATATTCATTCTCATCTCATCTCCACATATTTATGACGTTTTCCAGGAAATGAACTGGCTTGAAAATGACTGAACAGCTCCATCTACTGGAGATATGACACTTTTCAGGTGGACTGGAACATTTTAATAAGAAGCTGAAACAAACTTCTGCTTCTGTGTCTGAACTGTTTCAACTGATTTCACATTTACTCCTGATTCTCTTCTCACAGTCACCAGACTCCCTTAAAGAAACGCTCATTTTCTAGCGTCACCTCGTCAGGAGAAACTGTATGAACTGTGTGAAATGCTGTATACACACATTCTTAACTGTTTGGACCTGCTTGTTAATTTGGCAAACGTTCCACATGATTGTAAGTGTGCGTTTGTGTAAAGTTGATGATATCGTGTTGTCACTGAGATGTAGCTGTAGATCTGCACACAGATCCGAGTACAAGAGGTCAGTCAGTCTCATGTGGAGCCTTTAATGCCGCTGTTAGTCATCTATCTCCGCTCCTCAACTCACTCACGGTTCGGTACTTTAGACCCACAAAGCTCCGAACTCAGAACTCCGAGGAGCAACAGTGATCATGTGATCCAGACTGACCAACAGGAAGAGAGGCTGAAAGTGAAAGTGTTCAGTCCGTCAGACTCCATGTTGAGAGCAGAACAGACAGAAGAAGACGGAGGAGGAAGACTAAAGTGTGAGGCAGGTGAGTGTTAAAACAAGGTGTTTGTGATGTTACTGTGAGAGTGTGAGTCAGTTTAGTCTCTGTGGACTGTAGAGGAAACACATGTTAGAATAAAGTCAACACTTTGATTCTTCTGTGGACACAAAGTCCTGATAGGCTGAATAATACACATTAAAACTGTGTTACATTCTGTTCTCTCTTCCTGCGTCACTCCTGAACAAACCTGTTTCTCCTGATTCTTGTGTTCTGAGCTCACAGTTCATGTTTCACCTCTCAGACCTGAAGATGAGTTTTTGTGTGGAGGAAGAGTTGGACCGAGCAGAACCTCCAGGATCCATCTGTCCGTCTGTGAAGAGTGACCGGTCCAGAAAAGAACCTCTAACCTTCAGTACTGAACCTGGACCATCAGATACAAAGTAAGAGCACTGAGACGACTCATTTTATAACTTTTACAACACGGTGTCATAAGAAGGTCGATATTCAACAGAGACAGAGATTATTTTTGCCAACACAGACGACTGTTGCCTAAGAGACCAAATTCATTTGTCGCTTTGCGTTGGTTAAAAAGGCACTGATAGGAAAGACTGCCTCACACATTCTAACAGGCAGAAACATGAATAGAATTTTTTGCTCTCTTGCCTCGAAATTTACCAAGAGAGATTTTTTAATTTTCATTTTTTAAAACAACTTTATTTCAGTATTTTCTTCAGTTCACAGTTGAAACATCATAAAACCATTGTCCAAAGAAAAACCCTACATATTAAAAATAGAGTAAAAAATGAACTCTTTCCCCACCAGCGAACAGACGACCTCATTAAAACAACACAGCTTGATAAAAACATCCAGACTCATCAGTTTGTGAAAGTTAAAATCAATAAAAACTCACACCCTAACTTATACAACAAACACTCTTCTTAAAACACTTTCCTCTCACTTTATTCCTTCTTTTTATGTAGATTGCCAATTTTGCTTCCTCTATTAAAAAGTTTAAAAGTTGCCACTTCTCTGCATTCACTTTGTGATATTCTGCACCAAAAATAAAAACATTAAAAGATCACTCTTCTCTGAAACCATTACAACATTCTTCTGAAATGTTAAAGAGCCATAAAAGCCTCTCACACTCTAAAAAACAGTAAAAAATGGACTTCGGACTCATTTTATTGTCATTTCTTCGGCACAGAACATGGAAAAAGAACTAGACACAGGTCCCGCTACCAAGTTAAAATACAAAAATAAATACGTTACCAAAAAAGCATACGATCATTTATAAATATAAACAAATCAGAAGAAAACTTAACATCCAGACTAAAACTCAAGTTTCACGTCTTAGCCCATAACTCAAGTGCAACCTCATCAAGTGCCATGAAGGGAATGGCCATAAAAACCATGCAGCAATCAAGCAGCCTGACAGTGTCCACAGTCCACAGTCTCCACACCGTGTCCTCCCGCTCCTCCAGTCCTTTCTTGTTAAAAAACACAACACGCTGTTCATAAAAAGATTTCCCAGGTTGGCAGTCAGAGTCATCACTGGGACGGGGTCCTCCGGGTCTGGCTCCTCCACCCCTTCTCCGTATTCCTTCAATAAAAACATTTCCTCAGATGACCAGTTAACGCCTTCCTCCATTTGGTCAGCACCAGGTGTATGAACCTGATGGACCTCACCCCCAGCCGCTCCACCATGGCCCCTTTGTCCTGCAGGTCGCTCCCTGCCGCCTCCACCACCTGCCTCAGTGTTACGACCCCTGCAGCCCTCAGGATCCTCCTCAGTCCTGGAGTGGACCCGTTCTCCACGTCCAGCCCGGCTCCTCCGATGACCGGTTCCTCCAGGAGCCAGTGGAGAGAAACTGCAGTTTCTTTATTTTTCTTTTTAAAAACACTCCAAGCTTTAAAAAGTTCACAGTAAAAACGGGGTAACGCTGTTCTGTTTAAAAGTCTATGTCCATTAAAAACAACCAGTTCTCGAGTCCCATTTATTCTGCTCTTTTTAAAATCAGTCCTGCCACGTCCCTCCACACATTCAAATATCCTGTTAAAAACTTTTGTAAAGACTGTAATGTCAAAGTTGCCACTCTGCTCTTAATGTCCACCACACCGTGCCCCCCTTCCTCTTTTGATGAACAAAATATTTCTTTTCTGAGCCAGTGGAAATTTCCTTCCCCCCAAAAGTCCAGGAATTCTGTTTGTATTGTTTAATGAATGTGTCTGGTGGCTGGACGAGGGCACAGACAGCTTGATGTCGTGTTTCCTCGTAAGTCTGCACAACTCCATGCCGGCGTTTACACACACACACCTAAGCTGTAAACATACAACCAAACTGGTTAACAACATTAAAGGGACAGTGTGTAATATATTGAGTATTTAGCACCATCTAGCTGTGAGGCCCTACATTGCAACACCTTTTGCTCACTGACTAAGAAGAGTTGAAATAACACCAACAGCCGTTTTTATTACAGACTGAACGCTGAAATCAAACAGAACAATAACCACACTTTGACTTTTGTCTGTGAGCATCTGAGCTTCTCAACACTTTTTTTTAAACTCATTAGTGAAACACTCAAGTCCGTCAACAAACTCTACACACTCGCGCTACATCGAGTTTCACTTTAGGAGTTATTATTGGTGGTTTTCACTCCGTACCAACCTGAAAAACACAGGTGAAAGTTCAGAGGAGTGAAGACACGAACCGATGCTCTCTCTTCCCAGTTTTCCTCTGCAGAGGGTCAGGAACCTGGTGCAACACCACCTGGGCTCATTGGTTCCACTCTTCTATTTCCTCATGAACTGAAGCTTTTCCCACAGATTGAGGAAAGATCATTTTGGTTCTCAGGCTTAACACTTGTTTCACATTTTGTTTTTATAAATAGTGAAAAAATAAGACTTCAAATAATATTAATATCAATAAACCATATTACAAATAATACAGTGTTTCCTCTACATTCATTTAGGATTCATTCATTATTTTTAATTAGTATTATTATTATTATTTTAAATTGTCGAAAATACACCACCGCCCACTCATGGCTCTACCACACTGATTGTTACGATCCGAAGATTATAGTTTCTCCTGTTATTACCTTGTGTATTTACATCTCCTCTCATTTCAGATCCACTCCCCCCTGCTCGTATGGTTTCGTCCACCTCACTGATTGCTTTCCCCGCCCTGATTATGTTCACCTGTTCCAGCCTTTTTTGATTCCTAGCTCTATTCTAGCCTTTCTGGTTTTTGGACTTTTCTGTTAGCCTCCTGACTTCGCCTCTGCCTGACCCTTGCCTGATTTGTTTGCCCCGCAGCTTGATCCTCTGTGTACCGAACCCTGACTTCAGTAAACTTTATTACTTGCTCTATTCCGTCTCAGTCGTGCTTTTGAGTCCTCACAGTCGTCTGTCAGCCCTGATAGCGGCCAGTTCGGAGAGCCCCCAATGCTGACAAAATCCTAGAGGAAACACTGTAATATCATACATATTGAGTGGACCACATTTGCTTTGTTGGTTTTATGTGATCATGTATTCAGATTTCCACTAAAAAGTATTTTGTGTCCATAGTTGAGACTTTTCCCGCCTCATGTTCCTCTGTGTGTCTGCTATAAATCTGTAATCTGATCTAAGAGGACAAACAGAAACTTTTAAACCTCCTTTTTATGGACAGCAGCAGCAGTTTGTGTCTGTAGAGCTTCTTAAATCACTTTACTGATGAAGGATTCATGTGATGTGAATAAAAACATGTTGGTGTTTGCAGAGTTCAGTCCAGCAGACAGAGAGCAGAACCTCCAGGATCCATCTGTCCATCTATGAAGAGTGACCGGTCCCATGAAGAACCTCCAGTCTTCAGTCCTGAACCTGGACCATCAGACACAAAGTAAGAGCACTGAGACGACTCATTCAGTGTTTGCTGGTAATGTTTTGCTGTAGAGTAACATCAGGCTCCAGGACTGAAGAAACACTAACATAAAGTCTTTGAAAGTCTCCTGAACACTAACATGTCTGAACTCAGTCAGATCCTGGAGGACACTAACAAATCTCAGCAGGATGAAATAGATGGTGGAACCATGACGTATGTGTTTGTAGGCTAACCCTGAAGTTAGCATCGCTCTGGCTCCCTCCACAAACAGCCTGTCACATTTTTCACTTGGATTTTGGATTATTGCAGAAAATAATCTCTGTGACAAACACGAGTTTCTGATACTGACACGTTTTGTTCTGAGAGAAAATCTTCACACATCATTTTCATGACACACTAAATGCTGAATTCAAGATGAAAAGTATCCACACTTTGACTTTTCTCTGTGAGCGTCTGAGCTTCTCAACAGTGTTGACCAAATCTGGATGTTTTTAACAACAATCATCAAATCATTGTAGTTCTAAAGAAATGTGTTCACAGAAAGAGGAAGAGGAGTCATGTCTCTGTGAAGAAGCAGCCCACCTGCTGTGTTTGGTGTCAGGACGTCCTGAAGGATCCGGTCTCTACCAGCTGTGGACACTGGTTCTGCAGACGCTGCATCACCTCATACTGGGACCAGTCTGCTTCACCAGGAGACTCCTCCTGTCCCCAGTGTGGAGGTAAGACCCAGAACAACAGCTGGACTGTGGACAGACAGTCAGAGACAAACTGTACCAAGTCACACTGAACATCTCAACATTTTAAAGCCATATTATGCAGAAATTCTCATGTTGTGTGATTTGGCGCCCCCCACAGTTTCTGAGTGCAACACCACTGTAGTAAAAACAAATCCCAGGTGTGTAACAGTTTGTCAGACGTAATATAGGTGCTGACTACAAACACAACTCATGACATCATCACAGTGTTACGTGTTGAAGTGAACACATATGTGAGGCTGTGATCCTACAAGTGACAGAGACACCGTTCACCTGTTACAACACACCTGACCATCAACACGCCTCTGAAGCTGCTGCCAATTGGGTCATGGTTGTTGTGTCCTTGGGCAAGACACTTCACCTCACACACCTTGCCTCGTGTGAATGTGTATGACTGCTGTATGTTTGTAGTAGTGGTTGGGTCCGTTGGTGCTGAACGTGCAGCCACGCTCCCGTCAGTCTACCCTAGGGCAGCTGTGGCTACTGTCGTAGTTCACCACCACCAGTATGACTGTGTGTGCATGAATGGAACCTGGAACCCTGTGAGGCGCTTTGAGTACCTAGAAAAGCGCCATACAAATCCAATCCATTATTATTAAGAGGACCTCTGGATTTTCCCATAGTGTCTTCTCCTTGTGTTTCTCCTTAGCTGCCTAGGGTATCCAACCTCCCTGCTCTCTGTACTGTTAGCTGCCTTCTGACCGGTTTCCATGGCGACCACTTGTTTACTTCACAGGGGGCTAGGCTAACTGGGTAAGCCTTTCTTTTCAGTCTCCTAATTACCAGGTATTTACCTGGTACGTAAATCCATGGTAACACAAAAGTGTTACTAGGTGATTAACACATTTTTGTTACCATGTATTTACTGGGTAAATAGCTAATAATAAAGGGACTGTAGCCACCTGCTTATTACCAGCAGTAATTACCCAATAACACACTATCATTTACCATATAGTTACCAGGTAAATGCCCAGTATTTTGGTAATAGTTTCATTGTATTTACTTTCTTTTTACCATTGGTAATAACCTCGTAACACTTTTGTGTTACCATGTATTTACCTGGTAATTAGGGGACTGTAAAAGAAAGGCTTGCCGCTACCTGTTTATTTTTCTAGCCTTTAAACAGTTTTTTGTTGTTGTTTGTTTGTTTGTTCTTCTTCTTGTATTCATAGGAAACCTGTCAATACCTGTTTTGCTAATTAATGTTGTTTCCTCTTCTTTAGAGTCCTTTCTGAAGAATATTTGAAGGTTCTTTTGTAAAATGTCCCACTTTTTAGGTCCAAGTTTGAGATATATTCAGGAGCTCATTTTTGATGCAGCTTCTTCTCATGGATTTTTCTCTCTCTCTCTCTCTCTCTCTTTCGCTCTCTCTCTCTGCCAGTAAATTGATACAAAAAATTATATTCATGTTTCTGAGCCTGACCCTAACCCTAACTGTAACCCTCTTGTTAAAATTTGTGAGGTAGCGTATCCTATCAGTGCCTTTTCAACCAATGCACAGTGATGTAATATAATTTGGTCTCTTAGGCAACAGTAGTCTGGGTGTTGGCAAAAATGACAATGCAATAGTTGATTGCTTTAATTTGGTTTAGCCTATTTAAACCCACATTACAACTTAAAATTCGTCTCGGCCTGTATTTTGTGGAATAAAAAATATTCAGTCAGATCGATGGTTGCATAATGTTGCTTTAACATCTCAGCTTCTACATGTCATTACATTTATTTAGAAACTTCGGAGGCATTCAGACCAAACACCAGGACAAACTACTAGATTGTCTAGATTACACACAATCAATCAAAAGACTCGAAGAGACTCAAACTTTATATATTCTGATACTAATGGATTGTTATTGATCATGAAAATAATAATCCCAGTCAAATTCTCTCCAACATTTTTCTCTTTTCAGTGAATGTTGGTCTGCAGGAGGTTTTAGATGAACATAAGATCAGTCTGAGGAGGAGATGTGAACGTGTGACTGAAGGAAGTGATGGAACAGGAAGTGATGGAACAGGAAGTGGAACCCTCCTCAGCAGGATCTACACTGAGCTCTACATCACAGAGGGACAGAGTGAAGAGGTTAATACCCAACATGAGGTGAGGCAGCTTGAGACAGTTTCCAAGAAGAAGACCTTCCGTGAAACTCCAATCAGGTGCTGCAACATCTTTAAAGCCTCACCTGACCAACAGAGACGCATCAGAGTCGTTCTGACCAACGGCGTCGCTGGAGTTGGAAAAACCTTCTTGGTGCAGAAGTTCACTCTGGACTGGGCAGAGGGCTCCGAAA
>CAEMYA010000888.1:13202-24845 GCA_903131615.1 Diplodus sargus | reverse complement strand
CACACACACACACACACACACACACACACACACACACGCTCAGTGCATGTCTGATCAGTGATGAAGATGAGCTGAGAACTGAGAGAGAAGTTCAAACCCCGCCTCCTTTCTCACCTCCACTCAGGTGACCAGTCACACAGTGAGGTGTGTGTTAATGTTGGATTGTTGGTTTTAAGTGACAGACACTGTTCGACACAGACCGTCCTAATGTGACATCAGAAAGGTGTGGCCCCACTCACATTTAAATTTGTGAATAGAAAGAGTTGAATCTTTGAAGAAGGAGCTTTGATGATGGTAAAGTCTCACTCAACACATGGATGTAATTGAATGTCGTCTCTGATTGAACGCACCGCACGTGTTGATTGTCTGAAACTCTGAAGACAAACTTTAGAACATTTAAGATATTACACTGCTGATGTCAGTTATAAATGTGGCACCATTATTTCACACATGTTGTTGTTTTCACATTTAAATCACATTTTAATATTCATTTTAAACCACATTATTCCAATTTTTGTGAATCTTAGTTTTCATGTCATCAGTTCTGAAGGGGATCTGACCTAATAGATTTGATGCTGTTCGACTCTGAGCATCTTGTTCAGCTTTATATTTAAAACAGATCTAATATCACATTCAACATTGATCACTGGTTGATTCTTTCTGAAGCTCTAAATCATTTGATTCCTTCGTGCTTCTGTGAATAAAAACGGAAACCAGACGATAACAACTATGTGTTTGTTCAGAACCTTTATGATGACATGTGACGTTTATACTGACTGAAATATTTAAACTCAGGATGATTTTGATGCAACCAGGAACATTGTCTTCTAAACTCACTTCATATATTGTTTATTCAGATTGAGGAGCTGCAGTTTGTCAAAGATCAGCTGTGATTCTCTGGCCTCAGCTCTGAAGTCCAACCCCTCCCATCTGAGACATCTGGACCTGAGCTACAACGACCTGCAGGATTCAGGAGTGAAGCTGCTGTGTGATTTTCTGCAGGGTCCGAACTGTGAACTTGAGACTCTGATGTGAGTTCACTGACTGAACATCTTAAATGTTTGATTAACGATTGAAGCTAATTGATGTTCAAAAATAACTTTGTAAACATCCTTTTGTTCATATAGTCATTTTTCTTGATCTCAATTGAGTCTGCAGTCACTACAGACTTTTGTTTCTTAAAGAAACAGTAGAAAATGTAAATGAATGTTTATATTTTTGGCAAATGGTCTCATATGTAAATAGAAGATCCTCTGAACTCATATTTGATTTAAAATCATAAAGTTAGCTATCACACACACACACACCAGGGTTGGAATTTTGTCATTTAAGGGGCATCCCAATTTATAATAAGACATGGATAATGTATTAAAACTTTTTTTAATACAAATATCAAGTTAATGTTACATTAGAAAACAAGTTTTTTTTAAGTAGGGTTAGGTGATTTTTGAATATTTCTTGTAGTATCTCTTTTGGGTGTTGCATTTCCTAGATGGTCCCTGCACCCTCGTGTCTCAGATGGTTGACCATAGAGACAAATGTTGTTTCTCCAGCCCAGAGGAGCATTCATTTTGATGAAAATACGGCTGTATTTGTCCTACCTTACTACAATCTAGGATAGAGTCGGCGTTTGTGTTTTAACAATGTTTTGCTTACGAGTTATATATCCGGGAAGTTCGAATCTGTGAATATATCTCCAACTTTACCAAACGAAATCAGACCACATAAGTCAGTTACGTATTATATCAAAAACAGCTTAGCTCACTTGCTGTACTGTAAGTGTCGTTCTTCCCTTTCGAGATGCTGCAGCTGTTTGAGTGGCTCAGGCTTTCATGTGAGATCATCGATGTAATGATAAGACTCCACCTACGAAACTCTCTGAAGTTCTATTATGGAACAGAGACTACTGTGCACTTGGGTGGCTTTACGATGATATTTTTTCACGGGGCATCAAATTTCGGCCTTTGCCACCCTGAAATTCCCACCCTAACACACACACACACACACACACTATAATTGTAGTTATTAATGTGTGTTGATGTGAACTGTTGGGTCAACAGAATTAGACAAAATTAGACAAAGGATTTGCTGCTCTGGTTTGAATTGTGTCATAAATCTTACATATGATGTTTGTCAGTTTTAAAGGAACATTTTCTCAAGAAAGTCTCAATTTGTCATAAAAGTAATAAAATATAAGACTGTGAAAATATGTGATTATAAAGACGACACAGCCAACAGTCGTTAAGTGACGTCTGGTTTAACACTGACTGAAACCTTGTAGAGTCGTCCTGAATATCAGCAGCTCACAGAACTGACCAACTCTCCTTTCGCATAACTGCAGCTGTCAGTATGACCACACCTTCTTCTGTGTGGAGGCGGCGGCCATGTTGGTGTTGGTGACGTTTGTTGAGTGAGACGAAGTCGTTCACTGAGCGGTTTAACACAAAACTACATGAGATTTTACTTTTTTAGCCACAAACAGACACTTTCTTGTCTGAAATCAGGTCCCATGAAGTCCACCTGAAGGGGCGGGACTTCCCCTCCCTATAGAGAGGTGGAGTCTGTAGTCCTAACACCAGAAATCTGTTAGCATGCTAGCATGTTAGCACATCCTGTTCCCTCGTCTCAACGTCTGTGAGTTTGTTGAATGTGTTTTCAGTTAAATGTGTGAAATAAGGTGTGTGGTTACCACAAGCTGAACATATTTACACGTTTTGTTCTCCAACATAAAATCCATCATTAAATGTCCCACAGTTTAATTATAAAGCTCTTCAGTCTGCTAACAAGTGTCTAAATGACATTTATGACATTTATTCTTTATTCAGATTGTGGAGCTGCAGTTTGTCAGAGATCAGCAGTGATTCTCTGACCTCAGCACTGAAGTCCAACCCTTCCCATCTGAGAGAGCTGGACCTGGGGTGGAACAAGCTGCAGGATTCAGGAGTGAAGCTGCTCTGCTCTGGACTGGAGAGTCCAAAATGTCGACTGGAAACTCTGAGGTCAGTTCATGTGTTTTGTCTCTGTGTTTATTCATTTTGAATCTAGAACAGAAGTTTAAAAGTTCCTTCAGTTCACTTGTTTTATGGGTTTATCTGAGCTCAGATTACAACAGCCCGGTGTGTATGTACAGTAGAGAACATGTGAGGATGTGAGAGGAGGCGAGATTCCCTTCACCTGAGGTGTGGGGAGGTGTCAGGGATATAACAGGTGAGGAGTTCATATGAGGATGATAACAGAAGTCAGCTAGGATGACACTTATGGTCCAGTCAAACATCAGAGGGTCACTGCCTTGGGGAAGGCATGGGTAACACCTGTCATAAAGTATGGAACCACTGTTCTGCTGGATACAAGTCAAGACAATGTGGAAGACTGCAGAGAACACTGTGGCTCTTCTCTCCATGCTGCAGGTATTAAAGAGAAACTGTCTCCTGTGTTTATCTGATCGGCTCTTCTGATTGGCCCTTTTAGAGACCACCCATCAAACTATTCAGAACCAATATCGTCTGATAACAATCGGAGCGCCCTCAATTAGGACACAGTGATGTTGAGCTACACATTTAAACCTTTATATTTATTTTTTATCTTAATTAGGCTGTCAGGCGATTTAAAAAAATCTAATTAATTACAGGATTTGATTACCCAAAAAAAGAATTCGAAATCTAGGACATTACAAAATTGTATTGCATGACTAATCAATTGAATACAATGAGAAGAATTTGCCAATTTAAAGGCCCTAGCAACGATTTGCTCACCTCGCTCCCCTGAGTCGCGTCCATGACTAGCCCTTTTTAGTTAAAAAAAGGCGGCACATTTGCTCCAAGGTAAGGGCGGCACTGTGCCGGCCTGTCTTTCTAAAACGGAAGCATAATAGTCCTCCTATTCTAGCTTCTGAGGTAGGCGTAAACATGTGTCGTGACATGAAGCTCGAAGTTGGGCTGTGAACAGTGACAACAAATTAGTCTTCAAAATAAGAGCTTTACATTGCACCCTATCGGAGGTTAGAACCGCCCGCTGTCTAAAGCCGTGGGCGGAGCCGCCAAATGGACGGGCAAATAGAGGGCTTGGTGCTCTGTCTAAAAACGGCTTCTGTTGTCACCCTGCTTTGAATAGCAAAGCAGGTGGGAAGTGACGAACACGTCCGGACAAGTTCGGAGGTGCTAGTGGTACCCTGACATGCCACTGCCAAGTAGCCTATGGGTCTTCAATGGGCCAGATTTAAAATGCTCTCGCATTGAATTGTCACTCAGAATTAATGGCGTTAATTTGCAGTGTAATTAATTAATCTAATTAAGGCGTTAAACTGACAGCCCTTATCTTTATCATTTATTCTTTATTCAGAATGGAGAGATGCAGTTTGTCCAAGATCAGCTGTGATTCTCTGGCCTCAGCTCTGAAGTCCAACCCGTCCCATCTGAGAGAGTTGGACCTGCGTGACAATCAGCTGCAGGATTCAGGAGTGAAGCTGCTGTCTGATCTGAAGGACAGTCCACACTGTAGACTGGAGACTCTGAGGTCAGTAGATGGTTGGAGTTAGTCCACGCTGGTTTTAGCAGTATTGCCTCAGTGAAGCTGTGAGAGGAGAACGGTGACAGGCTTCATGATTGGACAGAAATACAGAGAGAGAACAGTCAGCCAATCAGACGAGCCAGAAGCTTGTTGTGATCTGGTGTTGAGTTGATGTGAAGACGACTGTTGTTGTTGTGTTCATGTCTACAGGAAGTAAAGCTGGATTACAGCTGACAGCATCACAGGATGTGTAGAGACAGTCGTCCTCATTCATCACATGTGATCTCTCTAAAACACTAAAGAACTGATCAGCTGTTCTGTGTCACAGCTCTCAGGTCTACGGTGGCCCTGAAAGTCACAGCTGCTCCACTTGTGGTCTGAACAGGCCTGAAGTCCTGCTGGTCTTTATATCACTGACTGACAGCTGATGGAGGGAGTCTCTGGAAACACTCATGTATCACTTCTGCTCTCTCTCATTCTCTCATCAGGTGGTAGTTATGAAAGGTGGAGGTGTTGAGAGGATCAGCTGTGTCCTGATGATCCAGAGAGGTTGAAGCAGCACCATCAGCTGGTGGGTGGAGAGGCTCTGACTGGGCCGTGTTAATGGGAGGTGGAGTGGAGAGGAGAGCTTCATCCAGCAGTGACTGACGGACCAATCACAACAAGTGGAGATGACTGTCAGTGCTGCAGTCTGAACTGCTCTGAGATCAGCTCCACTGTCACCAAGTCCACCATCCAGCTCCATGTGTTGGGGCCACTAACTGCCTCCCTACTGCCCCCTGGATTTAGCAACAACACAAACAAATCCATCCAGTCCAAACACACATTCAGAACTACGACATGTTTATACTTTAAATATATTTGTAATGAACTATTTTCACACATTAAGTTACAGCTCAGTATCTGTGTGTCACTTGTGCAGCCTGACGTTGAACTTGAGGGGAACGTTTTAGACGTGACACCAGTTTGATCATCATATTTCCTGCAGCATCAGTGAACTCCAGTTTAACGTGCGACCCTGCTGGTTTACACATCACGTGATCAACACACACATGAAGTCAACCTGTGGAGCTTTTTCCCTCTGAGCTCAGTGTTGAAGCCGTTCTTATCACCAGCGTTCATGTTCTGGAGCTGCTTTCTGCCAGCAGATGTCACCGTTTCCATTGTGTCGCCTCACTGAGGTTTAACTGAACCATGATGTGAAGGATTTCTCTCTGACTGCATTTGCTATCAAATTAAATGGAACCAGAAATGAGTTCAACTTGATTTAAAGATGTAATATGTAACATTTCTGCATTAAAATGTGTAAAAACGACTCGACCTTTGTTCTGTATGTTGCTGAGTTGTGTTCTTACATCACAACAATGTTCAAACCAGAGAAATCCACAAGTTTACTGGAGGTGATGGTGTGTTTTTAAGACACGTGAGCGCTTTATAGTTAAACTGTGGGACATTTACTGATGTATTTTATGTGGCAGAGCAGAACGTGTAGATATCTTCAGCCTGTGGTAACCACACACCTTATTTCAGGCTTTAGACTGAAAACCAACTCAACAACTCATCAACTTTGAGACGAGGGAAGCAGATGTGCAAAAACACAAACTGACTTCCAGGTTTTAGGACTCGTTACTACACCGCTCCATTAACAACTTTATTTATAAGTTAAACAGTGTTAATTTAGTTGTATCTCATAACTGAGTGTGTTAACAGCATCGCAGATGTGCCGGCTGTCAGTGATGGAGGAAGTATTCAGATCCTTTACTCCAGTAAAAGTACTGATACAGCTCTGTCCACACACACACACACACACACACACACACACACTTATCAATTCAATGAGATAAAAAGTCAAAGAATTTAGAATTATAAAAAAAGGTGAAAATTATGGAATAAATGTCAATATTGTTATGAAAAGTCAAATA
This sequence comes from Diplodus sargus, assembly GCA_903131615.1. Taxonomy (NCBI): domain Eukaryota; kingdom Metazoa; phylum Chordata; class Actinopteri; order Spariformes; family Sparidae; genus Diplodus; species Diplodus sargus. The sequence goes on along the minus strand of CAEMYA010000888.1, from coordinate 18,417 downwards.
TTCTTTAAATGTAATAATAAAATAAAAATATGCACGTGCTTTACTCCATTACTTCTATATTGAAACAGTATAACAATAGTGGGAAGAACAGTTATTTCACATTAATGAAGAGTTTGACCACACTTTAATACAAAATATCCTTGTAATTTATTAATCAATTTATCAGATTTTATTTGATGGATACAAAATAAGACATGAGCCTCTTCTGGTGGACACTATGGGACCTTTATTTAAATAAAACATGAATGAAGAGACAAAAGTTTTGTAATGATTTGTCATGAATCACATTTAAAGAGTTATTTATCTACATTATTCATCTTTAATGATCCATCTCTTGACTGTCTACTTGTTTGTGATCTTTTCATTTTCTCTTATTGTTAAAAATGACTATAACACGATGTTATTGATATAAATTAGATATAAGTCTGTGTTGGACTGATGACAAACACATCATGAGATGGACATTTTTATAACGTTTAACTTTCCTGTACAACTCCTCCATCTTTATTTATCTTTATTTATCTCATCTCTCACTTTATGTCTCTGTTTATATTGTATATATCAAAGTCACTGTTTGTTTATTGTTTATTGTCTTAAATGTAGCACCTTCCCCACCAACACAAATTCCTCGTTGGTGTAAAATCCTTCTTGGCAATAAATCTGATTCTGATGATCTTTGATTTAAGGTCCCGTTTATTCAGTGAGGAGTGTTTACAGGACTTGTGTCGGAGAATCTGTGATCACCCGGTAAAAGTTCTAAATTCCTTTGAAACAAACTTAACTTTGTCGAGGCCTCGTCGTTCATACAGGAAGTGTCCCCAGCTCTGTTCTGATTGGTCGGTCACCGTAAGGCTCGCTGTAGCCAATGAACGAGCAGTTGGTTGATATATAACCCAGGTGTCGCTGGTCAGTCGCTACTTCTTCTGTGGAGGAAACATTACAGTGAAAGTTTGAATCATGTCTGGAAGAGGAAAAGGCGCCGGTAAGGTTCGGTCCAAAGCCAAGAGCCGCTCGTCCCGGGCCGGGCTCCAGTTCCCGGTAGGCCGCGTCCACAGACTGCTCAGGAAGGGGAACTACGCTCAGCGTGTCGGTGCCGGAGCTCCGGTCTACCTGGCGGCGGTGCTGGAGTACCTGACCGCTGAGATCCTGGAGTTGGCCGGAAACGCTGCCCGGGACAACAAGAAGACCCGCATCATCCCCCGACACCTGCAGCTGGCCGTCCGCAACGACGAGGAGCTCAACAAGCTGCTCGGCGGAGTCACCATCGCTCAGGGCGGCGTGCTGCCCAACATCCAGGCCGTCCTGCTGCCCAAGAAGACCGAGAAGGCCAAGAAGTGAACACCGGAACCACCGAACCACAACAAACGGCTCTTTTAAGAGCCACTCACTCCTCTCAAGAGCCGATATCCCTCCGCACTGTGTTTACACAGCTCTCATAGAAACATTCTGTCAGTTTCTTTATGATCTTTGTTACTGTTTATATACACTGCAACACAGACTGTCAGACTGCTTTTACTCGCCCAGATACAGAAATTTACAGCAATTTAACATTTTTCAACATTGCAATAAACTTCTCAGTACTAAAGATGTTAATATTTTAATTAAATACTTTCTCATCGTGTCTGCAGTTGTAATGCCCAACTTGCATGGGAACAACAGACTTGAATGTGATGCTTCCATGTGTAACTTCAAGGAAAAGGATCAGATTTGTAAAAGTTTGGTTCAATCTTTTCCACACTGAGCAGAATGATTAACTGGAACAATATAAACCACCAGTATATGAAATGTTGTAGAAGTGATCACCCGGGACCGAACCACAACAAATCCTCAAACATTAATGGCTCCTGACTGAAATATAGATTAACCAATAAAACTCGATATACACATTTTATTGGATAATTTTGTGAACTAAATGTCAGTAAATTCAACTACTTGCATGTAGAGCCACTGAATGACCTTAATCAGACTGTCTCATAAAATGTCTGACAAGTAACATTCCGCTTTATGTTATGGAGAACAGGCTCAGGGAACATAAAAGGCCCAATGAATAAATATGCCCTGAACTTACTGGCTGAATTAATGCAACAGTAAATGTTTTATATACTACCTCATTCCGTTTTTTCTAGCATTTCTGAAATGTTCCAGTATATTATGAGTATAATGTATTGATCTCTAACAGAGCAACATTTTTCTGGTTTGGAGCTCACTGGAGGTTTGTGAAGATGAATCCCTGGATGAGTGAGAGTGAATCTGTGAATCATCCATACTGGGAGACATCACGTATAAGGAAAATACACTAATAAATAGTTAAATGTAGCCCTTTGGCAGCTCTTACAGATCCAAGTACCAGTATTTGGTCATACGGTTGCAAAGAAAATGAACAAAATCAATAATGTAGGTCAGCGACTCAGACGAGAGGGCGTTAACGCTGCACTTTTATTTTGAAGGAGTTCTTCTTCAAAATTGGCGGGCTGCGCTCAGCCTGTCTGTCTTCACTTACGTCCGCAAACAGCCTTTAAATAGCGCCGCTCCGCTTCGGGCCGGCATCAGTTTGTCTCTGTGCTAAACTAAACTCTGACACAATGAGCGGCCGTGGAAAAGGAGGTAAGGGACTCGGGAAAGGAGGCGCCAAGCGGCATCGTAAAGTCCTCCGTGACAACATCCAGGGAATCACCAAACCCGCCATCCGCCGCCTGGCTCGCCGCGGCGGAGTGAAGCGTATCTCCGGTCTGATCTACGAGGAGACCCGCGGTGTGCTCAAGGTGTTCCTGGAGAACGTCATCCGTGACGCCGTCACCTACACCGAGCACGCCAAGAGGAAGACCGTCACCGCCATGGACGTGGTGTACGCTCTGAAGAGGCAGGGCCGAACCCTGTACGGCTTCGGGGGTTAAACCAGCGACCGACCGCAACAACACAACGGCTCTTTTCAGAGCCACACACACCTGCTCTAAACAGACCGGTCCTGCTGCTGCGCTTTAATGATGCATGTAAAGTAAATGTCATTAGAACATTTGTTCTCATTAACAAGGATACAGAGTCACTCAGTGTAAAGTGTGATGCGGTTCTATTTACAGCCATTGTCTGCAACAGTTCTGCCATAAAGGTCCAGAACTGTCCACCTGAATCCAAACATGCATCAGCCTTCTGTTTATAATAACATGGCTGCAGTCATGTGTAGTCTGAGGGCTGATCGTGACTGTGTGTCAGAGACGGTAACTACAACATCACAGTAGTGGTGACAGACATGGTGAGTCAAAGGTGTTTTGCTATACCGGTAAGTCGTCTGACTGCTGCCGGGGACAGACGACATTACTGTAGCTGTCAGGCTGACCACCATCAGTACGACACTGTCCCGGGCTCTGACGGCTCCAATCCCCCTCTGGAGGCGGGTCAGTGAAACTGTCTCCACATCTAGACAAATGGCGTTATGGAGAAGCTGCACACGTTTCCGGCACTCATAGGTTGCTTGATGTCAATGAGTAAATAACAGGACCGATTGTGTCTGTAGATGGACGTGAAAAACAATGAGGTCTGAGTTTAAAACAGCTGCTTTAGTAATGGAGTTTGGCTTAACAAATTGAGCTGGTCAACCTTGTAATAATGAGACATTAATCTGTAGATGGAAGTACTTTATTGTTCCCGTAAAACACTCTGCTGCGTTTGGATAAGATTAAACTGATTTTGCACTTTTTAAAGCTGATCGTTTTCCTTTGAGTTACACATGGAAACTAAAAGGAGCATAATCACATTTAAGTATTGTGTTCCCAGTGCAAGTCGGGCATTGGAACTAGGCAAGATATGAAGGTATTTAATTAAAACATTAACATTTAGTAGTGTGAAGTTTATTGTAGTGTTGAGAAATATGGTTGAATTGCTGTAAAGCAGTCTGACCGTCTGTGTTACAGTGTATAGAAACAGTAATAAGTATCATAAAGGAATGACAGAATGTTTCTATTGGAGCTGTGTAAACACAGTGCGGACGAATATCTGCTCTTCAGTGGAGTGATTGGCTCTTAAAAGAGCCGTTTGTTGTGGTTCGGTGGTTCCGAGTTTTCACTTCTTGGCCTTCTCGGTCTTCTTGGGCAGCAGGACGGCCTGGATGTTGGGCAGCACGCCGCCCTGAGCGATGGTGACTCCGCCGAGCAGCTTGTTGAGCTCCTCGTCGTTGCGGACGGCCAGCTGCAGGTGTCGGGGGATGATGCGGGTCTTCTTGTTGTCCCGGGCAGCGTTTCCGGCCAACTCCAGGATCTCAGCGGTCAGGTACTCCAGCACCGCCGCCAGGTAGACCGGAGCTCCGGCACCGACACGCTGAGCGTAATTCCCCTTCCTGAGCAGCCTGTGGACGCGGCCCACAGGGAACTGAAGCCCGGCCCGGGACGAGCGGCTCTTGGCCTTGGATCGAACCTTACCGGCGCCTTTTCCTCTTCCAGACATGATTCAAAATTTCACTTAATGTTTCCTCCACAGAAGAAATAATGAATGACCGGAGACACCTAGTTTATATATCAACCAACTGCTCGTTCATTGGCTACAACGAGCCTTACGGTGACCGACCAATCAGAGCAGAGCTGGGGACACTTCCTGTATGAACGACGAGGCTTCCGTTTCGCGCCACAGCGGATTTTCAAAAATAAAGGCAAAGTTAAGTTTGTTTCAAAGGAATGTAGAACTTTTACTGGGTGATCACAGATTCTCCGACACAAGTCCTGTAAACACTCCTCACTGAATAAACTGGACCTTAAATCAGCGCTCATCAGAATCAGATTTATTGCCAAGAAGGATTTTACACCAAGGAGGAATTTGTCTTAGTGGGGAAGGTGCTACATTTAAGACAATAAACAAACAGTGACTTTGATTTATACAATATAACGATAGTTACGTATTGTAACTCTAGATTCTATGAGTATAGGCGCAGCCCTTTAAGGCTATCGCTAGTGGGTTTATCCCTCGCGCGCATGCGCAGCACTGAAAACATTTTAGTCCACGCCCACCTACTGTGGGCCTCACCTCCGGTCTCACCCTGTGTATAAATTGGGGTGAGACCGGGCAATCGGCTCCCATAAATAGCTTTTTCTTCAGCCATTCGAGGAGCCAGTGAGGCCCAGAGCTTAAAGGGCTGCGCCTATACTCATAGAATCTAGAGTTACAATACGTAACTATCGTTCTATATCGTATAGGCTTCGCCCTTTAAGGCTATCGCTAGTGGGTTAAA
>CAEMYA010000888.1:0-10232 GCA_903131615.1 Diplodus sargus | reverse complement strand
TGGGGGGCTCGGACCGAAAGGGCTGAGAAGTCTCTGGAGAGCGCTTTACACACGGGCTCACAGCCGGACGCTGCCGGGGAGACGGTGCGTCATGAGCGGACACATCAGCGTCAAGAAGTCGCCGTTTAGGAGGACAAAGCTCGTAAACGTGACAGTGAGGAGCGTTCAAACTCTCACTCACCGGAGGATGAGGAGAGGAGACGCTGCGCACAGACAGAGGTGTGTGCGCGCTGTCCACACGAGGCGTAATGACGGCGCTCGTGGGCTCATTATCACACACATGTGTAGTTACAACATGTGTGGAAGAAACCTCTGAGTGTGACACAGAGATGTGCTGCTTTAATGACGTGAGTCCGTGCTGCCTGTGAACCGAGAGGTTACAGGCCGCCGGCTCACACAGTGTGGGGAGTGTGTGACCTGCAGCTGCAGCGGAGTCAGCAGACTCGCGGGCAGACTGAGTTTCAGCAGAAAAAGTGCTTTCTAGGGGAACATGTTTGTGTTTTATTTCAAAACGGTTGTTAACATTACCAACCAGAACATTTCCCACATCTTTATTACACACAACCCGAGCTGCCGGCTGAGCCGCATGAAGAGCCGGCTGAGGTGGCAGTGGAGGAGCAGCAGGAGCAGCAGGAGGAGCAGGAGGAGCAGGGGGGCGAGATGCAGCCGCTGCGGAGCGTCTCTGTCGCTGGTCATGGCGGTCTCGCCGGTGACCAGAGGAGCGCTGAGGGCGGGCATCGTGCTGAGCACGGGCCGCGTGCCTCTTAATTCTCTCGGCCTCCTCTGAGGTCTTCTGCATGTGGTCCACCACGGAGTGGAGACTGGGACCAAACAGACCCTCCAGGCCGATGGGGCCCTCCAGGAGCTCCTTCTTCATGGAGTCCGGGATGGAGGACAGATGCAGCCAGATGTTCCTGTGGATCAGCTGCTGCCACGCTGCAATGCGGGCGGTGGATGCAGCGATACACGCACACAGGTTCAGAGTGGCGCTGGCGGCTTTACCGAGCTCCTCTGCCCGTCCGGACAGGAGCTCAGGTTCGGCGGCCATCTTAGTCACCGAGTACGCTAGCAGCGCCATGTTGTTGGCAGCGGCGGAGGTTTGAAAGGCGCACTGGTGAGATCTGTCAGCAAATCTCGCTGTCGTCTGGTCTCTACCGGAGGGCGGGGTCGGCCGCCGTCCACCGAGCATGTTTGAGCTGACGCCGAACAGCGACGTGAGGCTCGGGTCCAGGGGAGGGACAGGAGGGAAGTCCTGCTCTGTGAATCCCTCCACCCTGGTGATGGGAGCGTAGGTGGAGACCGGAGCTCTCAGCTTCCCAGGTTCAGCCGCTGCACCTGACTGATAGGCCTTGATGGCCGGGAAGCGGGGCCAGACAGGGTCACGTCGGGCCGTCTGGGCCGAAGCGAAGCTGCCTGTCATGTCGTCCGGGGAAAGTGGAGCGTGTACCGGCGGAACAGGCAGGTTCTTGTAGGCCGCTGCCTTCTCTATGATCGCCGGGAGCTCTCGGAGAAGAGCTCTCATGGCCGGCCCGGAAGTCGCTCTTGAGACGGGGACTCCAGGGACACCTGGGTGTGCACCCGGCAGGCCGGCATCAGGCTCCAGCCCCTCCGACAGGAGGGCGGGAGTCACGCTCGACCTGCATGGAGAATCATGGCGGGCGGAGTCGTCCGACTCGGACCCCTCGTCGAGGAAGTTGACGGCATTATCCACGTTGTAGATGTCAAGGGCGGGAAAAACATCCGCGACAGCAGCGGCGAAAGTGTCGGCTCTGCGTTGCCTCTCCGCGGCAGGAAGGAGCTCACAGTACGGGCACGCCGCATGAGGAGTTAGCGCCACGCCGGCGTGCACCGGCCCGAGGCACGACTCGCAGCAGGCGTGCAGGTCAAAGCTCATAATGTGGCCCGTCTGGCAGACCGGACACATGCGGACGCTGCTGTTTGAAGACATCGCTTCTTGAAGACCGTCTTTAAAATTCAGATGCTGCATATGATAGCGCTGAAGAAAAAATGGGAGCCGATTGCCCGGTCTCACTCCAATTTATACACAGGGTGAGACTGGAGGTGAGGCCCACAGTAGGTGGGCGTGGACTAAAATACTTTCAGTGCTGCGCATGCGCGCGAGGGATAAACCCACTAGCGATAGCCTTAAAGGGCGAAGCCTATACGATATAGAACGAGTGTCACATCCACTGCATACTGCTGGACCCTCTTCAGCTCGGCCTCAAACAGCTTCTTCATCTGTTTACTGAGCGTCTCCTCCAGCTGATTCACAGCTCTCCTCACAGTTTCCTCATATGAAGTTGGACGGATGCTGATTCCTGTCCAGTCCTTGGTGGGTGGAGCAGTGTTCGGTGATGGGGAGCTTTGGAAGTAGACGGACAGGTTTTCTTTAGAACTTGAGATCTTCTTCACCTCAGAGCTTCTCTTCTCCAGCTCAGAGATTTCCTGTTCCAGCTCTTTGATGAAGCCTTCAGCCTGTTTCTCTGTCTCTCTCTGCTTCTCTTTGATGGTGTCGATGAGCTCGGCCTGCCTTCTCTCAACAGACTCCTTCAGAGCGCTGAAGACCTGAACACCAGCTGCTATCTCTCTGTCTGCATCTTTCTTACTGAGCTCCACTGAGCGCTTCATCTCCTGAATCTTCAGTCGTCTCTTCTGGATCATCTGCTGAATTTTAGCGTCTCTCTTCCCCAGCTCGGCCTTCTTTCCTTCATATTCTTCTTTCAGAGGAACAACATCATGTGTCTTGTGGTCTAAAACAGAGCAGAGCATACAGACACTCATCTGGTCGGTCTTACAGAAGAGATCCAGCAGTTTATCGTGCTTCGTACACATCCTGTCTTCCAGGTTCTCCACAGGGTCGATCAGCTGATGTCTATTCAGGCCTGACATTGTCAGATGAGGCTCCAAGTGAGTCTCACAGTAGGAGGCCAGACACACCAGGCAGGACTTCAGGGCCTTCAGTTTGGTTCCAGTGCAGACGTCACAGGGAACATCTCCTGGTTTGGAAACTTGTTGCTCTGAGCTGCTGCTGCTGGCTTTCTGTTGAGCTGACTGTCTGAACTGAGCAGCCATCTCAGAGATGAACGTGTTGACCTGAAGCTTCGGTCTGGTGTTGAAATCCTCTTTACAGTTGGGACACTGACACTTAACATTTTTATCCCAGTGTTGAGTGATGCAGGTTTTACAGAAGTTGTGTTCACATGGTATGGTGACTGGATCAGTGAACACATCCAGACAGATGGAGCACAGAACCTGATCTTCAGTCAGCAGACAGCTGGCAGCGGACATGTTTACAGTCTGAGGATGAAAAGGGAGAAAAACTGTAATTAGATATTTCTTGATTAACCTTTCAATTAACCATTACTAGTGAAATATAAGGAGTCATGATGAGCTCTGACGGGTAGATACAGGTCCTGGATACACCTCTGAGTGGAACTTCCTGTCTGAGTACAGTTCAGGTTTTGTGTTACAGGTAATAACGGTTTCATAAACATAGTAAATATTATCAGCTGTACAAAGACACAGTGCAGAAACGGTGAAGTTGAAAGGACAGGTTTATAAATTTGAGGTTTCTTACTATGTGTTTAGCACCCATATAATTTGTGAAACAGCAATTTTGTACATATTTTGCACAATAAAATACGCTGTCAGATAACATGAGACTCTGTGATCTGAATTTGGCTAGTTAGCCTTTAGCCGACTAGTTTATGTTTGTCTTTGTTATGGTTGGATTGAGCTGCTGTGCTTTACAGTAAAGGTATGTGGTTTAACAAACTCAATTATTTATCAGGTATCAAGCTTGATGTTTCAATATCAGGAGATGGTACATTGATATTACAAAGTCAGATTACTGTTTTCAACTCAATTCAATCAAATATTTCTGCAGTTTGTCTTTATGTGGCCGTGTACTCACCAGTGTTTGTCAGAGATTCTGCTGTTGTGTTGAGAAAGTTTTCTTCAGAGAGGAACACATAGACTCGTCTGGACTGCAGCTCTGCTGTCACTCAAACTTTCACTTTCATTTGAGGACATGTGACTTGTAGTTTTTTTCCTGTCAGCTGCTCCTCCTCTCAGTGCAGCTCTGTGGCTTTATTGGCTCACTGTGTAACTACAATTTGAAACAAGATGACATTTGACTTTTTTTCTATAATGGAAGTATTATGGAAGAGTATTAGGGTCAGGGATGAGGGGATAAAATTAGAGGAGTAAGTTTTTTTTTTGTTTTTTTGTTTTTTCATTTTGCACTTCACGAAAAAAGTCAAGAATGAAGTCAACTGTTCTGGTCCTTCGAATCAAGTTTGGGGAGTGACTGACAGCTATGCGAGCTGCTCGAGCATCCGGACTCTGCCATTCCTAAATCCTTGGAGTTTGTCAGGCTTATTCGTTGATTTAAGAGAAGACAAACCACAACGTACAGTTTTCCCGTTTATTTAGAATTGTATCATTAAGCAAAGCTTGGTTGATCAAAGACCTTCTCTGTTTGACAAATGGAAGATGCTGTTACTCTGCAGCCCAGAAAAAAAGATGCAACATTTCTCTTTTCATTGTTTCTTATAATTTCAGTTACAGAAAATATATAGTTTCTCATTGGTTAAGCAGATAGATAAGGTGAATACAATTTAATTGGTTAAACAGGTTTGTGGAGCCGTGGTTTAGACTTAGCTCTCCCATCGTTGGTGCACGATCTGCCCCTTGGCAACACGATTGCTTCAATCCATGAAAACGCCCTGTTCAGAGAAAACCTCCCTCTCCTGTCTTCTAACTTTTCTCATCCTGCACTTGTTTGGGTTTCTTGTGTGAGTTTCTCTGCTGTCTCCCTACTTCTCACCAAAAGGGCTCCATCTGTGCAGACAAACTCGTTATCTATAACCTCAGCCTCTTCACAGTAAAGGAGCTGTGTTCTTTCTCATAACCTGGCTTTTCTGTCCAATGTATTAGCTCATAAAAAGGATTAATGCTTGCAACCAATCAACAGGATATGTAGAACTTATTTAATAATACAGTTTGTGCATATTAATTAAATCACAGTGTTTTAGACTTAAATCAGGCAGGTAAATAATAGTGCATAATAATTGTCACAGCAGTCAGGCAATTAATCAGACAGGTAAATTAATGAATCCTAACAAGTGTAACGTTGGTGAGTTTTTTTTTTAAATGATGCAACGGCATACTTCATTTATATGTGTATCATATCAGTATTGTTAACTCATAAGCCACCTAATGCAAGTCATCAACCAGCCACAAGAGAATATGAGACTAGCTAAAACTGTGAAATGTTATCTTTGCTGTTGCCTGAACGACATGCTGTATTCACTCAACTTTATTAACGGGTCTGTTCACAACTATTTCCAGGCTAATCAAGATGCAGAGCCTCTCAAAATCAACATGAAATAATGGTTAATTGCATTTACTCCTTCAACAATTGATATTTTGTATGTTTCACTTACATTTTATAATCTTATTGTCCCAAACAGCCACTAGAGCCAGCTCTGGATAGTATCTGTACACCATTTTTGTGTTGTAATTTGTGAGACAAGTAATAACCCTTTTACGTGGCAGAAAACGATAGTTACGTATTGTAACTCTAGATTCTATGAGTATAGGCGCAGCCCTTTAAGGCTATCGCTAGTGGGTTTATCCCTCGCGCGCATGCGCAGCACTGAAAGCATTTTAGTCCACGCCCACCTACTGTGGGCCTCACTCCCGGTCTCACCCTGTGTACAAATTAAGGTGAGACCGGACAATCGGCTCCAATAAATAGCTTATTCTTCAGCAATTCAAGGAGCCAGTGAGGCCCAGAGCTTAAAGGGCTGCGCCTATACTCATAGAATCTAGAGTTACAATACGTAACTATCGTTCTATATCGTATAGGCTTCGCCCTTTAAGGCTATCGCTAGTGGGTTAAAGGCGAAGCAGGATATAGTCCATGCCTCACTGGGTCCGTCCGGTACCACAAGCACAAACACACCTACTCCAATAAACAAATCCATAAGGCTCCACGCCCAGCCATGCGTCATGCGTAAAGACGCATCACAAAATGTGCCTGAGTGGCACAGCATAGTAGAATATGTAACATTCTCTATGGTGGGATCAAGGCTGGAGACAATGAAGCCCACTGCTGTGAGGAAATGGAGACGAAGGTTACGCACTGTAACTGTAACAGTCGGACGAGGAACAGAGTGAGAAACAGGCAGCTCTCCGTGCGCCAACAGGCAGGAGGGAGTGCGCACAATAAATCATCCGACATCAATCACTGTGACAAAACATTCAGTACAGAGTGAGTCAAAGAGAAACTGGAGACATCTACGAAAGCAGCCAAAACGTATGAAAGAACAGGGGGAAGACCAGGAAGCTGCAGTTCAAATGTCGCTATTTTATCATATTTGTCTTAAATCCAGCTCCATTATAGCAGGTAATGCACATTAAATACATATTAATACATAAAATAAGAGAGATAAAACAAAATCAGGAAAATACAAAAAGTATTAACTCACTCTGCAATAATATATGAGAAGGATTAACTGTTGAAGTTGTGGAACTATTTTGTCATTGTCAAATTCTATATTTTGTATTTACAATTCTGAATCTGTAAAGTAACTAAAGCTGTCAGAAAACTGCAGTGAAGAAAAACGCACATTTCCTTCTGACTTGTAGTACAGCTTCTCGGGCAGTAGGTGGCGGTAAACACACTTTTCGTCCGTTTGCGATAAACACAGCGAAGAAGAAGCTAATGACAACATGCTAAAACATCATGGCTAACACTTGAAGTTATCTTCACGCGTGCCAGCGGTTAAGTCTTTCCACGCCATGTTGTTACGGTGAGTCACGTCCACTTAAAAGCGGCCACCAACCGATTCTACCCCGAAAGCTTTATTGTGTTTGAGATCTATATTTATTTCTGGCTAGCAGATGCTAATGGGTGTGGTCTGCTCGGTAACGGTAGCAACGTTAGGTTAGCATGATGTTGCTGCTAATGACTGCCAAAGGACTTTAGATATTAAGGATAAATATGTATAAAAATGAATGTGCTAGTTGATTAACCGACATTTGTAAAGGTCAGTAGGACTCGGGCTGTCTATCCACAGATGACTCCACTCGCGTTTGCTAGTAGCTCAAGTTTCTAGCTTTAAATACCAAATTCCCTTTAGAAATCTGTACATTTTAAGTTTACAAGTCTAGACAAACATGACAAGAATTACTTAAATACTTTTACACCATTAACAAGAGCCTCTCTTAAATTCGGCGTACATTCTATGCACAGTAAGACTCAATTAGAGTGATTTTCAGCTTAAAGAATTTGTTTCCTTGTCATTTATTCTTACAATCCGTCCACTAATGTTAAAATACATCACCAATTTGACTTCAATTCAGTGAGCATGCCAGTAGCATTTACAGGCGTTTAGTGCCACTTTGTGATTTGTGCTCAACACAGTTTGAATGAACTGATGTTTATAATGGAAGCTTCCAACATGGACTACTTTTACAAGCCTGTTAATGTTTGGACACGTCTTCAGTTAAAACAGTAAATACTGAACATGTAGTTGCTATGTCTTTACTTAGGTACAGTTTAGGGTTTAAGATGCGTTCAAATGTGTGCTGTCTGAAATGAAATTGAATTTAAATCTGTTACAAAGATGTAGTTCCACCTTTCCCAGGCTGCTGTGTCCTGTAGAAGTCACCTTAATGCCACCAGAGGTCATAGCAGAGTCAGATATGATTTTCAACCATTCTGAATGATTCAAATTCACAGAGAAATTAAATAATCTTCTGCCCGGCATAAATAATGTATGTTGACGGGTGCAGCTCTAACTCAATTTCTCTTCTCTGCAGCCTAATATGGATGGAGTGAACATCGTCGTTCTTGCTGTTGGAAGATGTCTGGACGCCTGCTGCCTGCTGCTCGACCTGGTCATCAGGACGTTCAGCTGGCTGTTTCGCGTCCTGTCTGGCATGTGTGCGTCCCTCCACAACACGCTGGTCGTGCTGAGCGGATCCACTCTGGTCGAATACTGGAACTTTGCTCTTTTCTCGTTCCTCACAGCCAGCGAGGCTGTCTCCAGTGCAGCCTGTGGAGCTGTGCACATTGTGGAGGGCTGGCTGCAGACGCTGGGAGGAGTGTTTGAGAGTTTCAAGATGGTTGGGCACCTCTCCTGTCATGTTGCGTGGCGCATCAAGGATGTGCTGCACCGCGGGCTGATTTCAGGGAGCTGCTTCCTGCGTCAGACGTGCGAAGGCCTCTGCATCGCGCTCAGCCTCGTCCTCTACTTTGTCAACACAGTGGTCAACATCGTTCTCATCAGCATGCAGAACTGTCTGTCTGTGCTGGCGGGTGTCTGGGAGGTGGTGGCGGACCCCGTGCACAAAGTGGTGGAGCTGGCGCTGACTCTGCTCACCTTCCTCTACAGCTGTCTGGTCGGTGCCTCTGTGCTGCTGTGGACGCCCTGCCAGCTGCTTCTGGACTTCCTGGGAGGACTGGGACGTGTCTTCTTCACGATTTTCATGGTGGACTCACACGGCCTGCTCATCACAGCGGTTATCGTCTCCGTGGCTGTGCTGTTACTGAACCCCAGGCTTCCTGTCCTCGCCAGACAGCTGAGTCTTTATTTGGTGAACGCGCTGCCAAGAGCTCGTGGTGTGCAGAGGATCCAGGAACAAGCTCCAGCCAATCAGGAGGTCGACACCAGGACAGCACAGGAAGTGAGTACAACAAGGTTGCCGCACACAGATGCTTTAATCACTGAGACCAACCCGTCGTCAGCGAATGAGCCGAGCCCACCGGACTCTCAGCAGGACCGCAAGTCAGCGAGCAGCAGCAGGACGAGAATGTCCCGACCGAACTCCAACCTGACAGAGAGCAGCAGCCCCCCCACTGATGGCGAGCTGCTCCGCCTGCTGAAGGAGCAGGAGGAGAGGAAGAAGTGTGTCATTTGTCAGGACTTGAGCAAGACGGTGCTTCTGCTGCCCTGCCGTCACCTCTGTCTCTGCCGGCACTGCGCCGACATCCTGACCCAACGCCGACACGCCCAGCAGCGCTGCTGTCCGCTCTGCAGGCAGCCGATCACACAGACCATGGACGTCTTCCTCTGACGGGTGATGGATCAGAGAACTACAAACTGCAGCACAAGACAAACTAAGGAGCTATAGTCACTTTTTTTGTAAATTCTGGGTGTTGAGGTTAAAGGAACAGGTCATCATCTAATCACTCCTGATGGAACATCCACAAAACATTCTGCAGCTTCACAGTAAAACATTCTCCCAAACAACTGAAGTAGCTGGGGAGTTTTTTTAAAGCGTTAAAAACAACCAGAGAAACATAAAGTGGCTCCATACAGCTCGTCCACTAAAATCAAAGTCTCCATGAGTCCCAAGATCCCAAATTGATTTGTTATTTACGCCCTTTTTAAGCCAAAAGTATTGTGTACGTGAGCTCGCCTGCTCGTTGAGGTTGTTAACAACATCTCTTCAAATCAGTCTGGGATCTCGGGGGTTCTGGAGACTTTTTTCTTTCTTCTTTTTATTGGATTGTTTTTTTTACGCTTTAAAACAATGCCGCAGCGTTGTTTTACTGTCAACCTCCAGAAATGTTTTTTGCCGACTACAATACTTCACCTGGCTTTCCATCAGCGTGGGGGTGAGGAGATAATGAATCAATGTTAATTTTTGGGTGAACTGTTCCTTTAAAAGCTTTTGAGCCGATTTGTGTCTGTAGAATCGAGTCTCGCAAAGTGCCAACTACTGGTATGTTTATTTATTTGTCTATGTTCATTTACTCTTTGGCCTGTTATTTTCTAATCCAACGCAGGAGACTTCTCTAATTTAACAGTATTTGTGTGTTCTGCTTTAAACACTTGAAATGACATCTTATTCATGTTTGCCATCAACTTTAAAATGCCAAAACAAGGAGAAGCTCTTAAATGAAGTGTGGACGCTCATTTCATAACAGCTGAAGTTATTGGCTGCTGATTATTAACACTGGATCAATACAGCTGAGGATTTGTGCCAAATACTTTGCGACTGCTACGATTGTTTCTGTAAGTTTATCTAAGTTATTTATATTCTGAATATTTATTTATTAAAAGTTGTCAAATATGTGTAAAGCTGAATATAAGCTCTGGATGTTGGATTCATTTTCTTGGTGAAAGAAATCCGTAAAAAGTTGGAGTTTAAACTTCATTCCTTTTATTTATTCCTTACTTTGTTCTCATTCCCACACATTTAGAAATGTCCTTCAT
>CAEMYA010000886.1:28180-44892 GCA_903131615.1 Diplodus sargus | reverse complement strand
ACTGGCAAGTCCCTCTAACTGACAGAGCTCGTGAAATCTCTGCTTTTGTGACACCAGACGATTTCTGTCAGTATACTGTCATGGCTTTTGAGATGCGGAATGCACCAGCTACATTCCAGTATCTGGTAAAGAAAGTATTGAAGGGAGTTGCAGATTGTGAAGCCTATCTAATGATAGCTGAGCATGTATTCACTAAACAACTATTTTTGCAATACCTAAACAGTTTCTTCACATTATATCTCTAATCTGAATATGCCATTGGATTGTTCATGTAGGAAAACCTATAAAATCACATTTAATTCATGTTTTTACCTTGTCTGGTCAAAACTGAAAAGTAGATTTCAGCCTGGCGGTGGCGGGCATGTTGGATCTCTCAATTTTGAGGCATTTTGGGGCGTTTTTGAGCTTCATATACAGCAGATTTGGATTTGGACAGCACCCCTTAATACCCCTAGAAATGTTGTATATGATAAATATTCACAAAATGCCTCCACCACTTTAAATAAGCACACTTTCAGAAATTGTGCCTAGACTATTGTGAGCTACATTGTGAGTTGCCACCTGAATTCCTAAACATAAAAATGTGTGATTTGATCCCAATATCATTCATATCACAGGAATCCATGCAACTTTGAAGCAGTAGCGATTTTCAAACCAGTCATGGTGGCCATCTTGAAAAATAACAGCCATCTTGAAATGTATTTGTAGCATTCATGTACAAACTCCAAAGAGGTAAATAAATGTAGCTAACTATATGATCAATATCATATTATAATCAACACACAAAAAAAATCACATGGAAATGGTAGTCAATGGTGGCCATTTTGAAAAATGGCTGCCACAGCCGCCATATTGAAAATTTGTGATGGCCCGATATCTAATTTTTTTTTTACTGTCTTTGGCTATAAGTGTACCAAATTTCACGCTTTTATCACAGAGTGCACAATTCTTTGGAATTATGCTGTTAAGCCGCCCCACTATAAGGAAAATGACAAAACTAGTAACGCGTTACCGGCATCACTGATTGTGTAGCTTAAGTGCAACAACGAGCATGAAGATGTAAAGAAAAAAATAAAAACAGTAGAATTAACTTTGAGGAAGTGTGGAGGAAAGTCGGAGGTGTGGACCCATTTTAAACAAGTCGTGGGCCGTGATAATAACATGTGTCGGCTTTGTCGAGGGCATTAAATGCGACACTTGTTGCATTATTCATTATGATTTCTGTAGTTCAAACAACCCGCAATTGTAGTTGAGAGCATCAGTTGTAACAGCCCACGTATTAAACAGTTGCCGAGTTTAAATCGGTCTCGGGCTCATAATTACATTCAATGTGTCGAGCCGGACACAACGTGTCTAAGCTCTACTCGGGTCCAGCCGCGACTTTACTGAGGTTCACCCAGTGTGAGCAGCAGGAGGACGGTCAGCTCACCTCCCAGAACATGGCACTGAATTGCTGACTGATTTAGGGACTGTCATCAAATTTCTTAGCATAGATATATTAATACAAAAGAATTGCAGTTCTTTCAATATCTTCCATGTCATGGGGCCCAGTGACTCCAGCAGCAGATTGTATTAGTAAACTGGACGAATGAGACACAGCTATGTTTATTGTACTTTAGTGCTTCCTCTATTTTATATGAATATTAATATGCAAAAATCTTGATTTTTTTTTCTCAATAGCTTCCATGTCATGAGACCCACTGACTTCTGAAACAGATTATGTGTCTATCAAAAATATATAATGATAAAGAAAATAATGGTAAAAAAAGTTGTCAAAAACCGTCAGACCTGGCTTCACAAACTTTTTTGTGCCAAAGAAAAATTTGATATATCAGCGTGCCAAATTTGGTCGTGCATTAGGCCTGCACGATATGAGGAAAATCTGCGATGTGCGATAACACTGTACACACACAAACACACGCCTGGCACACGACTCTCCGACACATACACACACACACACACACACACACACACACACACACACACCCGACACAGCTCACAACAATCAACAACATCGACAACATCCCATAATTCATTCCCGTAGTAGCGTGATCAAGGGTGCACACTTGTTTGTCCTACTATTTCCTGGATACATACATGGTCACTCAATCAGCACACACTCAGTGCTGTTTCTTCTCACCACAAGCTCTTCGTCAGCCACATTTTCATCACTTTTCTCTCCTCCCTTAGCCATCATAACCTGGCAATCACCACCAAACTGATGCTGATTAATCTTGTCAGGGTAGCTAACGGCTAGCTGGGGCTTCATCTGATTGGCCCTTGTATGTCAATGTTGGCATGCTCACGGTGCATACGTGGCGCATGTTTTTCTTATTCATCGCGTGTCAGGCAGTCTGTTGCGAAGTGTTTATCGCACATGTTCATATCGCGATAACGATGAAAATTCGATTTATCAGGCAGCCCTATCGTGCATGCATCAAGAAACTCACCAATGCCAGAGAGCTTCTCATGCCCTCAGAGCTGCCAGACAGACTTCACACTGAAAAACAACAATTACTTACAAGTGGTGGACTATTTTTCTAGGTATGTTGAAATTGCCCAGCTGAGCACAACAAGGAGCACAGACGTCATAGGGCACCCCGAGTCAACGTTCACAAGGCACAGTATACCAGAGACTTTAGTCACGGACAATGGGCCACATTCCCTGGGTGCTCACATGTCAGCCTTCGCAGCAGAGTATAAATTTGAACATGTGACAAGCAGCCCAAGATACCGCAAAGCATTGGCGAGGCTGAGCACTGTCCAAACCATAAAGAACCTGTTAAGAAAGCAGCAGACCCCTACCATGCGCTGTTGGCCTACAGGAGTACTCCTCTGATCAATGGCTTCAGCCCAGCCCAGCTGCTCATGGGGCGTCGTCTGTGCACCACAGACATGCCATGTCCAGCCATGTTGAAGCCAGCCATTCTGGACCTGCAGACAGTCCAGCGCAAAGACAGGGAAAAGAGATGGACATAGGCGAGCAACTATGACCGCTGACACAAAGCGAGGATCCTCCTGACCTGGCACCAGGAGATTCGATGTGGATTACACACACAAAGACTACAGGTACTGTGACACCTGCACATGACACACCCAGATCCTACCTGGTCAGTGGACCACAAGGCACTGGTAGGAGGAAATGCTGCCACCTTGTGCCTATGCCAGCAGACAACAGCAGTAACACACAAGAACATGCTGCAGGACCAGACCTGCAGGACGCTCCAAAGGACACTGATCCAGTGTCACCAGGGGGCCTCAGGGCAACCACGTCTGGCAGATCTATCTTAAAGTCCGTGTATAGCAAAATCAGCACATTTCTGCTCAGAAAACAACATCTGTCACCGGCAAAGACTTTAACTCACCGAGTGTTTGTGACGAAAATAAATCACCCGCGACCGCCAGCCCTCCTGACCGAGACTTCAGAGAACTTTCCCCCAGAAAACAGCCTCCATCCCCGCGAGTGACAGAGTCAGACAGCGTCCTGTTTACTGATGGTGATTATGTATAATTATGTCATTTAGCGCGAAAAACTGGGGGAAGCCTGGGGAAACCTGGGGAAACACCAACGTCATTAAAATGACGTGTACTGTCACCTCCTGAGGAGCCTCTCTTTAGGGGCGCATGGGCGTCGTTCCAGCGCCTCTAACTGACACGCCCCCAGCGTTTCACAGCAGAGAGAAGTGCTTGTTTTTCCATGATTTGAGACCTAATTTTATATACTTAGCAATCTTTCAAATTTGGCTCAGTGGTCAATGATACATGTTTCTATGGTGTGACAAACTCATAACACAAATTTTTTGTCGCTTTACACAGACTTTAAAGCCTGATCGACTTGACCTGTGAAATAGTGAAAAGGAAAAAAATAAGAGAAAATATGAAAAAAAAAAGAAAGAAATGTTACAAAATGTGTTTGTGATACAGGTTGAGGGGTTAACAAACAGTTAAGTAAAGAGTAATGGAGAAGTTTAGTCCTGTTGTGCGATGACATGTTTCTGTGTCTGGGGTGTGGTTAAATAGAGTAAACTGAGTAATGAGTTCTTATGTCGTTAAAAGAATGGCCTCTAACAGAAGTTCATATAGTAGTAAGAGTGTTACAGTAACCAATACACTCTATAATGATTTCAGTAAGAATTACAGTTCAGTGCAAACCTGTTAGGGAAATGTGGGTTACAGTTTATTGCTTTTCAGAAAGGGAGATGTGGCGAGATCTGGATAACCAGATATGTATGTTAGAGTAGTAGTAGGGTTAGGGTTAGGTAGAGGGTTAGGGTTAGTAGTAGAGGGGGCCCTAAACTAAGGATTATCGGCGTCACAATGTATGTTGGGGGATGTATAAAGTGGGCTGCAAATTATGTTGGGGGATGTAGTATGTTTTGAGGGCAACCAGTAAAGTCACGTTCAGCTCACGTCACGAATCCAACATGACAGAGTGTCAGAAGTGAGCCAGTGAGAGTATACAAGAAGAATCAGAAACAGTGAGTTTGACATAGGAAGTAAGAGGATTTGCCCAAGTGTGCGTACTACCAAGCATATCACAAGGAGGACAGCAATTGACTGAGCAACGCGAACAGTCAAACTTCAGAGGACCTCTGCCAAACCTTCGGCTACGTTCTCAATAAATCCACTGAAGCCCTTTGACTTCTCAAAGCCACATGAATGGGGAAAGTGGACAAGATGGTTCGAACACTTCCAAATGGCAAGTGACCTAGATAAATGACAGATGTAGTATATTTTGAAGGTTCGAGGCAAGTGAAGTTTATTCACTTACCTCGAAAGAACCCAACATGACAAGAAACACCGTGCACAACTTCTTCTCGTGTATGAACAGTAACATGGACATGAAGGATGGGCTAAAGGCCATAACTTCTTTTAAAATAATCATCTTCTGGAGTTTGGAAGCTCCAAGCATGGCTGAACTCTTGTCTTGGACAGCAATTCTTAGAAAAGATAATGTTACAGGATTACTCCAGTGGCTCCAATGCTGCTAGGTCCCTGCCTATCCCTTTTAAGTCAGCTAGCACCTAGTCTACTCGCAGCTAACCCATTCCTAACCGTCTTTGTTCCTGAGTTGAAAGGCCATTAGCCTGCTAGCCTCATGTCAGTTGACCAGTAGAGTAACACAGAGCCAGCCAGTTCCCTGTCTGAACCCTGACTTTTCCACATTTGACATCACACTTTCCCCCTCTCCACCCAGCCACCGGGCCTGGAACCAACTTGACCTTGTCTTCACGAGGTCCTGTAGTACCTCAGCACTCTCTGTCACCGCACTCACTGTGTCTGACCATCACGCTGTCACTTTTTCTCTCCTCTTGAAGTCCACAACCTCTCTCCTCCCTACACCTCTCACGGTCACCACATGCCGCAATCTGAAATCCCTCTCTCCCTCCACTCTCTACTCAACTATTCTTTCCCCACTGCTATCCACAGATCAATTTGCTCTAATGTCTATCAAGGAAGCCTCCACCACTCTGTTATCCCCCCTCTCCTCCTGAAGATGCTGTCACACTAGTGACGTCTAACCATGCCACCACCTATTCCATTGACCCGATTCCCTCCCTCCTTCTCTAAAACATCTCTCACGACATCCTGCCATTCCTCATTACCCTGATCAACTCCTCCCTCACTTCAGGCCTTATTCCAGCTCCTTTCAAGACAGCTACAGTAAAGCCACTCCTAAAACAAAAAACACGCTAGACTCAGCTGACATCCGAAACTACAGACCTGTAACTCTTCTTTCATTTCTCTGTAAAACACACAGTCTACAACTAACTGTCCCCCTATCTTTCACAAAACGACCTCCCTGATGCCAATCAGTCAGGCTTCAGGAGTGCTCACTGCACTGAGACGGCCCTCCTCACAGTGACTAAGTCACGTGGTGCTGCCAGAGCCTTGGCCTACTCATCAGTCCTCATTCTCCTCGCCTTATCTTCTACATTTGATACCGTCAAATACCAAATCCTCCTCTCCACTCTGGCTGAACTTGGCATTGCTGACTCTGAATGGCTCCTCGTCCAAACCCTGCTTTCTGGAAACTGGTGTCCCTAAAGGCTCATTATTATGACCTCTTCTGTTTCCACTATACTCTAGATCAGTGGGCTCTTCAATCACATATGGACCTGTCAGTCACTGTCGCAGATGTCACGGCATTGCCTTTGCCGACTGTGAGGAACCTGGCTGTAATCCTGGACAACGGACTGTCTTGTACCCTAAACATAACTGCTGTGGCCCGATCCTGCAGATTTGCCCTCTACAACATCCGCAGGATCCGGCCTTTCCTCACAAAGGATGCAACGCAACTCCTGGTCCAAGCGCTGGTCATCTCCTGCCCGGACTACTGCTCACTAACTCTTGGCTGGACTCCCAGCATCTGCGTCTAAACCGTTGCAGCATATCCAGAACAATGCAGTGTGCCTCGTTTCAATCTACCCAAATTCTCCCATGTTCCCCCCTCCTCTGTGACCTCTACTGGCTTAGTACTGGCCTTCAAGGCCATCAACGGAACTGCACCCATCTACCTCTAAACACTGGTCTGACCACAAGCCCCAGCACAAGCACTTCGCTCTACTACATCAGCTGGCTGGCTGGAACTGCCTGAGAGTAAACAAAGCCCGCTCAGCAAAGACGCAACCCTTCTCTGTTTTGGCAACTCAGTGATGGAACGAAATCTCGACCAATGTCAGAACAGTGGAATCACTTGCCATCTTCCGCAAAAGACTCAAAACTAATTTGTTCAGACTTCACCTTGACCCTGCATAGCATGGCTCTCTCCCAATGCCGGACAACAGACTGTGGTGGAACCGTACATGTTCGAGCCAGAGTCCGACCCAGAACAACAAGAGGCTCCAGAAGAAAGTCAGCAGCCAAGAATGAACATGGATCTTTCTCAGCGGTTAGTAGTTAAGTTTGTTACCTCGACATTATTTTTATGTTACTGCATAGACTAACGAAAGTTTTACAGGCTTACTAGCTGTCTGCCCCGCGTTGTTACAGATAACAACCCCCTTCTCCTGCCTAGGGCGTTTACACAATAAAGCTTAGCCAAACCTCGGCTGGTGTTTACTGCTGTTCAGTTGCAGTATCGTGGATGCAATTTAGCAACTGCCATTACAAGAGAAAAGCGTAACCCCATATTATTATTTACCTTTATGTAGCCAGGTAAACTGATTGAGAACCTGTTCTTACCTGTAATTAGCTACTGCCAGCAATTTTCAACAACTGTAGTTTTCAATAAGCCACAGCTGCCTCCCATCACCTCTCTACCAGCAGGATTGTTTTTTAACCAGTTACAACGGTTTATAAACTTTAAATAAATATTACAAAAGGTGGACATTTCGTCTGAGGGGAATAGTGCAGTAAGCTTTGAGTCACATAAATACTATTTCTCGACTATTTACTCATTTATCGCTAAATTGTTATGATGAAAAGTACATAACTGCTTCCTTTATCTTTCATTGCTTATAGTTTACTATCTTTTACTTGTTAACATGAAAATTACATATCTAACAATGAAAACACACAGAACAGTTAGTAAAGATGTTTTATTGTAAGAGACATTTGTGAACATTTGTTGACATGTATGAAATAATGATAACAACAATAATACTAAGAAGAAAATAAATATCTGAAGTGGAACAGTTTAACTTTATATATTAACTTCAATATCAATATGAAAATAATAACAAAGAAAGTATCTAGTTGCCAAGGATGTGAACATTCAGTGCTGACTTAATATTGAATTGTGTCCAGCCAATATAGCCTACTGAAGCTTTGTAAGCTGGTGCTGAGTTATGCTGCCCGTCTGCGTGGTGCTGAGGATTCCTGCAGAATTCCCTGACGCAAAAGGACAGTATGTTGGGTTCAGACATGTCCTTGGTTGAACCTTGACACATAACTGGCTATAACATCCAGCTTATCGGGTCTATCATACTGAGCCGAGAGGTCTTCAGGGATTATGAGTTTCAGCACCTGGTTCACATATGGCGCAAGGTGCTGGAAAACCTTCTTGAAGATCAGGTCCAACAGAGCATCACCGTAGTCTGCAGTGCAATAAACAAAAAATAATATTTACAGGAAAATTGCACTCGAACCAAAAAGCCTTGTGCTGCAGTGTTGTAAAGTTTCTCTTATTTCTCCTAATGACTTCTTATTTATACATTCTCCTTATTCATTATTTATTTTGAAAACCATCTTAAAAGAATTCAGATTTTGTTTGTGTTTATTTTCAACCTTTTGTGTGATGCCTGTGTGTCCATGTTTATTTTAATTTGTGGGGCTTAAATAAAAGATTGTAAAACTTACGGAATGTTGCCTCTGTCCTCACTGGTTTCGCTCTGCACTCTCCCTTCCTGGACGTTGGAAAGCTCAGTTTGAAAAGAGGATCCCCTGATGATGTGGCAGCTTGTCCTCTATCAGCATTCTCATTGTAATGCCGTGCAGCCAGGTAGAGTCCTCAACAGTAAAAAGACAATCAGACATGAAAACAACTGCAAGAAATAGGCAAATGTTCTCAACAAGTATTTGCATTATTTCACAAAATCCCGAAAACTTAGGCCCGGTGGAGGGTGTGTGTATGTACTGCTTGACTAACTGGGTCTCTAGGGTTTGCATGTGGAAACTATGCTGATTGTTAACTAGAAGCTAGCGGGTAGCGTTATCTTGTACGGTGTGGCAAAATACTGCTTGGTTAGTTCTTGTAAAATTGCAAAATAAACACAGCTAAATATTTGTACATTCAGACATTTCCCTAGGACATGCATTAAATAATTTGCAAGATCAGAAACGTACAACACAGAATGATTCTGCTGTAGCACTAACTTGTGTTGTGGTCAGAGAAGCTAGCAGTTAGCTGCAAGCCTTACCTTGTTCTCAATGGCAAAACACACACTCCATCACGCACAAGTTCACCCTAATCTATAAAAGAAACACCCAGCTAATTATTTGCATACTTACATGTCCCTCGTCCGCGGATATTCCATGCAAAGCGCCCCACCGTTTAGAAAAACTCTCCCGCCTAATCCTGCCTTGTACTGACCGAGGTTGGAGAAACAGTCAGTCTGGAAGTGGTTAGCACACACAAACAGTTTTTGCTAACTGTAGCTGGGAAGTTGCCTTTAAAAAAGATTTAAATCCATGCCACTCTTCTTTCCTCTGCGGCTGGGACACGATGGAGTGTTGTGTGCTCGTCTTTACAGCCAACAACAGAACACTTCGCGTTGGGCTATGACATGGTGCTTTCATAACATAATGGCGGATCTCCGAGAAGGTAACACTGTAGCTTGTGGGTGGAGACACTGTAGGTACGCGGTGAAGGAAGGGGGTAGTGGGTGAGAATATTCAAATGATCGGTCAATGATGTTGGTAACCGAAGCCGAATTTGACTCGTTCATCTGGAAACTGAAGGGAGACACTGTCAGAAATCTGTATCTCACTCAAAAAAGCACGGATGGTACTTCTTCAAAGTTTCTATGCGTGTGGCAGCACCACAGACCCAAAATAACACCCAAATCCCAGAAAAAGTCAGCTTTTCATAATATGGGATCTTTAAGGTATCCTTGATAGATAGCAGCTACAATGCCGAGATCAGGGCTAGAAAGTTGTTTCTATTTATTTATTTTTTACTCTATCGATGGTGATATGTTGTGGTTTCTTTCTTGTCACAAATGTACTTTTTGTAAGTCGCTTTGGACAAAAGCATCTGCTAAATGCCCTAAATGTGAATGTAAATGTAAATTAAAGCTGCAAGCAGCGATGAACGGGCCCTCGCAGTCCACACGCGTTGGGGCATGCTGCTGTTGATGCATGCTGCCATCAGGGCTTGTCCACACAACACCTTCCATTGAGTAAGGTTTTTACTTAATAATTTGGTGGGCTGCTCCTGCTGGTAGTAAACAATGTATTCTGAAGTCAGAAGAACTCCCTGCAATCTACATAAAGAACAAATAGTGAGAGGAGTATACTGTGTACTGAGTACACAACGTGCAGGAATTTGTTGTTTTATATGTTGGGCGGTTTTTGGAATATCAAAATTATTTTGATAACTTTTTGTCAGGAGGATCCACACATGCTACATGCAAAGTTTGGTGCAAATTGGTTAAATCGCCAAGGAGGAGTTCGAAGATTTTCATTTGTCATGATTTTGCAAATGGAAAGTTAACGCGAAACTGGGCGTGGCCTACACCACACAATTTAGCCGAATTCAGAGAACACGTACATATAAGGTTTAACAATGTGCGACATATTATGTGGGAGTTATTAGTCAAAAAACGCTTTTGTGTTGATAATAGTGCCACCTGCTGGTCATTTTTGGTGTGTGAGTTACAGGGGCCAGTCTATACCATCCCTATCAATTTAGTTTCCATAAGTGTTATGGTGTGGGTACAGTGCCAAATATTGAATTAGACGGCCACCAGAGTCTACCTAGTGGCTGATTGGTAAAATTTTCAAGGGCTATCCTCAGGAAGGCATTGTCAATAATTTTACCAAGTTTCGTGTTAATCAGAGTAACTGATGTGGAGATATAAAATACTTAAATTTAAAGAGCGCCACCTAGTGGTCATAGGCCAAAATTTTGCACAGAGCCTCAGGGGCTCATGGAAAAGTAGTGACCTGAGTTTCATGTCATTCGGACACACCAATATGGAGATATGCAACACTTCCTGTTTTGAACCACATCTGCAGGAAGTTGTTTAGTTAATAACTTGAGTATTCTTTGGAATATCAAAATTCTTTTAACGACTTTTTGTCAGGAGGGTCCACAGATGCTGTGTGCAAAGTTTGGTGCCAATTGGTGAAATTGGCTGGGAGGAGTTCGAAAAAGTAGGTTTGTGACATTTCGTGAATTAGCGAAAAAAAACGGTGGAAATGGTGGAAATGGGCGTGGCCTATATCACGAGATTCAGCACAATTCAGTGAACGCATGGATATAAGGTTTTTGAATGTGCGACAAAGTATATGTAAGTTGTAAGCCAAAACGCACTTTCCTTGATTATAGCGCCACCTAGTGGTGGAAATGGAGAACGACAATAGACAAAAACATTTCGGCCGGTGTGAGTTTTGAGGTATGTTCAGGCAGTGAAAAATGCGATCATTTGGGACGAAAAAGTCGTAATTCGAAAAACAATAAGGACCTCGCAGGCCAAACCTGAAGACTTTGATGAGTAAAATCAGTGGTGTTCTCCTTTAATCAAGTAGTTTTTTTTTAACCCCAACCAGGTTAAAAAAAAAGACTTATTTGTAAGTTACAAGTATGTATATGTCACTTGTGAACAATAATGAGTGACACATTTTGGTGTTTACTTGGGAGGACTTGTTAGGCTTTTGAGGGCTGAGTTGACTCGTTTCCTAGGCAGACTGCCTTTCATGGTCTCTGGGGTCTATTATTTCAGTGACCTCCCTGCCTTGGTTGGTTTGTAATCCTGCTGACCAACCAACCAACAAACAATGGACAAGGACAACATCAGGGTTGTCCCTTTATGCTACATAACAGAAAAACTGAGTGCAGAGGATGAGTTCAGGAGTCTCACAGATGGTGACATTCTGGTGGTATGGCAACAGATACTTCTGTATATATTGTCAGATGGTAGCAGAGTAAGCAGACTGTGGCTGGGTGGTTGTGTTGTCCTTTTGGCTCTGTGCAGACATCTCACTGCAATGATCTCACTGATGCTTTGTCAATGGTGCCAGTGATGTTCTGGGTGGTTTCACCCGCTATAGAGCCTTCTTGTCATGGGCCCTGATGAACGATGCTTTCTGTTGCTCCTCTGAAAAAAGTTGATCAGAATCTGGCTTCAGAATTTGGCCTTCTAAGTTTCCGTAGGAAGTAGAGTCTTTTCTGTGCTTTTTTAACCAAGGTGGTGATGTATAATGACTGAGACTGGTTCTTAGTGATAGTGATTCCAAGGAAGCTATTACTGTTCACCTGCTCCACCTCAGCTCCACTAATGTAGACAGGGGTGTGTGTCTTTGCCTCTTTTTTTCAAAAGAAATCAACAATCAGCTCCTTGGTTTTGCTGATGTTTGCCAATACAGCTGAAAGAGTGATGAACAAAGTTTCATTTTGAACCTGATGGTTAATGTTAACAGTCTAAATGAACATGAATTTGGTTAAAAAAACAACAACACCCTATCTAGCAATGTTATAAAGCAGGTAAGAGTTTTTTTCTTATTAAAATAAGTGGTAAGTATAAGCTCACTATTCCAACAGTAATCACTGTTATAGAGTTTTTGTTCAGTAATACATCTCTCCTTCCCCCCGCTCATGCAGTGAAGGATAAATACATTTTCTGGTATCCCTGTCCTCTTCATCCAATCAGGACCAAGAACTCCATAAAGAGATGGTCCTGTTTGCTTGTGAGCACATAGAGACATGTACACCAGCAATCATGGAGCATGGAAGGCAATTCCAACGTTCCCAGTGACGCCTCAATAAAAAGAGAAGAGTTGTGCAAGTGTGGAGTTGCAGAGAGGAGGGGAGAATTGTTGACTGCTTCTGGGTCGAGACCCGTCGTCCACCCAAGTTTAATTGAAATCTGCAATTTTCTGTAATCTGAAATCAGTAGTTTTTTTTTGTGTAACCTTGCTGACAAACCAACCAACAAACGGACAAGGACAGCATCAGGGTTGTTTAGTTTAGTCCCTCTATGCTACATAACAGAAAGAATAGAAAAACTAACTTTTGAGTGCAGAGGATGAGTCCAGGAGTCTCACAGCTTAAGGAATGAAGCTGCTCTGTAGCCTGGTGGTACGGCAGTGGATTCTTCTGTATCTGTTGTCAGATTGCAGCAGGGTGAACAGACTGCAGCTGGGGTGAGTGTTGGCTTTTAGAATCCTTTAGTGTTAATAAAGATAGGTTTACCTGACTGACCACTGATATGACCACTCTGCTGACCCTCATAAACTAAAAACAAAACAAAACCATTACTGCATGACTGAATTGACAAATCAATCCAACTTTTAATGGTAAACTTTTAAACAAACAAAACAGATTTGACTTCATCAGTTTTACTCTACATTGTAGGTACGTCTCACTTGTTCAGCACATCCCTTTAGAGCTTGTGCATCTCCTCTGAGGGACAATGGTGTGACAGTGGGAGAGCAGATTAGAGACTGAGAGCTTTGCTGGAAGGCAGTGCCCCTGCTGTAGAGGTTATGTACACTGGACTGGATTACTGCAACTCTGGAGATTTACTGTGAGGGCAGGTGTAGATGGGAAAAAGTTGAAAGAAATGCCATTAGTGCTCTCATATCACTAATTGTTATAGTGGTCAGCCTGTTTGGAAGAAGTGAATCAGGAAAGCATTTATGTAAAGTGCTCTAGGAAATTGTTAATGAGAAGAAGCTAAAATGTGTTTCTTTATACAACTGGAAAAGTCTCTAGGGAATCACATTAAGTAAGATCAAGGTTTCACTCTCTGAGAGTGTTTAATAATGGATGGATCTCAGTGTTTGCTGGTCTTAATGCTTTACAGGACATATGCGCTGGAAATGTTAAAATGATGGCTGTTGAAGCAGGGAGAGAAAGTGAGAGGAGGGTGGATAAAAGAGGCGACAGGGGGAGGGGGTGGTATGTGTGGAAGGGTTGGGGGATGGATTTGTTTGCTATATTACCTAATCCAGGCAGCATCACACACCAACACCATCTGTCACCATTCACATTTGAAGTCAGCTGCCTGCACTGGACTGCTGGGTACTGCCGGGTACTGGCTATTACAGGAGGGGGGTTAGGAACCCTCCCTCAGCCTGTGGTCTGCACAGATCACACAGGGTCTGTGCTACAAGCCGCGGCGGAGGTGGAGGGGTGGGACCTGTGATTTGCCAAGCAGCATCAGCAGCACTCTGATGGTTCGGTGCGCTCGGTGAGGAGCAGGGAGGGTGCAGAGGAGGGAGAGACCGACAGAAACACAGTGATGCGGTGACACATGGCTGACTGTACCGCCTGCATGCTCTGACTGCGGCTTCCACTTTTCATTCACCGGGGAACAGCAGAGGCTGGACACTGGGATGCTAAGAGACGCTGCTGGGAATCTGAAGGCTACTGCAACCACCGAGCAAGATCAAGCACAGACAAACAAGCCCTGAGAAGACTGAGGACCATACACTGCTGATTGGATAGCCTGCTGACCATATTGCCTTTTTCGTAAGCCCAATTCTGGCTCCACCTGTCATCACCTGCAGTGTTTTATCAATTGTAGCTGGATCTGCCTTTTACAGCAAGTGTGGCAACAAATGTACTGTATTTCCAATGAACTGCATTTCATTGTTCTAACTTTACCCTCACATTTTGTTTTAGGCTATATGCAACCAATACACATTAAGGAGGTGCAGAAAATTCAGCATTCTTGAAATAGCTTTTAAATGTTTGCATATTTTTACATTTCATACAGCTTATTAACTGTTGTTTGGGCCTATGTGGACAGCTCAGCCTACTCAAGGTGACATTCATTTGCTAAAGTTTGTACCATCAGGTGTTGAACTTAATGCTCAGTAATGGCCAACAGCTTCAGCTCTTCTACATGTATTTTCATCATTAATTTAAAAGTTTAATATGAGCAAACGTTTTTTTTCTTTGCAGATTTCCGATTGGCAATGAAGTCTGAATAGTGAAATGATCAAACTAAATCAAAAATGATTTATTGTTTGAATGACCGTAACAAAAACTTGGACTGATATTTATTTTTGGGTTCACTGTGCTTCTTCTCATAAAGGCATGAATAGCCTTTGAAACAACAAAGATAAATTAGAAATGTCAAACGTAAATTTTTGTCAATGGCAGCCTAAAAATAAACTACACTATTATGTTATACTGTTTAAAAAATGAAATTAGGCTGTATCACTATTTTGTCACTTTTGCTGATTTGTGATTATTTTACTCTATGGCAAGGTTGTCTTTTTTGTCTATGAATTAAATCCATTCAAACATTTTGTCAAGGAGGAGTAGCCTTGATATACATTTGCCAATTCACTGCGACAGACTAAACACATAAAACACATTTTAATGACCATACTCCATTCTCATGTCATTGGTTTGTGTCACTCTGGTACGATTTTAATTCAAACGTTGCAATTTCTTAAACGCGCTTGCATATTTTCCTTTCTAATGGCCGTGCAGTGTGCCTTAGCATTTTTATCCCTGCTGAGCCGCCGTAGCGATGGGAGATAACGTGTCCAAGCGACTGAAGCTGATCTCGGCTACAGAGGCAGAGATGGAGGAGCGGTCCTTTCCAAACCCCTACCTTGACTGGGACCAGGGAGTCCTCACCTCCAACTCCGGAGCAGACGTAGATTACAACGAGCCGTTTGATGTCGAAGGGAAGGTGAGCTCTTTTGCTTTTGTAACATTATTTAAGATAACATCCACTGACGTGAGCTAACGTTAGCTTAACTTGCACCTCTGTCGTAGCTAAGTTGTGTCTTAACGTCACATTATCTGCAGTGATGTATTTGGGTGTATCAGTGAGTGACAGTGTAAGGAAACTGTGGCAAGTGGGCCAAACTGAGCTTTAACTTACAGCAACGTTCATGCTATATGTAATTCAGGACAACTCGTGAAAAATTATGTTTTGTTAAAGTTGATAAACGTTACTGCTAATCATTTCCGTCTGAACCCAAATGGAACAGGCTAAATGGCAAATGGTATGCAGCACTTACAGCAGCAGGTATGTTATGTTCGAAGTGCCATTGTTGAGTAGTAGGTCTGCCATTTGTCTCATTACAGTGACCTAAATAGAGGTCATCAGCACTCATCAGACACCTGCGCTCCACAAACCGCATTATAAACCACGACCTGTAGACATTTGTACCGTCCCTTGTTAGTTCCCTTAAAGACATTTAACGGTTCAATGTGTAAGAATTGGCCAGTTGTCAAATACATGCTCCAGACAAATAGGGGCACTGGCAGCATATAATCAGAGTCGCCACTAACTGCGCACTGGGAGGTGGTTTACTATCGGACTGTCACGCTACCGAGTAGCCCTTTTCCAGTAACTTAGCGCCGAGATCCAAAAGTGGCTGGAGGTAGGTCGATTGCTGCTCAGCGGCATACACCGATCCCCAGACTGGTATAAAGATCCTCGGAGTGGTATGCTGCTATTATATGTGTATATATATGTGTGTGTATATATGTGTGTGTGTATATATATGTGTGTGTATATATATATATATATATATAGGTATATATGTGTATATATATGTGTGTATATATATGTATATATGTATATATGTATATAAATGTGTATATATATATATATGTATATATATATATATATATGTATATATATGTATATTGTATATATATGTATATTTTAAGAGTGGCCCTAAGGATTTTTCTAGGTCGCACCGGTGCATCTAAAATATATAAATGTACTTTGCAAGCACATCATCTCTCTGTGTTCTCCTGTGACTAAACTGACAATCATGGTAGATCATTATCTTGGTCTAAACCAATAAGAGACAGAGTTTGGGCGGAACTTTGCCACAGATTGGCTGTGGTCACTGCTCTCCGTTGTGTGTATTTAAAATTTGCGAGCGGCAAAACAAAAAAAAAAATGCGAGCGGCGCGAGCGACCTTAGCGCCACAGCAGCGGAAGGGGAACATAAAAGAAACAAAACGAGGCAAAATGAAGAGGGGCAGAAGTATTGAAAGTTTTTTCACTAAACAATCTAAGCCGACAACCACCCCTGCTGCCATTCCCTCGGTTCCTGCTGAGATGCCA
>CAEMYA010000886.1:6951-21951 GCA_903131615.1 Diplodus sargus | reverse complement strand
CACAGCTACCTCCGTAATGTGTTTGCAAGTTGGGATCACATAGCGCGACTCTCTGGTGTTTATCATGTACCTGAAGCCGGTGTTTTCAGCCACACTAAAGGGGCGCAAAACATGACAAATAAAATGCACGAGAGAGAGAGAGAGAGAGAGAGATCTGTTTGTGTTATCATCCAGCATAGCTTGCGTCGTGTCGTGTCGTGTCGATTTTGGTTGCTGTGGTAACGCTATTGTATCTGCATGGCATCTGACAAGGTCAGTTTGCAAGTTGGTTGTGTACCTGAAAAATGTACGGCAGCGTGACAGAGCTTGCACATTTCCCTGGTTTGTTTTTGAAACCGAAGTGCACCCACACATCGGCTTTGTATGTTTTAAGGTGCCGCTGGTTACGACCCTAGAGGTCAAATGTTTGTCTGTTTTTAATATCCCTCTTTACCTGAGTGAGTGTATGAGTGTGTGTGAGATTGGTTGCAGGTGTGTCTGTGATTGTAGGTTGTCACTGGGAGCTGATTGGTTCCCCCCTGGAAAACAAGGGTTTAAAGGCCGGCTCCTCTCCAGTTCCTGGAGGCTCTCCTCCATTGTCCCAGACTGCCAGCATGTATGATTGTGTACAAGCCATGTTTGTTAATAAAACCATTTAAAAATGCTATTGCTGCTGGTGCTTGGAGGAGGGGAAGGGGGGGGGAGTCTCACTTTCATGTTGCACCAGGGTTTCCCCTGGGCCCTGGTCTTAACAATTGGGGGCTCATCCAGGATCTGAATGTCCATGAGTTGAGGTAGATGTGGTTTGGTTTAGTTGGTTTGTGTAAGTGGCCTTTAGTTAAGTGCAGTGGTAACTCTTTTGTTAAGTTGTTGAGCACCCTGACAGGATGGCTGCTGGGCATTTGCCACTTTATTGTTTTGCCTTTCTTATTTTTGGTGGTAATCCCGAGTGGGGGTACACTTCAGTGCTTGACAGTGGACTAGATTCCTGGTCTTTGGTTATGCACTGAGTTCAGCATTTAAAGATGCCTCGAGCTCGGCACGCCACTAAAGACTAGCGAGGTAAGTTAGCCACCTTTTGTAGGCAGGTAAAGTTCGGGTGTCTTTACAGTCTCCCTTCGTTTTATACTTTGCACAGCAATGTGGTTTTGTGTGAGATGGCTGCTTTTGTGTTGGTCACGTTGTGATGTGTGGCCCTAATTAATACTTGTGTGCAGTAACTTTTTGTGACCTTTTGGTTGTGGTAGCTGGACTCCACTTTTGTTGGGTCACTTTTGTGTAGTGGTGACTACAGAGTTATGCCTTTTTGTTTGTGGTTGTTGCAGTCCACTTTTGGTGTGGTCACGCAGGTGTTACTGATTTAGTGTGTTTGGGAGCAAGTCACTCCACAGATCAGTGGATCTTTGTCTGGTCACTTTGTCTCTTTTGTTACACTCCTTTACAGCAACGTGTGGAAATCACGAGGTGTCCATGTTGGTTGTGGTAGTGGCAGTTCTCGTCTGTTGGGTCACATGCATAGGCGGCCTTACCTATGTTTCAACCGTTTCAATTGAAACGGGCCCCCCCAGGCTGCCCAAAAAAAACAAAAAACAACAACAACAATAATGCTGAAATAATGCGGAGCAGATTGCGCTTATAGGCTACTTTTGTTGCCAATTTTCAAGTTCATGATTGTTAGTGTTATAGTTTTGGATTGTTATAAGATACCTGTTCGTGTACATAAATATGAAAAATGCATTTGCATTTTGTTGAAAACGAACTTCAATCCTTGTTTTTTGCCCTATAGAGATTTTAACACTTGGTCACAATGTATCAAATTATATGTTTCTGATTGGACCAAAGCGTCAGTTGGACTTCAGGAGGGCCGGAACTCAAACACTACTAGAACGGCCGTAAGTGGTCATTTGGACCTCTATAATACTAACTCTATATTCTCTCATGTAAATACCCAAATTGAGTGATGAATGCATTCATTGTGTCACGATATCTTTTAAATAAACGAAATAACACCAAAATGCAGCCTACATTTTCACAAAATTAATTAGCTATACATTTATCAATATTCATATCATCGCACAGTAAACTGCAATTATTTCATGCATTTACACAAGATTTTAATAGAGAAAAATCAAAACACGAAAGTAAACAATTAAAAGTAACTTAACACTTAATAATATATGTTAAAAAAAAAATAAAAAATCGATAAAGCTGGAAACGAGCTGATCGAAAACAAATAAATACCCGTTTTGATCACTGGTCACAGATGGGAACTTTCATGTTGCACCAGGGTTTCCCCTAGGCCCTGGTCATAACACCGATCTAATATCGTCAGTAGTCATGCTGTTTCCATTTCTCACTCTGCCAGAAACGGCACCCGCCAATTCGAGACAACCAGTCTTACTGCGACACCTACAGGAGCGGAGGTTGTAGTTCACAACCGGTTTAAAACATGACTTGCAGGTGGGGCTTTATGCTTTCTGCTTTGCTTCATTTATAGTTATCTTATTCCCCTTGTCGTTCCTAAACATACCATTGTTATGCAAAACAGTATATTTATTCTTTTGAAACAATTCTGTCTGTCACTGCTGCTATGTTCTTTTCCTTTACCATTGATCCCTTCTTCCATGGATGACTTGAGCAGTGACTCAGTGGAGAGAACAGACAGGCTTGGTCATAATCCTCCCTGTTTGAGGAGAGAGGATGGACACTGGTTGGCTGTTTGGGTTTTGCCTATACAACTGTCTGTTCTGTTATGACTGGACGAGGACATAAAAGGATTTTCTGACTGATAAGAAACTGATTTAAAACAGAATGCATAAAACATGGTAGTAGATAGATTGTAGTGTTTCTTGCAGGATATAGAGTATTTTAGTCCAATTATTGATCATTGACTTAATTGCTATTGCTAGAAATTCTTGAAAAAATCTTTGAAAGTATGACAGCCAGGTACGCTGGAAGTCAGTCACAGTTGGGGGGAATGCTGGGAGCCCAGTCATAACACATCAATTTTGTAGTTTTGCAGTACAGCATATGGTAAATTTGAACACCAGCATGCTATAGTTCAGGGCAGCCACAGCAAGAGAAAAAATTCCCCAGACTTCCTTGTAAAATGTGTGAAATAAAGAATCAGTGTTGTATTGATGGGTGATGTGGCAGTTTATGATAGAGCAGACAAAATCACTGATTTAGCCATTCCTTACACTTTTGCTTGTTTTTCACTTGTTTTTCACTTCAGCTGCAGAAATCCAAAACTTCACAGTCCTGCTGTGCCTTGTTATGATTGCTAAGCTATGATTGTACAAGCAATATTTTGGGGAATGGTTAAGTGGATGGATAGGATGGGATACTGACAGCAAATTGATTAATGGTAATTCTTTGTTATCATTTGTGTAAACACCAAGCGTTTATCAGACGCACCAATTTATTCATCACTCATGTCAATAATTGTTAGCTTCAGGCCTCAGTTTACCTTATACCCTATTATGCCTTGAGTAAAATGGTGACTGCAAATGCTGAGTGGTACTAGCTTGGGAAAACCAAGTCTGTACATGAATGTTTTCTCTTGCAGCAGCAGAGATTGGCTTGAAATGAGAAACCTGTTATTTAAACCGATCCTGTTAATGTCTCAGGCCAGTGGAGAGGAGTAAATGGGCCTTGACTACCAACAAATAGCTCTTGTGTATTTCGTGGAGTCGCAGACTCCTGTGTGTGTTTGAAGAGATGGCTACTGAGAGACACAAAGAGAGAAAATCTGTCTCGCTGCTTTGATTCAGCGAGCTCCCTACCTCCTCGTTCCATACAGTTTTCACTGTCGAGTGAATATGGAAGGAGCCTGTAGAGAATTAATTAAATCTGTATCCAGGATCAAACCAGGCATTGAAGCATGGTCTGACCTACACTGAAAAATCTGTAAAGGGTAAATAGAGCCTTGAGCTTTGTGCAAAATAACCTGATTAACATAGCCTGTTTCCTTAATGAATCCTGATAATGAAGAGTCTGGGTCACAGCCTACTGACTGATAGAAATGATTAGACTTTCCACCACTACTTTTCGGCTTCTAATAACCTCTGGAATTAGCATGGCAGATGTCAACCTGCAGTTTATCATCTTTGTTGCTTGTCAGATGAAGTCATTAGTAGCAGTATGGTGCCAGCTATGGAGGGCAGCAGATGACATAGCAGTCCGTTAACAGTCTGGTGTCTCTGTTTGGGAATCTGTCTGGCTCCTGCTGCTCCTCACAGGCATTTGTTTGAGAAGCCATTTTAGAGTGAGTTTCATTGTCATGATGAGGTATACTCACACCACTCCCTCACCTGTACAGATCAATGCTCTCTCAGCCACACAGATAATTAAACGGTCCCTGTGCACTCGCAGTGCTAATAATAACAATAACAATTATAATTATAATTATTATTATTATTATTAGTCCTGCTATCACAGGACCTCTGTGGTTGGTGACATATGGTAGGTAACATGCAGTAGATTTTTTACTTTACAAATTACGGAGATTGCGGATTTGCACAAGATTAAGATACTAGATGTCCTCTGCAATTATTACAAATTACTAAAGGTCCCCTGGCAAGATGGATACATTTCCATCTTTTCAATATCTGGATGTCTGGCTTCAATGCATCTTTCAACTCCATTGGAGCTAGTTTGAGATCGGATTTTAATTCCCGTTTTAATTCTATTTAGAACTCAATTTCACAAATTTCCAGAGCCCAATTTGTCACACCGGCTTCTGTATCATTGGTCAGAATTGGTTATTTTAAAGAGATTTGGAGCTATCATTGAGGACTAAGAAATCAGTTGAGGCTAGAGATGGGATAATAAGAGGTTTTGTTTCGGATTGCAATAAAAAAAAAAACACACTTGCAGTTAGTTGATGGTGAATTTTCATTACCAGAATCATTGTGAACCGAGTAAAAGTAATTATCCTCACATGAATGACTCGAGAGAGCTGTCTAGCTCACTGACATACAGTAGCAGTAAAGTAGTAGTGTTGGTTTCCTGAATTTTTTGTTTTAATTCTAACTTTAATTCTTAAGTCTAAGCTTGTCATCATGGCTGAAGGCTCGTCTTGCACATCGCATCTGCCACATAAACTAGTTAGATCAGATGTGTGTAAATAATGTGGATTCATCACAAAAAAAAAACATGGCGATGAGGTTATCACCGTGTATTTTTCCTTTATTTGTGAAGGAATATCTTTTATGATTCAGTTTCCCTTTTTTAATACCTTTTGATGGTTATAAAAAAATTAAATATAAATGTGTTCGCTGTGAGCAATAAGAATATTTGTTTCCTAACAAAATGCCGGGCTAAAGTTATCTCAGTGAGGTTTAGTGCAGTCTTAAACATTTTAAGTTTTATAATATTGGAAAATGTTGGAATCTGAATTATTTTGAACAACATGAATGTGACATAAAATTGTCATATTGTTCCATGCCTATTTGAGACGCTGTTTGGGGTTTACAGAGTAGCTCTCCATCTCTCCACTACAGGTGAGTGCAGCTTTCCAGAAAAAGGTCCAGAATAAGATTAAAGATCTCCTCCAGCAGATAGAGGAGGGCCTGAAAACAGCTGACCCCCATGATTTCTCTACCTACACCGGCTGGGCAGGTCTGTCTCCAGGACATTGAAACTATGATGACATACCAATTACATGTGTCAGATTCACCCTATGACTGATCCCAGATCTACTGTCTGCACTATAGGTATTGCCTTGCTGTACCTCCAGCTGCACCGGGAGTCCCATGAGGCTTCTCACCTGCAGAGGGCACTGGACTATGTGAAGAGGACCATGAGGATCCTGAATGGCCGTAAAGTGACATTCCTTTGTGGTGATGCAGGGCCGCTTGCAGTGGGTGCAGTGGTCCACCACAAGTTGAACAACACTGCTGACAGCAAAGACTGTCTGTCCAGGTGAGCATCTGGGACTGTGAGTGTTTGCATGGATGCATTTCGTAACAAGTGTGATTGGAGAACAAGCAAGGGCTGGGTTTGTCTCACACACACACACACACACACACAGTATGCATAGAAAAGCAGGAGGTTAAGTAGGTTTTTCATGGATGGCCAAATGATGCTTTGTTTGAAGGTGAGACGTCAGTGATATTTAGGTTTGTTGTGAAATGTGAGATTCAGATTCATGATTTATTGTCCCCGAGGGGAAATTCATTTCCAGAGTTCTGTTCCAGACAAAGACACCAGCACACATGCAGCACCAGAAAAAATACATACATACACATACAGATAAACAAAAAACATGACATCTACCGCCTGTTGTTTAGAGCTGTAATGGCAGAGGGGATGAAGCTTTTGCAGAAGCGGGTTGTTCTGCAGGATAGTTGTCTGAACCTTCGACCAGAGGGGGGGAGGGTAAAGTATAGATGTAATGGGTGGTGCGGGTCATGGGCTATGTGCAGCAATTTGCGGATGGTGGCAGTGTTAATGAGGGCTGGCAAACTTGGAGTTGGAAGGCCAATTATTTTTGAGCAAGTGTGAGTGACTCTGAGAAATGTGTTTTTGTTATTGAGGGGCAGCATGGTGAAATAGCAGATTGCACAGTACAGGAGAATGGATTCAATGATGCTGCGGTATAGAAGAAACAGAAGGAATGGTTTGATGGACAATGATCTGAGTTTACGGATGATGTGGGTTCTCTGCTGGCAGCGCTTAATAATGTCTTAGGTGTGTTGGTTGAAGTTCAGTTTATTGTCCAGTGTGATCCTGAGGTATCTGAAACTGTCCACAATCTCCACTGGCTGATTGTCAATGTGTATGGGTTCATGAGGAGTGGTTTTTCTACGGTTGTCGAAAATGAGTTCTTTGGTTTTGGTGACATTGAGAAGAGATGATTTTCCTTGCACCACTAGGAAAATGGGATGTGGAGACTGTGAAGTTTGCTAATTACCAGATGTCGCTGAATGGTGTGAAAGGCAGAACTGAAATCAATAAAATTCACCCTGGCAAAGTGTCAGGGAGTGCCCAGGTGTTGAAGAAGGTGTTGGGCCTCGCTTTACACGAAGCCCTGTTAAGGAGTGTTTAACAACAATCAAAAGGGATTTAGGTTAAATTTGGCTATCAATAATAATTAATGATTATTTGGAATAATTATTAATTATGATAAATAATATGATCCAATTTGCATTAGATCACCTCGGGGCACCACCCTTGAAGAAGGGAAAAGTTAGCAATTTTACTAAATCAGTCTCATAAAAATGTACTGAACTGTTTATAACTCTGGTTGATAATTAACTTAATAACTACAACCAAATTTACCATAACAGCTAGTAATGGTTGAAGGATTTTGGAGTTCTTGACAGTGTAGAGGCTGGCAACATTCACTCTTGTACATTATTAAATGGACAGCAAGAAGGTTCAAAGTCTTTTATTTAACACAAAGATGGAAAAACACAATCTAACTAACATGTACTATATACGTGTGTGTGTGTGTGTGTGTGTGTGTGTGCGCGCCTGGCAGAACAAAGAAACAATGGCGGTCAATGATATCACATGTGGGTGTGATATGCTCTAGGCTCAAGGAACATGTGTGTGTCCCTGTGTGTGTGTGCGTTTGTGTGTGACGTAATGCCAGGTTATAGAAGATGGTTAGTTGCATGCAGAGACCCTGAGTCTGTGTGAAACATAATTTCTGCTGTCTTGGAAAGCAAACTTCCAATAACTTGACTTAAGGTCACGATAACACCAAAACATTGAACAACACATAAATTGAACACATTACATCAACCAGAGTCCTGTGCTTAGCCATGCTATGGTTTGCTATCTAAGCCCAGTTCAACGTTACCAGTCTTTGAAGAGAAGGTGCTGATGGTTAAAGGAGAAGGTTGGGGCTCCAATGTTGAACAAAGCTGTTCTTGCTGCGCAAGGTTTGATGAAAGTCGGGAGAGGAGGAAACTGGTCGCTCCTTTCCTTTGTAAGGATAGCAGCTCGGTGCTAACCTGCTTGGTGTTCCTCAGATTGGCAGGACCTCGTGTCGCTGCAGTGAGGAGAAGTTCTTTGGGCCTGCTACCAATGCAGCTTACAGCTCTCCACCGCTTGTTGGGCCCAGAAGAAGGGATCTTGAGGGCAGGCAGCCCCGTGGGGGGAGGTGGAGAGGAGCCCTTGAAGATCCAAAGTTGAATGGGCCCAGAAGAAGGGATCTTGAGGGCAGGCAGCCCCGTGGGGGGAGGTGG
Source organism: Diplodus sargus (assembly GCA_903131615.1). Lineage (NCBI taxonomy): Eukaryota > Metazoa > Chordata > Actinopteri > Spariformes > Sparidae > Diplodus > Diplodus sargus. Next base: position 13,774 of record CAEMYA010000886.1, on the reverse strand, counting down.
AGAGGAGCCCTTGAAGATCCAAAGTTGAAGGAGTAGAGGGCGTTGAGTGAGAGAGAGAGAACAATGTATGCTCTTGGGTTTTGACTACCTGATCAGCAGGGGTCTGTTACCCTGACCAATAGAAGCGCAAACCTGAATTTTGCACCTAGGTGTGAAGAAAGGGGAATTCTGTTTCTCCGTCTACTGTCTGTTTGTTTACAGCGCGCAAGCTTAATGCGCATGCTCCGTGTCTTCTCCGTTTTTGGTGAATGTCAAGCGCCACCTATAGGCCTGGAATATGAACTACAGCGTTTTCGGTCGTTGTCAGTGGAGCCGTGTGGACGCAAATATTCTTAAAACGATGACGAGAAAGACGGAGAAAAAAAAGGTTTGTTTTCGCCCGTCTGGACGGGGCCTGAGTTCAGTTCAGAGTCCATTTTGAAATCCACAATGAATGACTTCATCTGTGGGTCCCAACAAAGGGTATGGAGCAGGCATGCAACAGCATCCTCCGTCCCCCTATTTTCCTTGTATGCAAACTGGTGTGGGTCCAGTTGTGGGCTGACGACTGGGAGAATGGCATTCAGCACCAGTTTCTCCAGGCACTTAGTGATTATGGAGGTGAGTGCTACTGGTCGGTCATGATTCAGTTCTGAAGGGCGGGGTTTTTTGGGAACTGGGATGATGATAGAGGTCTTCCACAGAGCTGGCATGTGGGACAGGATGGATTCAGAGAAGAGAGGGAAGAGTACTGAGGCTAGTTCCATGGCACAGGCTTTAAGGAGTCTCCCACCGATCCCGTCTGGGATCGGTGGGAGACTCCCGTCTGCTTTGCCTGATTTGCACCTCCTGAGCTGATGGCAAACATCCCTTTCAGTGAAGGGGATGGAGTAGGGATGCTCCAGCGCTGGGGCACTCTCTCGCACTCGGCAGAGTGGTCAGCCTTTTCGAATCTGGCAAAGAAGTTGTTAAGTTCCACAGTGAAGGAGATGGTGTGAGTGGGTGATGTGCGGGTCCTTGATGTAGTACCAGTAAGTGTCCTCGCTTTCTGGTAGGCCTTCCTGGTGTTCATGCTACTGAAGTCTCTCTTAATTTGTCCTTATATGCCAGTTTTGCTTTTATGATTTCATTTTTAACTAAACGATTAATGTCTCTCAGTCTGGACCAGTCTTTACACAGGAAGGCTTGTTGTTTTTCCTTCAGCATAAGTTTTATTTGAGATGTCATCCAGAGTCTGGAGTTGGGATACTTTTTTTGACAGTTGTTACTGAGATTGTGGTTGTCATGCAAAATTTGATGTAGTCTGAGATGACCTCGACTTTTGTGTTTTAATTGTCCTCAAAAACGCTCCATTCCGTGCAGGCCAGAGACCCCTGTAGTGCTGCAGTTGCATCCTCCGACCACTGGAAGGCGCTGTAGGTGGTGGGCTTGTGGTGTTTCAGTGTCTGTGTGTACTGCGGAAGCAGGAAAATTATGTTGTGGTCAGCTAACCAAGCGGTGGTCGCACACTAGCACTGTATGCATTGTTTACATTGCCATAACATAAGTCCAGCACACTGTCCCTCCTGGTTGGAACCTCCACAAACTGTTGGAAGGAGGGGAGGACACCCTCGAGCCTGCAGGTGTTGAAGTCCCCAAGAATAAACAGCGGAGCATCTGGATATTTAGCCGACAGAGCGTCGGCATTGCGGGCGGCTACTTCTGCCGCATTCCTGCTGTTGGCGCTCGGCGGGATGTCAACAAAGGTGAACACCAGCGTTGGGAATTCCCTAGGGAGGTAGAAAGGACGGAGGGAGAGGGACAGCATCTCGATGTCTGGTGTGCACACTTTCTCGTGTATTTTGATATTGTTTTTATTATTATTGCACCACCGGTCGTAAACACAAACACAAATCCCGCCGCCCCTCTCCTTACCGGATTCCCTGGTCCTGTCTGCCCTGATGAGGGTGAAGATATCCAGACTGACCTCTTCATCAGCGATGGAATCATTCAGCCAGGACTCACTTAAAGCGATGATACAAGCCTCCCGAAAGGCTCTTTCCATTCGGCACCGGGCGTGTAAGACAGCGTCCTGTTTACTGATGGTGATTATGTATAATTATGTCATTTAGCGCGAAAAACTTCACTCCGTCACTTTCCAGGATGTTTGGCGGGTCAGAATCTAGATCACTACACATTATAACAGCATCCATATGATTATAAACTGTCGGGTTTAGATAGACAAGGGGAACACCTGGGGAAACACTGACATCATTAACATGACGTATACCATCACCTCTTTAGGAGCCTCCCCCCCCACCCCGCGGGCTCATTGGGCGTGGTTCCAGCAATTTTGTATACTTAGCAATTTTTTAAATCTTTGGCTCAGTGGTCAATGATGCATGTTTCTTTGGTGTGACAAACTCATAACACAATTTTTTTGCCGCTTTACACGGACTTTAAAAGAACAGTGAAGGAAATTAATCCGAGCACTGACCATCACAACCAGTCACAAGCATATGCACAGATTTGTTTAGAGTTTGGTCTCCCACAATCCTTTCATCTTAATGCTATTACTCGTTTGGCTTGTAAAAGACAAAAATTGATCAGTTTCAATAGTTGCATTTATGTGTCTATCTTCTGGGTATATGTAGAAGACACAGTTCAGACTTCATAGGAACAGCAAAACTGTCACTTTAGAAATCAGGTCAAGGACTTCTCTCCAGTATATTTGGAGCTCCTGACACTCCCACATACAGTGAAATAAGGTGCCAGTTCCATTGCTACATTTTGATAGAATTGTCGGGAATATTGGGGGTTGAAGTGGTACAGTTTGACAAGTGTAATGTATGTCCTAAACAACCATTCATATTGTAACAATCTGCATTGAGTGTTTCTGGTATTTTAAAAAAAAGTTTTCTAGGGAGATTATGTTTTTGTTGCACTAGTTGTTGGAATGACATCAGGGTGCCTTCACTGAACAAATCTCCTACATTTTTGAGCCCAATATCCATCCAGTGTTTGAAACCCATATCCTGCCTCCCTGGTCTGAAATCAGCATTGCCCCAAATGAGAGTAAAATATGAAAAAGTAATAGTTTGATTCATCAGGGCATGTGCCTCATACCAGATAGTTATTGTATTTCTAAGAAAGGGGCTATTCTTAAGTTCCTTTGCTCGTGATGAGTAGAGATATATAAGTGCAAGTGTTGTTTTACATTTCTCTGTTTCAACCCAGGCTGGAACCTCTTCAGAGAAAATAAAACATGGCTGCCCGAAGCTGAGCTGCCCTGTAAAAAAAGTTTTTTATTGGGTAGTTTAAGCCCTCCCCGATCATACGGCAAATAGGGTAAGCTGAGACAAAGTTTAGGGCATTTATTGTTGTATGAAAAGCGAGTAAAGCTTTTTCTAAGTGTGGAGAAAAGGGACGTTGGCAGGGGAAGGGGGATTGACTGAAAGAAATATAGAAATATAGAAATATGGGTAAAATTGACATTTTGATAACATTGATGAACACTACCATAGAAATAGGCAAAGGGCTACATTTATCAAACATTTCTATTACTTCTTTTACCAGGGTATCGTAATTGGCTGATAAAATATTTTCAATATCAGGGGTTATTTTGATTCCTAAATGAGTGAATCAATCTGTTAAAGCAAACTGTGTATGAATTGTCGGATGCTCTCTTTTGTCTTTGTTTATTAGTAATAAAGTACTTTTACTGTCATTAGTTTTATTGTCTGAATGTATTGAAAATTCTAGCTATTTAATTGAGGTATTCAGATTCATCAAAAGCAAAACAATATCATCTGCCAAAAGGGCTAGACTATGCTCTGTCTCTCCTATTGTTATACCTGTGATTTCAGGTCAGGACTGGCCATGGCTAAGGGTTCAATAGCAAATGAAAATAAAAGAGGTGACATTGGGCAACCCTGATGGGTGGATCTACAGAGTTTAAAGGGTTGTGAAATTTGGTTGGTTGTAGGGCTGGGCAATAAATCGGCAAAATCGATTAATTCGAGTTTTTGATTTAGGAAGATTTTAAAAATGAAAATCGATTTTTTCTTTAACTTGCTCCGCTGCCGCTCCCCATGGGCTCCCATTGTTCATAGTAGGCTCTAGGGTTGTCAATAGTATCGAAACTCAAAAAAGTATCGATACTAAAATGTTGTATCGAATACGATACTCATTTTCAAAAGTATCGATACCGATTATTTTTTGCACTACCTCAGACCTGAAACTTGTTATCATAGTTGCAGTTTCTTTGTGCACAAATGTTTTTTATTATAAATATTTAACATGTGGTTCTGTTAATTGTTACATGTTGTAACAGAGGTTATTTTTGTATTTTTCTTGTTAATGAAAATATTTATTTTAAATTTTGGAGTCTTTTTTTAATCCTTGTGGTATCGAAAATGGTATCGAGTATCGAATATTTTCCTGAGTATCGGTATCGAGTTGAAAATTTTAGTATCGTGACAACCCTAGTAGGCTCCGCCTACACAACACAACATGTAGCGAGCTCGTTCCTAGCTTGGTTTTGTGGCGTCGGACCTCGAACAAACCACGGTCTGCTGCACAGTTTGTTCAAAGGCTTTTGCAACTAAAGACAGCTGACCGACACATTTATTTCAGCCCCTTAAACAGACGCCTGTATCACAGTGGGACACTTGTTGTTCACTACGAGATGAACAGACCGCGGCAGCCCACAAACACTATAACACTAACGCTATAAAGCAGCCAACATTAGCGGAATCATTTAATCATTGTGACCCGTATGAGGAGAAAGGGTCCCGGTGGACAGCTGCTACGGATTCAGTCACGCTGCATATCGTTAAAGATATGGTGCCTGTATATAAAGAGGAGCTGGAGGTTCATCCACATGCTGAAAATGTTCGACCTCAGGTTTGTGCTATGAAGCCACAACGAGGACTCAAACCAGAGGAAGCAGACAGGCTCATATTCTTGGCCAAAAATGTGTAAAACAGACAGCCAGCACACACCTCATGTCCTGTACATCTACCAACATGTCAAGTTTACTATGCAATGCATGCAGATGTTTAATTTAGTTTACATATTCAGGGATTTAAAATACTATTTGGAAACAAAAGGCACCTTTTGCAAAATAAAGTATTTAATAAAAGTTATGTTAACACTTTATGAATACTAATATGGAAACTGATCTGTTTTTATAATAGCAAGCAATCTGACATGTTAAATTTATGTTTACAAAAGCATTTGATCAAAAAAGGACACATTCTTTTCAAAAGGATGCACTTTTATTTATTTTTTCAAGTGAGTTTGAAGCTGCACTGTTTACAATGGCAGGGAAAATTTGTTTAGAATCATAGCATTAAAATAAATGCAGTGCTTTTAATAATTTCTTTGTAATTTGAAGTTTGTTCTTGAGAAGGAAAAAAAATCGCTTAAAATCGTAAGATGATATTGTTTTTCCGAGTTTGGTGTGAAAAAATCGGAGATTCAATTTTTAGGCCATATCGCCCAGCCCTAGTTGGTTGTGATGATTTCAGCCATTGGTTCAGCATACAATAATTTGATCCACCTGAGATATCCTTCCCCAAATCCAAATCGCCTTAAAACCTCGAAGAGATATCCCCATTCAATCCTGTCAAATGCCTTGTCCGCGTCTAATGACAGAATTGCATGCCCTTTGGTATTTTGTTTGAGAAATAACACATTCAGCAGTCTATGTGCGTTAGCGGAATGCTTGTATGCCCTGTAAAAACCCATTTTGATCATTGGTTATCAAATGGGGAATAAACTTTTTTTCTATCCTTTTACGAATGGCCCTACATAGGATTTTGGTGTCACATGACATTAAAGATATTGGACGGTATGACGTTCTTTCTGAGGGGGATTTTCCTGGCTTTAGCAGAAGAGAAATCACTGCAGATCTTTAGGATGGAAGTTTTTTCTTAGGATTCATTAAACACTCCCAGGAGATGCGGCAGCAGCTTATATATTTCTGTGGGTAAGCCATCGGGCTCAGGCACCTTTCCACTATTCATGCCTTTCAGAGCTTCTATCAATTCTTCAGTGCACAATTTTTTTTTCAAGATTAGTTTTACCTTCTTTGGTCAGGGTTTGAAATCTAAGATGGTCAAGAAAGTCATTCTGTTTTTCTGGATTCCCATGGTGTTTAGATTCATACAGCTCTTTATAGTAGTTTGTAAATCAGCATTAATTTCAACTGGATCGATTAGAGCCTTTCCTTCTTCAGTTTTGAATCAAATTGATAGCTCTGTCTGTATCTTTTTAATCCTCTATGCCAGGAGCTTTCCAGCTTTCTTCCCTTGATCATAATATGACTGATTTAACCACATCAAGCTGGAGGCGATTTTACTAGTAGACATTTCATCGTACTGACACTCTCCTTTTCTTGATTGACACTAATTCCTTAACTTTTTTTCTATAATGTTCAATTGTGTATCTAGGATTTAGATTTATGTTTATTATCGCTTATTATCTCACCTCTTATATAAGCTTTGAATGCTTCCCACTTTAATGATGCACTGGTTTGATTTTTGTTGAAAGTAAAGAAATCATCTATTTTCCCCTCGAGGATCTTCACAAAATCTTTGAAACGACCTAAACTGAAAAAACTAAATCTTTGTGGTGAGGTGACTATATTTGGTACCTGCAGTATGAGGGAGATTGGAGTATGGTCAGAAAGCAATATACTGTCATACCAACATTTTTCAATACTTGATAATACATATAATCTCTCTATAAAAGCAAGGAATCTCTGTCTGTCTGTGTGTGCCTCAAATATCTCTGCGAATGAGGATCAGACTGACCTGAGAGTTTCAACATGGCTGCCGTTTGGTTCAGTGGTGTGCGACTT
>CAEMYA010000884.1:103715-136019 GCA_903131615.1 Diplodus sargus | reverse complement strand
GTGCAGCCTCCCCTGGCCACAGAGAGTGACACCACCCGGTCTATATCAATTATTAATATTTCAAAATAGAAATTAATATGATAGGTCGGCAATGAGCATAAGTGGGAATCGAACCACAAGTGTGTGCGTCCGCATCCCGCGCCTGTACCAAAAACATCTGACATTTGACAAGGGAGCAAAATCTAAATGAACACCGGGAGTCGGTCCGGAGACCTTCATGGGTCACATATATACTGCCTGGTTTGGAGCGGACTGGAGAGACAAGTATGTCGCGTAATGTCCCGTGTTTGAATTTCATTGGCTAAAGAATCTACATGATGTTGTTTCAAACTACCAATCAAAGCTTGGTACATCCGCGTTTTGGCATGCCCACTTGTGGTTTTTCCCACGCTCATTTGTTTCACCACGCCCCTCCTCCAGCGCCATCTTTGCCTGCCATGACTCATGTCTCGCAGCTGCTGACTAGACTGAACTAGTGCCAAGGCTAGCAGGCCTGCTATCAGGCCCGGGGCTAACACTATCTGTTGTGCCCGTGTTTCTAGCTGAAAGAAGCTGATCTGGCTCACGGACACGTCTCTCTAGTAGAGACACCCTATCAGAAACTGTAGAATAGTCAGCACAGGCCATTGTAACACTTGTTTATCGAGGCTGTGTTGACTGCGGTGATAGGCAAAGAAGCAATGAGCAAAGCTACTTTGAGGAAGCTAGCCAGGCAGCAACAGACAGCTCAATTCAACAAAATACGTACAGGTTATAAAGTCTAGCGTTAGCTACGGTACAAAACTTGTGTGACTATGAAGACTAAGATATCAAAGTAGAATAAAAAGCTAAGATAGACGGAGAAGGAGAGAGACTCAGTAAACACAGTTTTCTATCTCGTGGAAGTCAATATTATTAAAATCTCTAGAATGGGTTTAAACCGTGTTATTGTTAAAATAAATAAATTATTGTTACCCCAGAAATGTTCACTGATATCTGGTCTATTGATAATCTGCAATTTATTATTATTTCGTTTTGCTAAGGTCCAGTATTTCTGAAATGGAATATATAGTATGATCAAGTGGCTCTCTCACATTAGTTTAAGTTGCTTCTGTTGAGCTCATCTCCATAGACTTTATTACTTCAGATCTGGCAATACCGGAAGACATCACTTCGTCACAGACACCCTCCATCACTCTTAGGCGGCGCCATTTTCTTGCTTTGTCTTACCAGTCTGTCTGAAGGTACAGCTAGACGATACAGCAACATATAATCAGTCAGCCAGAGATGCGTTCACGTCAGCTACTGCTCATCATTCTGCTCTTAATCGGGCTGGTGGGCGCTTCTGGAGACTTAGGTGAGCAGAACCAATATGGAAAAACAAAAAAATTACCGTCATTATCATCATTATTCGCCTTATTTTCATAGGCAGCTTTTGGGCTGCCTCAGTCACCGTGCTGGCTATTAGCCAGCTAGCTTCGTGTCTTGAGTTGAATTTCCAGTGTTATTTTAAGGCTAACAAGAGAAGAAAGGAAATGGACACAGTAAATACAGTTGGTGGTAACTGTGAGCTGTCCGACGACCAACGAGGAAGTTAGCCGCAAGCTAGCTGGAACAAAAACACTTTGTGTTCATTTTGGTTTTGCGCTCAGCGAACTTGAGTTGGGATAAAATAATGTAGTCATGCGGCTCTTCTAGACTTGTAGAATGTTATTGGACCAATGACTCATGTTATGACAGTAAAACAAGTAATTTTGCTTCTTTCATTATGTTAGAGTTTGGGTAAAATGGTCTGTCGGGTAGCCAGTATCCGTTGTTGCAAGTAGGACAAATGCAAGGGAGGCAATAGTTGTAAAAATCCTATCACTGAATGAGCTCTCATCATCATCCCCATATCAGGACTCTGTTGTGAAAGTTTTACCTGGCAACACAGGGAGTAAACCTGCTGTTTTGTATTTTTCACTTTAAGTTAACGTTCCAATGATAATAGCAAGGTTGGATATAAAATGTCTGTATGTTAATTAAATGATTGTATTAAGTCCCGTGTTTGTATACAATTATATTTATAATTTTCCATTCAATTTAGCACAAACCAAGACACCCGCTGAACTTAGCACTTCCAAGACTACGTGCATGAATAATATGACGTACTTTTACTGTGCACTTTTCCAGTAATCCTGTGTCAAAATCCTGTGTAAATCTGAAACTTGGATTCATTAGTAGGTCTTTTCCAGTCATAACGACACCCCAAGCATATAACTCCTGGTACGAGTAGTACCAGGAGTTAAAGCAACAACTTGAACAGATGTAGAAGGTGAAGTCTAAATCTATCACTATGAAATCCTTAGCTTTTATTAATAATGATTTCACAACATGATAGTGCATGGGAGAAAGCAGGGGAATGAGGGCACAGATGAGGTCAAATGATATTCCTTGTGCTTATGTGACTGTTATGATACATGATGTTGAATAAGTCATACAGAGAGGCAAACTGGAAAGGAAACTGAACTGTGTCCTCATCCCCATAATGTTATGAAATCATTATTAATAAAAGCTAATGATTTCATAGTGATAGATTTAGACTTCACCGTTTCAGATTTGCACAGTTTTGGAGGAAATACTCCAATCTTTTACTTAACAAAAAGGGAGCAATACTAAAGTCTAATAATACCTGGTTACAAGTAAATTTCTACATCAAATTTGGGCGAAAAGACTTATTCTATTTCACTATTAAGGATTTTGACAGAGGTTTACTTAAAAAGTCCACACTAAAAGTACTTCATATCATGCATGCAAGGAGTCTAGGAAGTACTCAGTTCAGTAGTGTATGAATATTGCACTACTTATGGAAAATAAGGTTTTTATTCCACATCAAAGTTGGGTGAAATATCCTTAATTTTGTGATCTGGTCAGGATTTTGACAGAGGATTACTCGAAAAGTACACAGTAAAGTACGCTATATTATGCATGCATGTAGTCTAGGAAGTACTAAGTCCAACGGTATATGAATTACAGACTACTTATGGAAAATAACCTTTTTATTCAACGTCAAAGTTGGGTGAAATATCCTTATTCTTTTCTCTGTTAAGGATTTTGACACAGGATTACTCGAAAAGTGCACAGTAAAAGTACTTCATGTTATGCATGCATGTAGTCTAGGAAGCATTAAGTTCAGCGGTATATGAATCATGGACTACTTATGGATAATAAGGTTTTTATTCCACATCAAAGTTGGGTGAAATCTCCTCAATTTTGTGATCTGGTCAGGATTTTGACAGAGGATTACTCGAAAAGTACACAGTAAAGTACTTTATATTATGCATACATGTAGTCTAGGAAGTACAAAGTTCAATGGTATATGAATTATAGACTGCTTATGGAAAATAACCATTTTATTCAACGTCAAAGTTGGGTGAAATATCCATATTCTTTTCTCTGTAATGGATTTTGACACAGGATTACTCGAAAAGTACACAGTAAAAGTACTTCATATTATGCATGCAGGTAGTCTAGGAAGTACCAAGTTCAGCAGTATATGAATTATAGACTACTTATGGAAAATATGTTTTTTATTCCACATCAAAGTTGGGTGAAATATCCTTAAGTTTTTTCTCTCGTCCTTTACTTGGAAATCCGGACGCATACCTTCGTGATACCTTCATTTTATTACCGGGAATAATTACTGTAAAAGTATCGTAATTTTCACGGGTCTGACTGTGAGACTGCAGTCTGCCCAACTGTCACTACCAGAAGCTCTTCAGTGCGGTTTCATTACGATTACCTTAAATGTTAGTAGATTTGCGCACTAGAAAACAACGTGTGGCTGATTTGACCAAGCAAACGCGAACCACGGCTGGCTTGACCGCAGTGTTTTACTTCCCCAGTCCGTCACTGAATATTAGTCTATAACAGTTGGAATAACAGACTACGATGGAAATCTGGCACTGTCTTGAACGAAGTTAAACTGTGAAAACGTGCCGTTCACACACGCCAGAACGAACGCGTTTACATTAATGATCATCAGGCAGAAATATGTACGTTCAGTTCACGCTTCAGGCTCAACACTGTGCCAGACACATTGCGCATGCAACACAGCAGATGTACTGTGGGAAATGGTATAACAATAACGGAAAATGTAAATTAGATTCATTATTTTGTTTTGGTTTCCTTGTTTATTATATTTTCCGTTTTGGGTTGAAAATAGGAAAACAAACAACAGTTGTCAATGTTTGGTGCATGGAGACAAACAGAAAAACAAAATATTGACTCGTTTTCGTTTGCCAGATTAAATGGAATAACTGAATGATCAGATGATACACGGATCTAACGGGTTCCTCGGGTTACTGGTTTAATTTCACTGATGAGTTAATAAGTTTTGTTTCTGTATTCATGGTTCCAGAACAGCTTGTGTGTAAAGCTGGGGAGAAGTTACTGGAGGCTAAATGTTTTTGTTTTACTACAAACACTGGATTCTAAAACACAGCGACCAGCATCCTGTGTTGTGTGTATTCTTCCAAAAGGTCAATAGCGACTCCAAACAAAAGACGAAGTCACTGAGAGGCTTAGTGAGGGAGCATCGCACAGATGACTCACCTCACAAACGGAGGAAGCCTTTTCCGTGTTGGCGATAGTCCTTATGTATCATCCAAAACAGCATAGCACACAAAACGAGGCAGGGCACTGCAAGATGTTCCTAATACCCAGTTTGCATCTGCTTCTAGCGGTCAACAAAAAATAAACTCTCCCTACTCACCCCCTCTCCATGCCGCCGCCAACAACAGGTGAATATGTAGTAATTTATTCAATCACTATATCACTACTCCCGGACCACACCCACGTGACATGCGTAAAACATGTCAAACTAACAGCTGACAGCACAATCATAAACATCAACATTGCCACATATAGCACCTACAGTCAATGCAATCAAAATATGTGTTTTTATTTCATTGTTTCACCCATTCGTTGCACAAAACTGTTTAAAAAACTTTGTATGTGTGAACTATCAATCATCTCATCTGCAGTCTGTCACAACTTTGAGAACAAAACAAACTGAGCTCATAAAACTGTTCATTTCCTTGAAACAGATGTAATAAATGTGCTGCTTGCTTGTTAACATCTTAAAAAGTTTCCCTTTTTTTCCAGACCATCCAGAGGAAAATACCCATCTGCATGATCCACTTAACCCAAACAGTAAGTTGAACTTCCCAGATCATCACGGTGAGGTGAACACTGTGCAGCTGTTGCCAGCCCCTTATTTTCATAGTACATCATTACTAAAACACTGGATTCTAAAACACAGCGACCAGCTTCCTTTGTTGTGATTATTTTGTTGTAGAAGATCCAACAGCTTGATGTAATCAAAATATTTTGTTTCTGTTTGCCTTCAACAGTGTTGCAGTGCCCAAATACAACCATTGAAGGAAAAGTTGGTGACACAGTGATTCTCCCATGTTTAACAAAGGACAAGACCGATATCAGCATTGGCCTAGTTGAGTGGTTGTTTGAGGATCCAACTACAGGGAATGAGACTGTCCATGTGTATTTTAATGGTGAAGATTTCCTTCACGAACACAGTGACGAATTCAAAAACCGAACATCTCTATTCAAGGAGGGACTGTCCTCAGGGAACTGTTCTCTAAGACTGCTAGTAAACACATCTGATAGTGGCAAATACTACTGCTGTGTTCCAGGGCATATCTGCTGTACTGTAACTGTCAATGGTACGTACTAGTACTCATACTGGTTTATTATCACTAGTGCATTGCCCATAGGAAGCATGTATTCCTATAAAAAAGTGGGAGGTTAAGTAGTTTTTTCATGGATGGCCGAATGAGACTGTGTTTGATGGTGAACGTCAGGGATATAATTGGCTGTTTTTGACTACTTTTGATTATACCATTATATTTCACCTTGAAAACTATTTACCTTGCCTTGTTTGGAGTCATTATTTTCAGCACAACCTCACATGTTTGACTGTACATTTATTTTTTCATTTTGACATGTTATTTTAACATTATGGACCTAAAATCACAAAATAACAAAATCAGAGTAGGAAAAAGTTGGATTTTTTACTGTGAAAACCACAAACAGTTTAATGAACCAATTGCATTAGTTATAATGCAAATATAAATTGTTGTTTGCTGAATTTGTGCATAAGTTTTTGAAATTTACAAAGTTATATGTAACTATTTACATTAAAATGCAGGCAATGCCTCAGGCTCCTCCGAACAGACTCGGTCTGGTCTCGTTTAGTCTCATTAATCCACAACAGTCAGTTTAGATGCACAGAACAGAACGGGACCAAACCGCCGGCAAAATCCCGGTCCAGCTCTGCTTGTTTCTAAAGGTATGACGAGGCTTGAGCTCTGCAGTGATTGGCTCTGGTGCGCACGTGACTGTGGTAGCTCCGGTAGACAATGCTTGCTGAATGTGTAAAGCATTTATGAAATAATTCATTAATGGTATCATTGTAGTCCAAACAAATCCGCATGGCACACCATTGAACCAAGCAGCAGCCATGTTGAAACTCTCAGGTCAGTCTGATCCGCAGAGATACTTGACACACACACACATACACACACACACAGACAGACAGAGATTCCTTGCTTTTATAGAGAGATGAGGTTTTTAACCAAACTGTACACAAGAGGCTTCACAGGTAATAACAGCTTTCTTACAGTTGTTTGAGTGATGCGACACTAAATCAGATGTCTAGATGATGTGCTCACAAATTGTGTTTGACTATCATTTCATTGTTAATTACAATCAACTTATCTGAAGTCAGAGACAAATCGTAGAACAAACTGATCTCACAACACTGTTCTTTTAAATTAAACAGATGTAATAAATGTGCTGCTTGCTAGTTAAAACTTAAAAGAGTTTCTCTTTTTTTAACAGTTCTTCCAAAAGTAAAGAACGACACCTCTCAGAAGCATCAGGATGATCCTGAGTCTCCAGTCAACCCAAACAGTAAGTTGAACTTGCTTCATAATTCAGCCTCCAGATCATCTTCACACCTTCAGTGAGGTGAACAGTGTGCAGCTGTTGCAGCCTCTGATTTTTATAGTACAGATGTTAAAGGAAGTGGAACGTCCTCGTCATGGAGTTACCAGAGCTTCATTATTAAAATGGCCCCGACAACAACAACAGGGTCGTATTTGGCACCATTGTGTCAGTGGATCAGTTTGAAGTATTTCAGGAGGAGAAACAGTCAGAGAGCTGGTAGTTGATGAACTGGAGGCTAAATGGGCTTTTGTTTTTAAATAATGATCAGTGTTTCCCACACATTAATTAATGATAATTTTCTTTTTTTTAGCGCTACTGAAAAAAATGCAGTGTATCTGTTAAGCTGCATTTCTCTTCCCTGCTCTGTCTCTCTGTCACTCACACAGTCCCTCCCCTCCATGTCTTTATGAAAAACATCATAATCTGTTGAAGTTATAACGTGGAAGCTTGATATTTGGTGCAGGCGGCTGGTGAAAGTCATGAGTTCACGAAAGTTTCGTCGTGTGTGCTAAACACTGATGATGAATGTTGTCAGATGTCCAGCTTTATATCTCATGACTGTTATAATAACTACAACACTGGAATCTAAAACACAGCGACCATCGTCTTGTGTTGTGTGTATTTAGTTGTAGACTCGATGCACTCATAATATCTGTTTTTTATTTTTTATTTTCTTCAACAGTGTCACAGCGCCAAAGTATAACCATTAAAGGAACAGCTGGTGACACAGTGATTCTCCCATGTTCAAGAGAGGACAGGATGAATATCAGCTATGACACAGTTGAGTGGTTTAAGGGTCCAACAATGGAAAATAAACCCATCCATAAGTACATTTGGCGTGAACATGCCATTCAGATACAGAGAGATGACTTTAAAGACCTAACATCTCTTTCTGAGGAGGGACTGCGCTCAGGGAACTGTTCTCTAAACCTGAGAGTAACCACATCTCATGATGGCGTCTCCACTGTCCGGTAAACTTATAAGGTACGTAATACTAATACTATTTTATTATCATGAAGTTTGTAACCAAATGTACACAAGATGCCTCACAGGTAATAAACAGTGACTTTCTCAGTTACATGATAATAAATCAGATGTATGTACAAATACCATGCAGTGTTTTCCCAACCTCATAGATTTATTCTTTTTGTGTAAAACAAGTTGAAGTGTGACCTCTGACCTCTTACATAGGAGGAGTTTAATTGCAAATAGGATAAAAGCCATCATGTGATGACATGATTTGGAATCAGTTTTTTTATTTTCATTAATAATAAAGAGCAGAATAGGAGAGATTAAGTTTGAAATGTCATTTTCAACGCCTCTGCTGGGCAGATACGAGTTCATAGTTTTATGTTTACTAGTGCATTGCCCATAGGAAGCATGTATTCCTATAGAAAAGTGGGAGGTTAAGTAGTTTTTTCATGGATGGCCGAATGAGACTGTGTTTGATGGTGAACGTCAGGAATATAATTGGCTGTTTTTGACTACTTTTGATTATACCATTATATGTCACCTTGAAAACTATTTACCTTGCCTTGTTTGGAGTCATTATTTTCAGCACAACCTCACATGTTTGACTGTACATTTATTTTTTCATTTTGACATATTATATTAACACTATGGACCTAAAATCACAAAATAACAAAATCAGAGTAGGAAAAAGTTAGATTTTTTACTGTGAAAACCACAAACAGTTTAATGAACCAATTGCATTAGTTATAATGCAAATATAGATTGTTTGCTGAATTTGTGCATAAGTTTTTTGAAATTTACAAAGTTATATGTAACTATTTACATTAAAATGCAGGCAATGCCTCAGGCTCCTCAGCTCATTCCTGTCTGCTCTGCAATTCAGCAGTTGACTCACAACACAAATAAAAACGACTACACTACACACTAAACACACTACACTAAACACCTAATTACACACTCACTATACACTCCAAGCACGCTATATGTCACAGATCTCTCAACTCTCAAAACTCGCTGTCTCTGTCGCTGTCTGTATCACCGCCAGCGCGCCTCACACAACTTCCTGTTCCTCTACCACCAAACTTGCTGCTTGGAGACTTTCGTGACAAAAGCCTGTTTTTACCGTTTCTTCTGCAATAGACACAAAGCAAATGTGACGGCAATGTTCACGAAAAAGCGTGACGGACATTATTTACCCTCAGTCCGGTTTTGGACGTGCCGGTGGGTCCGGTCCATCGCCTCGGGAGGTGGGTGTGTGGGCTAGCAGCTAGCAGCTAGCAGCTAGCAGCTAACGTTAGCTACACACGAACATCCACAGATTCCGATTCCACTTTGTTGTCCGTGCGTCTCCGCATCTCCTCAGACTCGGTCCGGGCTCGTTTAGTCTCATTAATCCACAACAGTCAGTTTAGATGCACAGAACAGAACAGGACCGAACCGCCGGCTAACTCCAGGTCCAGCTCGTGCCGCTGCAGTTATAAATCTGCTTGTTTCTAAAGGTATGTCGAGGCTTGAGCTCTGCAGTGACTGGCTCTAATGCGCATGTCACTGTGGTGGCTCCGGTGGACAATGCTTGCTGAATGTGTAAAGCATTTATGAAATAATTTATTTACGGTATCATTGTAGTCCAAACAAATCCGCATAACACACTATTGAACCATCATTATGTTGAAACTCTCAGGTCAGTCTGATCCTGATCCGCAGAGATATTTGAGGCACACACAGACAGACAGACAGAGATTCCTTGCTTCTATAGAGAGATGTAGCACCTTTAACCTCAATGTTAGGAAGAAAACCACATTCCCTAGGTTCAGAAAGTTGGACTCGATGAGGAAGTTGAACAGTGATCATTTATTGCATCCACAACAGTATTATTTATTTGCATGGAATCAGAAAACCCCAACAACAAAATAGAGCTCTTTCAAAAAATAAATAATATATAAAAAATAAAACAAAGTTCAAAATAAATTGTCCTTTTCCTTCTGTATCAGAAGAATAAAGTTTGGTGTGTTGGTGTCTATCAGTTCTTCTACTACCCGGGTAGATTTTGTGGTGAACAATCTTATCTGTATCAGAGTGCAGTGAGTAGAAGTCTGTCTTTGGAGTGGATCCCGTTCTCCGTTCTGTCGATCGCCTAGCTCGCCACTGAACCGGAAGGTTCAGAATTCCGCTGATCAATCCCTGATCCAGTAGAAATAAAAACCAGTCTACACACATGGTGTAGAAAACACATTCCATTAATACCATATTCATATTGACTTTCTACTACTTCTTCTCTGATTCTCTGAATATTTATAATCAACTCCAGTACATACACAGTTTAAATCATAAATGATAGTGTACACACTCATAGTAGAGTTATTTTAACGCAAATATTCCTTATGAACTCATATTTTTCACATAAATAGACTTAATTGTCTTTTTAAGCAGTATTCATATTTTTATCTTTTTTGAACCTTTTAAACTATAAATGAGTTTTATTAATTCACTCTTTTTAATCATCATGAGTTATTAAATAACCACAATGAAATAAATCACATTTTGTACACAAACAGTACAGTAGGATAACATTCCTGCAACTTATCATCATATCCCATTTCTGTCTCTCATTCCACATGGTGGTGGCTCACTAGCTTGGCCGGTTACACCATTAGCATCTATACTGCCCACATGGCAGGCTACTTGAGCTAGCATAGCGGAGCTAACCGCGATTAGCATTAGCGATGTTTTTAAAGTTGTTTTTCTCACATAACACGATGATAGAAAAAAAATAAATAAATAAAATAGAACAATACCAAAGTGGATATAAACATTGGATAATAACTCCGACTGGTTTTATTAAAGTGCTTCAGAAAGCAATATCTTCACATGAGCTAATATCAACGGCTAATACCAAAGCCTAGTATTTTAGCATCTTAGCATGTAGCTCTTAGCTTACCGGAGTCCGAACAAAGGCTTAACACGGTCGTAGCGGCTCCTCTCTCTCTTTCACAACATTCACAGATTCTCTCCTAAGTCCGTCAGCTCACTCACAGGTGTGTTGCTCTGGGATCGGTGTATGGGCAGTGAGTGTAGCTCTGAGGCCCCGTCCATACGGGCGAAAACGATCTTTTTTTTCTCCGTCTTCCTCGTCATCGTTTTAAGAATATTTGCGTCCATACGGCTCCACTGACAACGACCGAAAACGCTGTAGTTCATATTCCAGGCCTCTAGGTGGCGCTTGACAATTACCAAAAACAGAGAAGAAGACACGAAGCATGCGCATTAAGCTTGCGCGCTGTAAACAAACAGACAGTAGACGGAGAAACTGAACACAACAAGAGGAAGATGAAAATGACGAGTGCAAGGAAACCAGAACTGTTTGTGTGGACCGGAAATGAGGTCGAACTGCTGCTGAGACTCACACTTAACTACAAGGCGAGTAAGTTGCAAGAAAGCTCAATATCTTCTGCGGCGCGAACACGAGCATGTAGTCCGCCATTGTTGTTGTTGTTGTTATGAGACGTCGCGGGGTGGGGCGATGGCGTCATCATTTTGGAAGATTCGCCGTCCACATGAAAACGGGAGGGCTGCGTTTTCGGATTTCTCCACCCTGAGACCCGTTTTCAAAAAAGTGCGTTTTCAGGCGCTGCGTTTTGAGGAGCCGTATGGACGATCGGCCAAAACGATGCAATACGTGTGCGTTTTCGAAAAACGGCGTTGTCGTCTGGACAGGGCCTGAGTGTGGGCGTGAGCAGAGCGTGCTCAACGACAATAAAAATGAATGTGAGGCTGATTCGCCACCTAGTGGTGGGGCACGGGAACTACATTCAAATGACATATATGGGCTTCGTAACCATATGGGTTACATTTATATTAGCTGTTTGTTGCACATGTTTGAAAAACATTGTACAGGTTAACTATTATTTAATTGTCAATTACAATCCCCTTATCTTCATTCAGTCAAAATTTGGAGAACAACCTAAGCTCATAAAACTTTTCTTTTACCTGAAACAGATGTAATAAATGTTCTGCTTGCTTTATAATAGGGGTGCACCAATCCGATATTAAGATCGGATATCGGCTCCGATATTGACAAAACGGCTGGATCGGGGATCGGCAAAATGAAACAGATCCACCGGCCGATCCAATTTTTTTTTTTTTCGCCGTCGTAGCACATCCTACGTCATTCGTCAGCGTCAGTGTCGCATGCTCGAAGAGTGCAAGTTGTTGTCTTTTTTAGTTTATTCTCAGGTTCAGCTGCTATGTTTTATTTTGTATTCCTGTTTGCAGGACGTTACACTTACTCACGTCACATTTCTCGCTGATTAGTTAGTAGCCCCGCCATCAGTTGTTAGCCTCACCGGTCAGCTGTTAGCCTAGCAACGCTAACTTTCAAACCGACGTACTCAATACTCTGTGGGCTGTCCATCGTTGCTCCGTTGGTCCTCCCTCCACCACAACCTCAGGGTTATTCACCGCCGGGCTGCTTTGTCTCCTCCTCTGCTGCTGCGGTCTCTCCGGCTCGCAGCGATGCTGGATGGTCGCCCCGCTGTGTGCACGGAGCCTCCAGACTCTAGTTTGTTTACGGACGGTGCTACTGATTTCGGTGCTAGTGTTCCCTCCGTGCTGACTGACAGGCGCTACTTTAACTCATTCTCACTGTAACATCTCTTCAAACTCTATATTTTTTAATGCTTCATTCTCACCCAACTATTACAAAGTTCATTATCTTCAGACGAGACTTCAGATGAATTAAAGCTACCAATTCAGTTTGGCTTTAGTTTTTTTTTAACAAATTCTACATTATTTCACAGTTTTCAGATATTGTGCTAGTGTTACGTGTGTCCTTGGGTACCCTGACAGGCGCTATATAAATTAAATGTATTATTAAGTGTATTATTATTATTATTATTTGTAGGAGCCATGAATTAATTGGTAGGTGTTTTTTCTATTAGACACAAGGTGAAGGGATACTGTTATCATTTGGTGTTTGTTTTGGTTATGATCTCTCTGATCTCTGTGATTACTTTGATTTTGAGTTCGTGCACTTATCATGAGTTGATCATCGTTTTTCGTTAATAAAAGGTTAAAACTTATTTTCAAATATCAGTGAATTCTTTTAGGAAGCACGTCAGACAATCAAGCCCAACCTAAGTCTCTCAGCGACTCATTTGTTTGTTGAAGTCGCTACATTTTGTCAACAAAAACTCTGGCATTAAATACAAATATCATCGGACGGAGCAACGGAGCTGAGTTCAAGAGGACGAAAGGGAAGAGGATGAAATTAAACAGACATCGGAGATGAAGCACGGAGGTAGGCGCTGGCTGTTAAAACAAGTTTCAGGAGCTGTTGAATAAAGCGAACTACAGCCAGGTAAGCTCACCTGTGGATTAAATGAAAGGCTTGCGGCTTGCATATTGACTGCTGTTCGTTCATTGGGAACAGTCGCCTGTTTGAGGATTGGGTTCCTCTGAGTGATGCACTCCGATGCTGAATTAACTCCATGCTGTGAAAAATTAATCAACAATCTGTCTCAGATGTTGCTGCTGTGTATGATATGGATGATATTTGTTGGATGGATTTCGTTTGTCTCTGTGGATGTGTTTAAATGCACAAACAATATATTGAAAAAAAATCAAAGGAAATTAAAGGAGGAAAATGAGTGAAATAAATGCTGACGTTGAAATGAAGCATGGGCGTGGAAAAAGACAAACCATACTCACAGACAAGGCATGGGCAAATAAAATTGAAAAGCTTCAACACGAACGCAAAATCACTGTGAATAAAATGAAAGCACTCATACCAGAAATGCAAGCTCACATGAAAACAAAGGAAAATGTTTCATATGTTCAATCCGATTTCGAAAAAAATTAAATCAACTTTGTGTAAGTGCTACAATGTCACATGAGGTTTTGATTCCTTTACTCATGGAGGATGAACAAAATAGACAAAATGAATGGTTTTCTAGCATCATGAGCTACAGTTCCACATTTAAAGAGAATGTCATAAGGTGGCTGAGTGAATCAGAGGAACCACAAGAAAACAGCCTCAGTTTGCCTCAATCTGCAATAAATGAGGTGATTCAATGTCCAACCAAGGATGAACCTCAAGTTTCAACACAAGCTGCAACAATAATCAGTACAGAGGATATACAAGATGACATAACACCTAATGACAGTGCATCAAACGTGAGAAGCAAAAACTCTGATACTGGAAGAAGGTCTGCCATTTCTACAGCTTCTTCTGCACGTCTGAAAGCAGAGGCTGATTTGGCAGCATTAATGACAAGACAGAAACTATTAAAGGACAAACACGAACTGGAGGAACAGGAGGAACGTCTGAAGAGGAAAAAGGAGCTGCTCAAATTGGATGAAGACATTGCAGTACATGTGGCAAAATTAAATGTGTTAAGGTGTCATAGCATCATAAGTGGAAAGAGTTCCATAACAAGGCATTCAGATGGAATGAACTCTTATTTGGAAAAAGGAAAATCACTAACAAAAACTCTCAAAGCTACTAAACATGACTACTTGGATCCAGGAACAAGGCCTAAAGAGAAAGCTGCACCTCATTTCAATCACTATGAGCCTGTGTCACCTAATGAACCCAAACAACATTCAGTGAACCATAAAGCGAATGAGAAAACACAACCTCAATATGGATACACACTGAATGCAGTTCCAATTTTTGATGGGGATCCACTCAAATATAATACATTTATGAGAGCTTTTGAGAATGGTGTGGAGAGAAACACTAAGAACTGCAGTGATAAACTGTATTCCCTGGAGCAGTACACTAGGGGTCACCCTAAGGAACTGGTGAGAAGCTGCCAGCACCTTAACCCAGACAGAGGTTACTTTAAAGCTAAAGCGTTACTACGGGAGCATTTTGGAAATGAACAGCGAGTTGCCTCTGCATACATGGAAAGGGCTCTTTCATGGCCTTCTATCAAGACAGAAGATATAAAAGCTCTCCAGGACTATAGCCTTTTCCTCAGAGGCTGTTCTAATGCCATGGAGGGGGTGGAATATTTGCACGAGCTAGATCTACCTGCCAATATGCTTACCATAATAAGGAAGTTACCCTATAAATTTCGAGACAAATGGAGAACTGTAGCCTATGAACTGCACGAGGAACGCAATCGGAGAGCTTCTTTCGTTGACATCACCAATTTTATTGAGAGACAAGTGAGAATCTTGACTGACCCAGTGTTTGGAAATATACAGGATTCTCACTCAGCAAATAAAGGTCTAAACAAACTCAAACCACAGCCTCATTCTGGCATTAAAGGAACAAGCTTTGCCACCACTGTGGGTCCTGTGGACAACAAAACTCAACCTGGAACTAAAGGAAAGGAACAAACTGTAACTTCAAGGAGGACATGTATTTGCTGTGGAGGAGGACACGTATTGGATTCTCGCCACCAGTTGGAGAAAAGAACCCACAAAGAGAAGATAGGCTTCTCAAGGGAAAAGGTGTCTGTTTTGGCTGTTTGTGTATTGGACACGTCAGCAAAGATTGTAAGAAACGTATCACTTGTGCAAAATGTGGTCTCCAACATCCTACCATACTTCACATTCCTTCAAAGGAAAAGAACTTTAGCCAGGAAGAAAGAAAATCAGAGGTGACAGTGGACAGCACCTTGGTGTCAAGTGGGCTAACTGGGGCTGGTAATGAGTATTGTAAGCTTTCCATTGTTCCTGTGCAAGTGAAGTCCAAGAAAGGCAGCAAGATCATTACTACTTATGCATTCCTAGATCAAGGAAGTACAGCAGTCTTTTGTACAGAGGCACTGATGTACAAGCTAGGCCTCACAGGAAAGAGGACACCTATTCTCTTGCGGACCATGGGCCAAGAGAAGGTTGTGAGTAGCCACATTGTCTCAGGAGTGGAGGTTGCTCATTTAGAAGGTAACAACTTTTGTGAACTGCCCAAGACATATACACAGGAGCGTATGCCTGTCCACAAGGGGAACATTCCAAAAGAGAGGGATTTTCTTGGATGGGCATATTTGAAATCTGTACATCTGCCTGAGATAGAAGCAGAAATTGAGCTGCTGATTGGGACAAATGTTCCAAAGGCTTTGGAACCACTGGAAGTCATTCACAGTGTTAATGGTGGACCCTATGCAATCAGGACAATGCTGGGCTGGACTGTGAATGGACCTCTAACAGGAGATGGCGGGCAAGCAATGGATTGTGAGCAGCCAGAGATATCAATAAACAGAGTCTCAGTTGTGAATTTGGAGGAACTTTGGCAGCAGCAGTTCAAGACAGATTTCCCTGAATGCAGTGAGGATGAACAACATGGAATGTCAAGAGAGGATCAAAAATGTATGGAATTGGTAACAAATTCAGCAAAACAAGTGAATGGTCACTATCAAGTGAATGGTCACTACCAGATTTACCATTAAGGAGCAAAGAACTGAACATGCCAAATAACAGGAAAATTGTGGAGCATCGTGCTTCATACCTGAAGAGGAGGCTTCAGAAGGACTCATTATTCCATGCAGACTATAATGCCTTCATGAACGATCTGGTAACCAAAGGTTTTGCTGAGAGGGTGCCTGAGGAGGAATTGGAACGCTGTGATGGCAAAAGCTGGTACATCCCACACCATGGCGTTTACCATCCGACAAAAAAGAAGATCAGAGTTGTTTTTGATTGTGGAGCAAGTTTCCAAGGAACATCTCTTAATGCTCAGCTTCTGCAAGGACCTGATCTCACGAGTTTGTTGATTGGAGTGGTGACCAGATTCAGGAAAGAATCGGTGGTGATCATGGCAGATGTTGAATCCGTGTTTCACCAGGTAAGAGTTCCTGCTGAAGATACTGATCTATTGAGGTTTCTCTGGTGGCCTGATGGGAATTTAAATCAAGACCTCATTGACTTCAGGATGATGGTGCACATCTTTGGAGCAACTTCTTCCCCCAGCTGCGCTAATTTTGCTCTCAGGAAATGTGCAGAAGATAACAAAGGACACTTCAGCCAAGAAGTGGTGGATACGGTTCTTCATTGCTTCTATGTTGATGATTGCCTGGTGTCAGTGGCTTCAGAGGAGAAAGCAATATCTCTCTATCAGGACCTCGTCTCCATCTGTGCAAAAGGTGGTTTCCATCTTACAAAATGGATAAGCAATAGACGTGGGGTAATGGCCGCAATACCTGAAAATCACAGAGCGAAGGATATGAAAAGGTTAGATCTGGATCCGGGTCAACTACCTGTAGAGAGAGTGCTTGGTGTAGAATGGTGCATTCAGTCAGATACCTTCAGGTTTAAGATCACGATCAAGGACAGACCACTCACCAGTAGAGGAATTCTCTCAGCTGTAAGCTCCATCTATGACCCTCTTGGAATCCTGAGCCCTGTTGTGTTGTCAGCAAAGCAAATCTTAAGGGATCTGTGCAGAAGAACACTCAGCTGGGATGACATCATACCCGATTCAGTGGCTGAAAAGTGGATGAGTTGGCTGCAGGAACTGTGTCGTTTGGAGGACTTTAAAGTTATGAGATGTCTGAAGCCCTCAGACTTTGGAGAAACAACAAAGGCACAGCTGCACCATTTCTGCGATGCAAGTGAAGTTGGCTACGGAGTAGTGACTTACCTGCTGTCGCACAATGTGCACTCACAAGTACACAGTGCCTTGTCATGGGGAAGGCTAGAGTGGCTCCACTTAAGTCTGTTACCATCCCTCGATTGGAGCTCACTGCTGCCACCATGGCAAGTCGCATTGATGTCTTGTGGAGAAGAGAGCTACACATGGATCTTCAGGATTCTGTGTTTTGGACAGACAAATACATCAGGAATCAGACCTCTAGGTTCAAAGTGTTTGTTGCCAACCGAGTCTCAGAAATTCTCAAGGTTTCACAACATTCTCAATGGAGGTATGTAGCCACTGCACACAATCCAGCTGATGTGGCCTCCAGAGGTTTGAAAGTGGATGCATTTCTAAAAAATGTGACATGGGTGTCGGGTCCTCAGTTTCTCATTCAACCTGAGAGTGTGTGGCCTGTTAATCCTGAGGATGTTCATCAACTTCCAGCAGATGACCCGGAGGTCAAGAAAGCTGTGGCAGTGAATGCTGCACAAGCTGCAGAGGAGGTTGACACTGTGACACAAATGATAAAATATTTCTCATCTTGGACTGGTTTGAGGAAATCTGTTGCTTGGATCTTGAGATTCAAGAAATTGCTCTTGGCTCGCTGCCAGAAGAGGAGAAAGTTAAAGATGGATCTAACGCAGTCTGGTCTGGAATTGCAGCAAAGATTTTCATTGGAGAAAGATATGGACGCTTTCAAAGGAGAGGCAGTTTCAAGTTGTCTGTCAGTGAAGGAGCTTGAGAAGGCTGAGTTGGAAATTTTCATGTTCTGCCAAAGGAAGAGGTTTCTTGAGGAACTCTCCAGGCTGCAAAGTGCCAAAACAGTGAAAGGTTGCAGCCACCTTTATAAACTCTGCCCACTAGTTAAAGATGGTGTTCTGAGAGTTGGTGGCCGACTGAGCAGGTCATCTATGCCTGCAGAGGCTAAACATCCCATAATATTGGCAAACAATTTCCCCATCTCGGACATTCTCCTGAAGCACATTCATCATGAAGTGGGGCATGGTGGTCGTAACCACATGTTATCCAAACTGAGAGAGAGGTATTGGATGACTGGTGCTAGCACAGCCATAAGGAGAGTTCTGTCAAAGTGTATCATCTGTCGAAGACTAAATGCTCAGCCAGTGTGTCCCAGCAGATGGCAGACTTACCTGTTGAAAGAATTACTCCAGATGAACCCCCGTTTACACGGGTCGGAGTAGATTATTTTGGACCGTTTGAAGTGAAGAGCAGAAGGAGTGTAGTGAAGAGATATGGTGTAATCTTTACCTGCCTGGCCATTCGTGCAATTCACCTTGAAGTGGCACATTCACTGGACACTGACTCTTTCATAAATGCGCTTCATAGCAAGACGGGGTCAAGTACTGGAACTACGTTCTGATAATGGAACAAACTTTGTTGGAGCAGAGCGTGAATTAAGAATAGCCATTGAGCAGTGGAATCAGACACAGATTAACAATATACTTCTTCAGAAGGGTATCAAATGGAGTTTCAACCCCCCAACTGGCTCACATCATGGAGGACCTTGGGAGAGGTTAATTAGATCTGTGCGGAAAGTGCTGAACTCTATGTAGCACCTGTTCTGGATCTGTGCTTACTGAGACCTAGGTTCTTAGGAGTAATAGAGAATATGGGTACAACTGACAGTTTTATTTCAGCACAAAAATCACAAAAAATATCACATTTACAGTGAATCCCAAAAGACATAACCCCAAATAAAATAGAGCTCTCTTTTGGTTTAAATAAAATAAAAATACAAAAATAAAACTTTCTGGAAAAAATAAATAATTGTCTCTCGATCCAGTCTCTTTCGTTCAGTTCTTGTTGTACTGGTACTGTTCCTTGTGTTGTTGGTTTTATGTCCCTACTGTGCACTATCCGGATAGGTATTAGTGTATGTGTTCACGTGCTTATCTGGGAAATCCTGTTGCGTTCCACGACGATCTGACTGTGAGGACCCTGTAGTAGCTGGCCAGTCTACTAACAGAATTCCTCAGAGTTCTCCTGGTGGGCTTCGCTCGCCATCAATCTCAAACTTCTCTCAGTGGATCCGGGGTCAGCAAAAACCAGTCTACACATATTGTGCAGAACAACAAATCAGATTACTCCATCATCTTCAATAAAAAATTACATCATCATAATGAAATGATATCATGTTCAATAAATCAAGATTTCTTCACTTAGTTTTTTAACTTTTAGAGATAATCTCCCCATGAATTTACCATTTTTTTAACAGTATTTAACCATGAATTTCTTCACATCCACATTCACAATGAAATTGCAGAATTTTAAATAACACATTAACATGTTTTTAACCGTTAAACATTTTTAACAGTGCTTTCACACAAAATGATGAACTCATAAACACAATATAGCAATACAATACTCAGTAATGTCCAGCATAACTTCCAAAATACTCCGACTGGCTGTAACTCAAAATTCTACCGTGCTAAATGATACTAAATGTGACTAGTTAGCTAGCCGACGGTTTTGCTAGTCGACAGCCATGCTAAATGACGGCCATGCTAGCAGACGGCCATGCTCGACAACAGCTATGCTAGCCGACAGCTACATCTAAATAATGCCTTCACTCACCGGAGTTTCAAAAGTAGTTCAACAATAATCCTGATCCGTCAATGTAAGCGAACACGCTCCGCTCGGCGACGCTGCACCTCCTCTCACACACTTTTCGTCTCTTTTTAACAGTTTTCTCTGAGCTCTCTGTTTCACCAAGCACATTCGTAGGGTTTCTCTTCTTGTAAACACTTGTCGGGTTTTTCCGTCAGCTAAACGAGCGGAGGATCGGCTCTGACGTCAGTACAGGTGCCGACAGCTTCAAAATAAAACAACTTACGGGGAGTTAACCCTTTCGTGACCAAACACTTTTAAGTGTGTGGGTTACATCTACTTTGAATGTTCAAAACCTAGATGAAGAAGGTCTTCATACTTTGCTTTGTGAGGTGGAGTCCATCATCAACAGCCGGCCAATTACCAAAGCATCTACAGATCCTAATGACCTGGAAGCACTGACGCCTAACCACCTGCTGCTGTTGAAATCGGTCCCATCCTTACCACCAGGAAACTGTCAGGAGGCTGATGTGTATGCTCGACGGCGATGGAAGCAGGTGCAATACATGTCGGACTTATTCTGGAAAAGGTGGGTTAAAGAATACTTACCTCAACTGCAGGAGCGTCAGAGATGGTCTGGAGAGAAGCGGAACATTATCGTAGGAGATATTGTGCTCATTGTGGACAACACAGCACCTCGAAATTCCTGGGTCATGGGAAAAGTACTACAAACTTTTCCAGACAGAAGAGGATTTGTGCGCAAAGTGCGGATTAAAACAAAGAGTAGCTGCCTCGACCGTCCAATAACGAAGATCTGCCTGCTACAAGAAGCCGAAGCTGGATGAGGAACGGCTACTACGCATTGTGACTCTATGACCTTCAACTTTGGAAGAAAGAAGACAAACTATGAACTATTGACTCTGAATGTTAAGATTTTTTGTGGGTTGTGTCTCCTATTAATATGTACATGGATAATTATTATGTATAATAACCTAATAATTAGGGGCTGGTGTGTAGGAGCCATGAATTAATTGGTAGATGTTTTTTCTATTAGACACAAGGCGAAGAGATACTGTTATCTTTTGGTGTTTGTTTTGGTTTTATCATAATAAAATATGATATTTTATTATGTGATCATATTAAGTAGGGGATAGCGGGTCACATGGCTATGGGCGGGGTTATTAGTTAATTTAGGCACCTGTTCATTTCTCTTTGTGCGGGGTGAGAGAGAGGGTGAGCTGGGTCGCCGTATTTTTGTTGATTGCTATTTTATCTTTTGATCTCTGTGATTACTTTGATTTTGAGTTCGTGCACTTATCATGAGTTGATCATCGTTTTTCGTTAATAAAAGGTTAAAACTTATTTTCAAATATCAGTGAATTCTTTTAGTCGCTACATTATTTATTATTATTAATGTTACACATGCTTACAATGTTCGGCAACTGTTTGATTATTTTGTCTTAGCTAGGAAAGTCTGGTGCCTTTAGTCCCTTTCACATGGTGGAAGGTATACAGTTTATTATTAATTCAACAACGGTATCGGATCGGTATCGGGTATCGGCCAATACGCTCAGTCCAGGTATCGGTATCGGATTGGATCGGAAAAAACTGGATCAGTGCATCTCTACTTTATAATACTTAAGAGTTTCTCTTTGTTAGTCCATCCAAAAGGAAAAGACCCCTCTCAGGAGCAAGATAACCGAAACAGTAAGTTGAACTTGCTTCATAATTCAGCCTCCAGATCATCTTCTCACCTTCAGTGAGGTGAACAGTGTGCAGCTGTTGCAGCCTCTGATTTTTATAGTACAGATGTTAAAGGAAGTGGAACGTCCTCGTCATGGAGTTACCAGAGCTTCATTATTAAAATGGCCCCGACAACAACAACAGGGTCATATTTGCAGCACACCTGCAGCGCTGTTCACTTTAACATGTGCAGCTGTACGCTTGAAAAGTGTTTTACACTTTTGTTTCCCTTCCTCTCAGCAGAAGCATGCAGCCTCCTGCAGCTGTGAACAACAGGAATATATTATGTATATGGTGAACTGAGAAATATAAATTAGAAATCTGAGGCAAAGCAATGACACTAACATCTCTCCTACATTCTTTCAGATGGCACAGACAGACAGACTCCGAATAACTGGACTATTGTTGTTGTTGCTGCTCTCATCGGTTTGGTGGTCTACTTTTGCTGTAAGCACCGTAAGTCAAATATCTCTAAACTTTATCATTATTGACACATTTCCTGTTAAACAGACACTCAGGTTGAAAAGTTGTTTCACTCGCCGTGTTCTTGGTTTAAATGTTTCTGCTCCTCTGAGCTCAGTCAGTATAACTGACAGTTAACATCCACTGTCAGTCAGTTGACGAGAAAGGCTTAGCCAAGTCACGTCACATCTACGGGAAGAGAGAGTAGGCGAGTTCAAGATCACGCAGCGCTGCGCAGCGCTGCGCAGCGCTGCCTAAATCGTGATGCATGCTGGTTAAAATGTGTCCACGATGACCTGGATGGGAGTGGTTTCTGCTCCGCATCCGATCTCACATGACCTTAAGTTATCGCGGGAGCGAGGCGGCTGCAGAGCAGTAGCGCAGTTGTTCTCCAGGTACTGCGCGACCCCAGACCCACCTTCATGACGTCAGGACTTTGCCCTGATTGGCTCTCATCTACGCTGACGTATATGACGTGTGTTTCGATGAATTTCCATGAGCGCCTCTTTTCTACTCAAATATGACATACTTTCAGATCAGTAGCAGCCGTGTGGCCGCAGCTGTGGGATAGTCAACATGAATAAACCTATAAAATCCTTCATGTAACGCAACAACCCTGAAAGATGTCGTCAGTAAACTGCTGAGTTCTGTCAGCTGAGGGTGATGATGGAGAAGAACTGCTGTGTCCAGTGTTCTCTGTACCATCCACTCTGATTAACCCTTTCTGTTGCGTCACATTAACAATACAAAGAATTATCCTGAGCTGTTCTGCTGTGATGAGACGGTGCAGCGGGACAACAAGACATCTGACTCACTAACTTCTTCTGATTATTGTATTTCATTCATTGTGAATAATGCTACTATAAGAAAATGCATCATCGTATGTGTCTTTATGCTTATTTGTTAAATGTAGTCAGCAAATTCCCCTCAGTTGTGATATAATCATGCACCAAAGCACAGTTGTCTTCATAATAATTAATTATAATTGTATTTAACTGATATTGGGCAAGACTTACTATAACGTACCAGATAGACAAAGTTGTAGTGTGTTTAATGGTGACATTACAAGGAAAACAGAACATGAGCATTTACAGTAAGACAACATTTAGGCTATTCATCTACTCTTGATGCTCCACTGTGTGACCGTTTCGAAGTGAAGCAATAACAAATTATCCAAATATGAAATTGTTATTGTGACAAAGCTGGTACATTGTGTTGTCTCTATATATGATTTCATATATATATATATATATATATATATATATATATATATATATATGTACTCTGCAAAAGACGAGCTAGACACGGGTCTTGATACACGGCAGCATTTCCACCGCTCTGTTCCCTCAGCCTACATGTTTAGGTCGACTACTATTTTTAACATCTCAGATTGAATAATTTCCGAAGGGGACTAATATGAGAAAAAGGCCAGCAAAGTTTTCATAGCACCAGGTAAGAAAACTGATCGCCGTTGTTGTTGATTTTCCTCAAACATTAATGGAATTTCAATTCCATTCACTTCTTCCCAGACGAGGAAGGCAAACACCGCAAGCTCAGCCAAGTCACGTCACATCTACGGGAAGAGAGAGTGTCCGACTTCGTAGCAGCGTTTGTATCTCCGCCCCTGCAGTCGCCCGCAGATCTCGCTGCTGCAGTCAGTCAGCAGGAGTTCAACTTGAACGCGCCCAGTGTCCGACTTCATAGCAGCGTTTGTAGCCCCGCCCCTGCTGTCGCAATCAGATCTCGCTGATACAGTCAGGCTGTGTCTCAATTCAGGGTCTGCACACTCAAGGACCCGCCCTTTGCGGTCTCACCGAAGGAGTATACTTCAGTGCGCCCTGCAGGCCGCGTCAGCCTGTTGTGAAATGGGACGGTCTACCCTTTGGAGCATTTCCTGGTTGCGTCACCCGATGTGAACTAATGTTGTTCTGACCTCGGACAGTGATGAAGCTCTCTGTTTGCTCCCTAAAACACAATGAGATGTAAAAGATGTTTTGTGTTACATTAACAGACAAAAGCAGCCTGATCAGAATCTGTTCATCTTGGTCCATTTATGTATATGAAGTAAAAAATAGTCTCTAACATCTCCACAGTCACAATACGATATAAGATATAAGTCTGAACGTGTAACGTTTGAAAGTGAAGGCTTTAAGGCTTTAAAGCTGAGCATCACCAACGTATTTTAACTGAAATGTTGAGGTTTTAATGTCCCTTGAAGTTCAACATATCTGGCGTTGGATGCTCAAATGAGTAAAAACTGAGTATAGACCCCAAACTTACATTTAAACGAGAGATCTGCGCCACTTGAGGTCGCCATTGTTTATTTATTTATTTCTTCTCTCCGGGCGCGCGATGAATCTTGGGATATGTGAGACCACGAAGTGCGGTAGCGGTGCACACTCAAAAAACAGGCTAAAGGAGTGCGCATTTGTGGGGTGCATTATGAGAACACTTCGAATTGGGACACCCTTCGCCGCGGTATAATGACGTAATCGCACTTCAAATGCGCACTCGAAGTGTGCAGAACCTGCCTCAGTCAGTTAGCAGAAGTCCGGCAACTCCGGACGACGTCACCTCCGCCTCAAAGGTAGGCGAGGTAAAACGATACAGCAACATATAATAAGTTAACCACAGATGATGATACCTGAACTACAGCTCTGCATTCTGCTCCTCATCGGGCTGGTGGGCGCTTCTGGGGACTCAGGTGAGCAGAATCTAACCATTACAAGTGGATATTACTTTGTAGCTAATGCGTAATAACAACAAAGGTATGAATAGAAAAGTCACTTGCGCCAAAGCAAAGCACACATAATATAGACAGACAGACAGACAGACAGACAGATAGATACTCTAGTTATCCCGAGGGAAATTCAAGTGTCCAGTAGCATACAAAATACAAAACATAGCCAACATTAGACATACATTAAACTGAAATTAAAAACCCTAACCGTAAGAATAGAATTAAAAATAGAATAAAAGATCACATATCAGGTATTAAATATATATATAAAATGAACAGTTGCTGCACTAAACAGTGCAAAATGGTAGACTGTGCAAATGAAAGTGAAACAGTGCAAATAGGGGTATAAATTGCTCATTGTCTATTATATGTTGTCCTCCCTGTTGATTTTGATATTGACCTATATGTAGAATAAATACGTAAGAATACCGTCATTATCTTCACTATTTGTCTTATTTTCAAAGGAAAATAAAGTATGACGCAGCAGCTTCCGGGTTGTTTTATCTGGCTATGAGCCAACAAAGATCGATAACTTCGTGTCTCCGTGTCTTGAGTTTAGTTTCCAGCATTATTTTAAGGTAAACAAGAGAAGAAAAGAAGAGGACACAGTAAACAATGTTGGTGGTAACCTGGAGGGTCTGTGAGCCGACTAATGAGGAAGTTAGCAGCAAGCTAGCTGGAACAGGAAGATTCGATGTCTACTTTAATGACAGTTGCGTTTTTTGGACAGGCATCGTCACGGTCACCTACACTGTCACTGTGTGCTCTGTAGCGGTCTGCAAGTCGCATCTCCATGTGGAATATTAACATTAGTGTTCAAGCCACGTCAAAATGAATATACATATACATGACTTGGATCGATGAGCAGGGTGATCGGAATGATTTTCCTGGTTAGCGGACATGGCCGAGGACATCTCTCTATCTCTCTCTCTAAACTGAAAAAGAGAATAAATTAAAAGACTTAAATGTAGATAGAAAAAGCAGGGGGTGATACGTCTGTGTGATACATGGAGTGTGCTGCTGAGTGTGTGTTATGTTAGTTTATGAGAGTCTATCTGAATGGCCTGAGGGGGAGAAGCTCCTCCTCAGACGCTCATTCCTGGTCATGACACTGTGCAGGTGCTTGTAGGAAGGCAGCTTCACAAACAGTTCATGGTTGGGGTGGTGACTCGACACTGATGAGTCGAGTAAGTGTTTCTGTACTCATGAGTCCAGAACAGCTTGTGTTTAAAGCTGAGAAGAAGTTACTGGAGGCTAAATGAGCTTTTGTTTTACTATAAACACTGGATTCTAAAACACAGCGACCAGCGTTCTGTGTTGTGTGTATTTTTCCAAAGGGTCAATGCAATCAAAATATGTGTTTTTATGTCTTTGTCACCCGCAGTGATGTGCACGGGGGGGGCGGTCGCCCCCCCCCCTTTGTGGCCCAGTTGTTGAAAAAAACGCGCGCTAAAGTGCCCTCTTGGGTGGAAAAAAACACACTAAACTGCCCCCTTGGCTGGTTAAAACATGATAAACTGCCCTCTTCGGTGGCAAAAACGCGTGCTAAAGTGCCTTCCTGGTTGGCAATACACACTAAACTGCCCTCTTGGCTGGTTAAAACATGATAAACTATCTATGTGGGTGGCAAAAGGAGCGTCTTTAAGTGCCCTCCTCATTGGCAAAACACACTAAACTGTCCTCTTCGGTGAAAATAAAACACCTAATTGCTCACTTGGGTGGTTAAAACAAGTTTAAGCGCACTCCCAGTTGGCAAAACGTGATAACCTGCCCTCTAGTCTTGGGTGGTATGAACGCGTGCTTAAAGGGATAGTTTGGGTTTTTTGAAGTGGGGTCATATAAAGTACATATCTATAGTCGGTCTGTTTCCTACCTTAATCACCGATCAGCGCAGCCTCAGTTTGGAGGAGCAGAGAGCCGCTCCAGCCAGACGCTCAGCTTTGTACTGCAGTGAACGGAGTCCAGAGAAAAAGCTAAATAAACCGCCTAAAACAAGGCTCACCTTAAAAAATCTATATCAGTTCAAGTGTACGTTGTCTAGGTAAAATTCACACCACTTCGCATCGCTGTCAGACCGAGCTTTCTTTTGGCACTACATTTTCTCAACCGCAGAACGGTGAACAGAAACGGAGAAAAGTCAAAGGCAGAAAGAGCTTAAAATGGCTGCACACATGGTGGAGCAGGAGCCGAGTCAAAGATGAACATGTCCCTATTAGAATGAATGGCAAAAGGCCTGCCAAACCCCTGCAATTTTTGAAAAAACTGTAAGGGTTATCACCAACATATTTATATATTATAAAGTTGTAATGGTGTCTGTAGCTCAAAAGAAAGATGAATATTTTAAAAAGCTGAAAAGGCAGAAAAGCCAAAGGGGGCTGAAAGAGTTGAAAAGGTTGAACATTTTAATTGCTGAACATGAAGCTGAATGTTTGAAGGAGTTGAAAATGCAGAAAGTTGGATATTTTAAAAAGCTGAAAAGGCAGAAAAGCTGACGGGGGCTGAAAGAGTTTAAAAAGTTGACCATTTTAATTGTTTAACGTGAGGTAAAAAGAGAGACACTGCTGAGTGCTTTAAAGTTTGAATGGTGTCTCTCGCTCAATGTATGAGGAGCAAAAAGAGGTTGAAAGGCGATGAGTTTTGAAGAGGATTTGAAGCTTTTCCCATCTGCGGCAATGTTAAAAATTTTTTGGAAAAAGCTGAATTTCTGAAAAAGTTGAAAAGTTGAAAGGCTGAAAAGCTCAAGGCTGAAAGAGTTGATAAAGCTGAACATTTTAATATTTGAATGGTTTGAATAGCTGAAGGTATGCTGAAGTTATGGCAGAATGAAATTTGAAAAATTCCCCATAAGGATGAATGGGAAAAATTTTGCATAAAAAGCTTAATATTTCTTAATATTAAGCTTTAAGCTCTTAATATTACAAGCAGTAATGTCCTTAAAAAGCTGAACATTTTGATATTTGAATGGTTTCAATAGCTCAAGATTTGAAGGAGTTGAAAAGGCAGAAAGATGAACATGTGAAAAGGCTCAAAAGGCTGTGGAGTAAGAGGGCTGAAAGAGCTTCAGGGTGAAAAAAAGGCTGAAAGGTGAAAAGTTAAAGGCAGAAAGAGCTTAAAGGCAGCAACACACCGGCCCAACCGTTGGACATCTGAAGCGTTTGGAGAGACTCGGACGAGGTCGGGAACATTTCTGTTCGGTGTGTTCAGCTGCGTTGGAAGCTTTCGGAGCCGTTTGGACGCTGTCTGCTCCGATTGAGCATGCGAAGTCTGAGGAGGAGGGCTGTCGGACGTCTGAGCCAGTGGATTCTCTGATTGGTTGTGTGCTAGCTGAATGGCCGTTCTGATTGGCGGTGTGCTAGCGAATCAGCGCGCTGCTTGGGAGGGCGGAATGCTGTGTGCGCTTTGTTTTTCTATGGACTCCGTTCCGTCATTCCTGTTTTCATGTTTTGCAGGCAGTTCTGGCACGAGACTGGCTGTTATTATGTCCGTTCAGGACGAATTAATCTGTGTTCATTTGGTAATGCCTCGCTGCATGTTGAGTATGCAGCTGTTTTTATCTGTAAGCCTATAGTGAAAATGACAGAGAAATAAGCAGATTCGGCGCGCTCACTCAGAAAGTCTGGCTGAGGACGGCTGTGAGCCGATGCTTATGCAAGTAGCCTCCTGTGGTAACGTCACCACAGGAGCAGAGTCAAAATCTTGTGCTTCAGGAACGCGCACTATTGTGTGGTATTCCTGTTCAGAAAGAGAGCCAAACCGAACAAAATAAGCCACTTTCAAACTCCAGCTTTTCAGGCAAGTTTCATCACCAATATGCATGATTTAACGAGAGAAAATGCGATTTCCAGGTGATGAGGAAAGGTTAAAGGCAGAAAGAGCTTAAAAAGGTGAAAAAATACTGAAAAGGTGGAAAGGGAAAGGCAGAAAGAGCTTAAAAAGGTGAAAAACGACTGAAAAAGGCCGAAAAGTTGCAGAGCATGGGGGCAGAAAGAGCTTAAAAAGGTGAAAAAAGACTGAAAAGGTGAAAAGTTAAAGGCAGGAACAGCTTGAAATGGCTGCAGACATGCTGTATCAGGACCAGGGACTTCAGCATTCACACTAATAAATGTGCTGCTTCTTAATCCCTAACAAAGTTTACCTTTTTTTTTTTACAGTCCATCCAGAGGAAAATAACCATCAGCATGATCCTCTTAACCCAAACAGTAAGTTGAACTTACTTCATAATACAGATCATCATGGTCAGGTGAACACTGTGTAGCTGTTGCTAGCCACTGATTATTACATAATAACTACAACACTGGATTCTAAAACACAGTGATCAGCTTCTTGTGTTGTGAGTATTTTCTTATAGACAATCCAACAGCTTGATGTAATCAAAATATTTTGTTTCTGTTTGCCTTCAACAGTGTTGCGGTGCCCAAATACAACCATTGAAGGAAAAGATGGTGACACAGTGATTCTCCCATGTTCAACAAAGGACAAGACGGATATCAGCCATGACCAAGTTGAGTGGACAGTTAAGGATCCAAATACAGGGGAAGATAAAAATGTCCATACGTATTTTCAGGGTGAGGATTTCCTTCACGAACAGAGAGACGACTTCAAAGACCGAACATCTCTTTTCAAGGAGGGACTGTCCTCAGGGAATTGTTCTCTAAGTCTGCTAGTAAACACATCTCACAGTGGTACATACTACTGTTCAGTTCCAGGGCATCTCCGCTGTACTTTGACCCTCAAAGGTACGTACTAATACTATTTTATAATGATGTTTGTAACCAAACTGTGCACAAGATGCTTCACAGGTAATAAACAGCTTTCTTACAGTTGTTTGATGCAGTGATGTGACATTAAATCAGATGTCTGGATGATGTGCTCACACATTATGTTTGACTATCATTTCATTGTTAATTACGATCACTTTATCTGCAGTCAGTCACAACTTGGAGAACAAACTGAGCTCATAAAACTGTTATTTTCCCTGAAACAGATGTAATAAATGTGCTGCTTGCTTGTGAAAAATTAAAGGAGTTTCTCTTTATTAACAGTTCTTCCAAAAGTAAAGAACGACACCTCTCAGAAGCATCAGGATGTTACTGAGTCTCCAGAAAAAACAAACAGTAAGTTGAACTTGCCTCATAATTCAGCCTCCAGATCATCTTCACACCTTCAGTGAGGTGAACAGTGTGCAGCTGTTGCAGCCTCTGATTTTTACAGTACAGATGTTAAGGGAAGTGGAACGTCCTCGTCATGGAGTTACCAGAGCTTCATTATTAAAATGGCCCCCACAACAACAACAGGGTCGTATTTGGCACCATTGTGTCAGTGGATCAGTTTGAAGTATTTCAGGAGGAGAAACAGTCAGTGAGCTGGTAGTTGATGAACTGGAGGAACAGTTGAACTGCAGTTTATGAAGACCAGCACACCTGCAGCACACCTGCAGCTGCAGCACACCTGCAGTTCACCTTAACGTTGCAGCTGTACTCTTGAACAGTGTTGTTTGCTTTTGTTTCCCTTCCTCTCAGCAGAAGCATGCAGCCTCCTGCAACTGTGAACAACTGGAATATATTATGTACATGATGGACAAAGAAAGATAAATTATAAATCTGAAGCAAAGTACTGACACTAACATCTCTCCTACATTCTTTCATATGGCACAGATGGACAGACTATTGGTGGTGTTGTCGGTGGTGTTCTTGGTGTTGCTGCTCTCATCGCTGTGGTGGTCTGGTACCGTAAGCGCCGTAAGTCAAACTTCTCTCAACTTTATCATTATTGACACATTTCCTGTTAAACAGACACTCAGTTTGAAAAGTTGTTTCACCTGGTTTGTTCTTGGTTTAAATGTTGCTGCTCCTCTGAGCTCAGTCAGTATCACTGACAGTTAACATCCACTGTCAGTCAGTCTGACACTTTTAGTGACGTAACATTACAGAAACTGGGTGTGAGGGTCAGTTTGTAGCCTGACTTTCATACAGGAGGTCAGAGTTGGTGTCCTGTCACAGACCAACTACTGATGTAGGTTTTTAATTAAAATACAATGACGTCATCATCACCATCATGAAAATAACCTTTGATGTCTCATGCTGCTCTTGTAAACATGAACATAAAGTCGACTTAATGAAGCCGTCACATGTTTTTAAGTTTTCTCTGTGAAGTATGTTTACTTAGTAATAGTGAGCTGGGAGGAAATTTGATGTGATGGAGGAGAAATAATACTGACTATAATGTCGAAAATGAGGAAGAACTAACTTGGCGACCAAACTGAGCTCATTAAACTCTTCTTGTCTTGAACTGGTGATAAATGTGCTGCGTGTTTTTTGAATACTTACAAAGATTCTCTCACTTTATTTTTTTAACACAGTCTACTTTCGAAGAAATGCCAACAACCCTCAAACCCATCAGAGTGCTTCCTACCACCGGGCTGAACAACCCCCTCAAGATGAAGGTAACATGTAGGAGCTTTAATATCACAAGATGATAACTGGGGTAGAAAATGTGATTCTGCTGCACAAAGTTTAATAGAATCCAACAGATTGTTTTCTCACCAGAGCAGAGAATTACTATTACTAAGTCAAAACAATAAAAGCCACAAAAAAGTTATAGTACTGATTCTTCAGTACAAAGGAAGAAGAACCATCAGCTAGAACTGCAGACTGATGACTTACAGTTTATCAAGATGGACGACTGACAGCTCATCAAAGTGAATCCAGCTCATCATGATCGCCTCCTGGTGGCTGAATGTGATAAAGCTCATAAACACAACAACTCCATTTTAGAAGAACTAACAAGTCAAAGCACATGTCACATGCAGTTTTGCACAAGATGTTTCTAATAATTAAGCTCGTTCTCTTCTTGCTGGTGATATTTTGGCTTAATTTTTGCTCAGTGAAGGAAGTTCTGTATATTTTAATAACAGTCTGTTGTTCTACGTGCATTTTAACTGTTTTCTCTCAAATTAAATGTCTCTAAATAAGATATTTACAAGAGATGGAGGAATGTTTTGGGGTACATTATGTATTTGGTGGAGGACTAAAACTTATATTTTTACATTATTAAGAAACTAACTTGCACTGACTCCTCCTTGAACCGGCACCTTATCGTGGTGGAGGGGTTTGAGCACCCGAATGATCCTAGGAGCTATGTTGTCCGGGGCTTAATGCCCCTGGTAGGGTCTCCCAAGGCAAACAGGTCCTAGGTGATGGGTCAGACTAAGATCGGTTCACTCGCCGCCAATGATAGTGAATACAACAAGGAC
>CAEMYA010000884.1:74741-91619 GCA_903131615.1 Diplodus sargus | reverse complement strand
GGCGACTGTAACACACAAGCTGCAGAAAGTACATTTCCCCTCTTAATTTACTGATACGCGAGTAATCTCACATCCCGTTCGCTGTCCAGCTCTCTACTTCAGGCTGCGGCCACAGTAACGTTACACACGGCCGATCATTTGTTCGTGAAAATCTTGATGTTGATTTTGGGACAATGACATGACTGGTTAGCTAGCTGGTCTTGTTAGCTAGCATACTGTCAAATTATATTTACTGTTTGTCAACCGTACGCAATGTTATTGACTTTGAATCTTGCTAGCATAGTGTCAGACGGTTCTTCGGCCTCCGCGTCGTCCATTAATTCCTGATAATGGACACCTTGTCGGGCATTATCCCTTACATATATATATATATATATCTATAGCTATATACATATTTACGTTTATTTATATTTATGTTTATATTTATATTTATATTTTGCTCTTAATAGATGTTGCTTGTATAATATATGTTATTTGTATATCTGGAGCTTGTAACAAAAATAATTTCCCCCTGGGATTATTAAAGTATTTCTGATTCTGATTCTGACTCTGATTACAATTTCTTCGCTTCATTGTCTATCTGCATTAGGCCACCAGACACCAGATCAGATGATCAGTACAGGCGTAATAATGATGAGTCTATTAGACGGGTTCTTACCTCGAGTGCACCTTCGGTACGTGTATATAGCGAGGATGAGGATGGCAGTGCAGAGGATGAAGAGCAGGATGATGCACACCAGGTTGGGCAGAGACATGAGAGGAGGAGGAGAGAAATTCGATGGCTGACCTGTGAGGACGATGTCCATCAGCTCCAGACATGAAACATGATCCAAATATTACACCAAGTTTTCCACATTAGTCTCAAAGAGCCCGACATGTTGTGTCTTACAGAGAGCAGAAGATCAGCTCACCTGTCACAGACAGCCAGCTCTGCTCCGACTGTCCTTTCTCAGGATGTTCACACTGGTAGAAGCCTTCATGATGCCTG
Organism: Diplodus sargus; assembly: GCA_903131615.1. Taxonomy (NCBI): domain Eukaryota; kingdom Metazoa; phylum Chordata; class Actinopteri; order Spariformes; family Sparidae; genus Diplodus; species Diplodus sargus. The sequence goes on along the minus strand of CAEMYA010000884.1, from coordinate 90,631 downwards.
GACACTGACGAGAGGATCATCTTTCCTGCAGGCTCAGTACCAATGAATACACCGTCTTTGAAGAACGCAGCGCTGAAATCTGAAGTAGGATTATTTGCAAATCTTTCTCTGTAGGAACAGCGAAGTGTCACAGTGTCTCCCTCTGTCACAGGAAGTGAAGGGCTCTCCAGGATCACGCCACTCTCTGAAATACAGAAAGGCAAAGCCAACATTTAGTACAGAATATAACACCACGTCTAATTTCCATAAGTACATTTACATCATCAACCGTCACCTACAGTCCAATTCTCTTTGTCATTTGACCTAAATGACCTAAAATGTTTTTAAAAATGTGATGGAAGCTCGTCGAGGAGTGAGGACAGAGACAACACACGGCTAGAACTACAGTGGAGGCAAATGTTCCTTTTGCATTCATACGTTTTATCAGAACTGACAAAATGTTCACCCTTCACGCACCAACAACATTTCACCTTGACATTATTTATATCATACTGTGCATGTTGTGAGTTGCATTTAAGTAAATATAGAAGTTGTCTTGAATTGACTGGAGCATAAAACACAATGTGAAATGAAACAATCTCATTTAGCAGCATACCTGTCACTGTGATGTTGATGGGTTTGCTGCACTCGCCCTGCTCAGATTCACACCAGTACACCCCGGTGTCAGATGGGTGGGCGTTCCTGAGGGTGCAGACAGAGTCACGTGGGTCTCCGAAGCCCCCCTTACATGGCTGAGATGTCTTATAGGCAGTAGTTCTCTTCAGTGTCCAGCCAGCAGAGTTTACCGGCACTGCACAGCTTAGAGAGATCCGTTCATACCGAAAGAACTGGGATCTGTCAGGCTGGATGCTCAGGGTGGCTGCTGGTGGTTCATACAGGAAATAAAAGATGAGATATTAAAAAATGTCAGTCTGACATCTAATCTTACTGACATCAAACCCTGCATGTTTGGTTCTGAAGTGATCAGACTGACTGTCAGCTCAGCATTGATACAGTCTTTTCAATTCTGCACCTTCTGCTGATATTGTATCTACTTGGTGTATCGTTCGACTTCTTACTGTCACTCTCCTCATCTTTACCCTTCTGTGTTGTGAACTGCTGGTTTGACGTAAAACTGCATTTCCTTGTTTCAGTACCCACTCTTGACAATGACAGTGTGAAATCTAAACTAAGAATCAGTGGAGGGAACAAAGCCCTGAAGAAATTGTATTGAAATTGAATGATCCAACCAAAGCAAGTCTATTAAAACTTCTGAAAAAAGTTAAATTACTTACAGATTATGAGGCAGAGTGAAGCGACCTCCATCCTCTGTCGATGCTGTCAGAGTTCTTACTGTTCAGTTTCAGCCAACAGTCAGACCACATCCTGAGTTCAGAGGAAACCATGACAGACAACAAAGAGACAGGCAGAACAAATCAAACAACCACACTGATGTTCACCTCTGTGTTTCACACGGTTTTACTTTACTGTACAAAACAATAAAAAGATAATAAACCTAAACTGTGAAACTGTAGTATCAAATTACTCATTACCATCATAACTTATTGGATTGTCAGACTTCCCTGATGCCTGATCTCCTTTTCTGAATAGTGTAAAGTTAAATTTAAAGGGGCAGGGGGCAGATTGGCCACCAGGAGAATTCCCAGTGGCCTGACAGCTGATCGGCCTTGAGTGTCGAGCCAGTGTTAAAAAAGCTAAATTTAAAAGTGAGGAAACAACACAGGACAGCTACAGTCTCAGAGCTGTAGACTGTCTGCTTCACTGCCAGCTTTCCTCTGAATATCATCACATGTGATCAACACAATCCTCAGTCAGTGTGTGAGCTGTGCAGGGCTGCGCTGTGGCGGAAAGTGAAACTGTTTTATTTTTAAACTACAAGTGACAGATGCAAGTGGTTGTGAAAGGAGTCCGCTCCTGGTCTCCTGCTGAAGGATTTTGATCTGGCTGGCACGTTCATTTGTTTTGGAAGCGAGCGAAGGAAAGAGGCAACATATTCTCACCATTTGTAACAAGAACTACCACAAAGCAATATATATGTCCAGGTGTTTATGTTTGATTTGTGCAGCATTATAGAGTCACACATGTGCCAGGTACAGTCACAAAACATGGCTGTGGTCCAACCCGTGAGTGCTGATTATGCAAGTCGATCAATTTCTTTTCAGCTTCTCACATGCAAACAGCATCAACCAGACTTGGTGCATCAAAACATCACAGCTCTTCCTCTTTAATCAAAGGGAGAAACAAACAAGTAAACCTCATCCTCAGCCTCATGCTGGTCACAGATTTTGTCTCTAATGAGTCACATTTCTGTGAAACCGGACATGAGCAGCCACATTATCAACCTGAGCAAACTCAAACACAGTGTCCTCTGAAACCATGATCGAGGTTCATCATATCAGTCTTTGAATATGCAGCACTGCCCTCCTGGACCAGAGTGTATTATAGTGCGATAATCTACTGAGCAGCATCAGCTGAGATAACAACAGCGCTCTCTACAACACTGAGTGAAGCCTGACTGATAAAAGCTTCTCATTCTGTCAGTGAGCTGTAGTTCAGTGTTGTGGGAGGCAGCAAAGTGTTGATCTTGGTCTTGTTTCTCAAATAAGGGTTGCTACTTTGTGTTTTTCTCCCTGGGTCTCTGCTGTCCAATAAACTAATATTGCCCATCTTGTCATGATGTAGTCTCATCTACAACCCTGTTACTTTGACCCTACATCTTCAGCAATGGACAAAACATGATAATGTGCCTTCTAGGGTGCCTTTCCAGTGTTCTCTTGGGCGTCATTCCAGGCGACGGAAAGTGGTGGAGTGTCTTCTGTACCTTTATCAGTCAAACAAATGCTACAGAGGAAGAAATATTACATCCCTGTTGACCCAAACAAGCTAATTAATACACATGGCCAAATGAAGAATTCAACCCTGACTATCTCTACCCAACCCAAACATCTCAATAGACATCTCATTCTCAGTCATCATCACTTGTGTATTTTTGTGAAATAATATTGTTCCCTGTGTGTTTCATTATAGTGCTGCAGTTATAATCACACGTTACGGCCTCCTTTGATAATTAAACACTGGGTTGGAGGATGTAACATATCAAGGACGCCACACATAAGCAAGCTTTATCAAGCAAAAGAAAATCTAAGAACAAATAAAAGAGGGCTGAAGGTCCTGGCCAAAAAGAACAAAAGATTAGAAGATCAGCGGCGCAGTGAGCTGTCGTTCCCGCACCTCCCCGTAAACTACCTGAAGGAAAACTAAACCGAAAACAAAAGCAATGAATAACTGAACCACAGGTAACCTCCAGCCCAAAAAGAAATACAACGAACTAAGTCAACAAAACCCCAGCACCCAAAGTGCATGGAGGTTTTAACCAAACCTGTTTGGAACAACAGAGCAACAGCTGGGGAGAGAACCCTCCTCGCAGGTGTGCTGCTGCTGCACTCCGTACCATTTTATCCCCTCCCCCACTGCACCAGAGCTCCGATTACACTCAGGTGTGGTCAGGTAGAGAGGGAGGAGGGTGCTATGAGAAACAAAACAGAGAGAGGTAGACGCAGCAGAACACACTCCAGAACACACCCTTATGTGCCGGATCATAATATTAAAAGACTGATAAAAACAATGTCCAGCACATTAGCTTCTGTTTTGTGCTGTGCATTTATAAGCACCAGAGGATTGTGGTCACTGTAAATCACAATGGGGTCACTAGCACTGCAGACATAAACCTCATTACCTGTGCAAATATTCACGTCATGAATTTGCCTCCCTGGTCAGGCTGCATGTCTTTAGGCAAATCAGACACAGAGAAAAACTTCAGCAGCACTTTCCAACAGTTGTTGCCATGATCTTACACATGGGAATTAGGGCTGGGCCACTCGATCCAAATATCAATAGTACTGATACCAAGGTGAGTATTGGTATCTGATCGATACGAGCGTGATAAGATCAATATTTTTGTTGTAGTTTCTCTTCTATAAGTTCAGCAAATCACTTGTATTTCTTCACAGAATTTGTGTGAGCGCAGCGCTCCTCTCCACATCTCTCACTCCAATCGTTCAGGTTCACCAGGCCCCTCCTCTCCTGTTCTACCTGCCAGAGTGGAGACGGACTGGCGAGATGGTGTAGAGGAAGAGGAGTGCTGTTTGGAGTTGTTTCACAGTTTCAGACAGAGAAACTGCTACCTGTGACGTATGCAGGAAAGCAGTATATTTCTGTGGTAACACCACTAACTTGTACAAGCTTTTAAAAGTAGCACACCCGAAAGTTAACGTTAAATGTAAAAAGTATCGGTATCAGCAATACTGGCCCTGTAATTACTTGATATCAGATTAATACCAAAATATGCAGAATGGCTTCAGGAAATCAAGTTGTTGAACACATGTTGGTCAACAACACCTTGTTCCCTGCTAACAAAAAAAGGCTTGCAATCACACCGTCTTGCAGAAAGTAACAGGTGGACATTTCCTCAGTTCCATCCACTGGAAGGACAGCATCAAAACAAGGACCAAGCTACAAATCATGTTTTCGCTCAGTATTAAGCGGTTCCTTTGACATGCACACTTGGTGAGCTGTCCCTTTCAAAGAGACGTTCAAAAAACTGGCTCATTTGACTGATTTTTAAATGCATTAAGTTTTAAGAAGCCAGCCTGGTGGTAACTCATTTTACCTTGGAAATAATCACTGATGGGGTGAGATTTGGAACAAAATAATACCAAATTAGATATCCCACCAATATCTGAGTTTGAATTATTCTGAAACATTGATTATAACCTCATTTGACATGTGTGGACTAGATTTTAAAATCTGATCTGGATTCATTATAAATATTCCACAAGGTTGCACCATATTACTCTGCTTTGACAGTGACATCACAATTTTGGATTTACCCTTTGTACAAATTGTTTGTATGTGTGTAAAGGTACCATGACTTGTTATTCATGCAACACCGTGACCTTAACACTTACAAATACACATTAAAAAACAAGCAGGCTACAATGAATTTCCGTGCAAAACAGCTTTTAGTGCAGGAGGGCAGGGGTTGTTTTTAGCAAAGGCAGCGTGCACAACTCAGGTGGTGTCATGTTATATTTGCATATCTAATAAGCACCGTGCAGTTGCGCTCCTCCCCATGTAACTTCTCTGTCCCACTCAGGGGAGGAGCACACAGTGATATTAAATAAAATAAAATAAAAAGAAGAAGAAGAAGAAGAAGAAGAAGAAGAAGAAGAAGAAGAACGGTTCCCAGCTGCGACTCGGTTCCCATCGTTCATGTTAACGAGCCGTTTAATGGAATCGGCTCGTTCATGAACGTCACAACACTACTCTTTAGCAGCAGAGGAAACAGTTGAAGCTACAGGAGTGACTACTGATGGAGACAGAGTTGGAGTAAAAACTCCTGCCATAGAAGCCAGGCAGTCAGGATCAGCCATGAAAACTGTCAGCCAATTCCACCTCACCCTCATCAGGCCAACCACAATAAAATGTTAAGATCTTAACCAGGGTCTGTAATTACTTACTGTAGTTAAAATAAAATTACTATTTTACATTCACATTTACTCTATGGAACAGATATTATATATTTAGATAATATTAAGAAACATAGAGACATCGTGCAAAACTTAAGTAAACAAGTAGCTGATTTTTCCCCTATACTTATTTTGTAATCATCATGATCCATGGCAGAAGTGACTGTCCTAACAACCATAGACATATATACGTCTATGGTAACAACAAACACGGGTTTTCCTAGGAAATGTGGCCCCGCCCTTATTGGCAGCGAGTCAAGAGAGTCGTTTCCGAACACCGAGCGGGTGTCAGGAAATGACTGCCAGATGTTGCCAAAGGCTGTCACGGACTGCCAGTGAGGTGCCACTACCTGCCAGTGCCACTGGGATGATCTCGCTGTCTCTCTGAATTTTCCTCCTGTGAGCGGAGTAGTAAGGCAGTGAAGATTAAACGATACAGCAACGTAATTATGTTGAAACAGGTGTTGAAACGGCTCAACATTGTGCTCTTCATCTGGCAGGTGGGCGCTTCTGGAGACTCAGGTGAGCAGAATCAAATTAGTATAAGTGGATATTACTTTGTAGCTAAGGCGTAATAACAACAAATGTATACATAGAAGGGCCACTAGCGCCAAATCAAACACAAATCATGTTGACCTGTATGTAGAATAAACACGTGAGAATACCGTCATTATCTTCATTATTTGTCTTATTTTCAAAGGAAAATAAAGTATGACGCAGCAGCTTCGGGGTTGCTTTATCTCGCTGGCTATGAGCCAACAAAGCCAGATAACTCCGTGTCTCCGTGTCTTGAGTTGAATATCCAGCATTAGTTTGAGGCAAACAAGAGAAGAGAAGAAACAGACACAGTAAATAATGTTGGACGTAACCTGGAGGGTCTGTGAGCAGACTTATGAGGAAGTTAGTTGCAAGCTAGCTGGAACAAAAAGATTTCATGTTACTTTCGGTTTTGTGTGAACACCTTGAGGACAGAATACATTTTCCTGTGAACCAGCTACACATGTAATACAAGTGTTGGTATTACAGGTTGATCTGATCTGGGCCGCGCCCGCCATGTATCCCTGACTGCAGACCCGCAGACCTCAATGTGGGCGGAGTTAAACGTTTAACCCCGCCCACTCCCCAACACTTGACTCCGCCGTTACTCTGATGCTTCCTGTTCGGTCTTATGTATTCCTCCTGTCTCCTTCCACGCTGGCTTCTCGAACCACAAGGTCCAAAACACTGAAATTATCCGGCGCCCAGTGAAGGAAAAGAATGAAAGAAGAGGAAGACGTGAAGAAGATACAGGTACAGTAACGCCAGTGTGATGAAGCGAATGAAATTAACAGTTTAATGATCGTTGTTGGAGCAGAGCGTGAGCTTGCTAGCTTACTTCGGACGATGGCAGCATTGTTTAATAATCAATAAATAGCTGAGTTGACGTGTGTTAATGTTACTCCACTTTAAATTCATCAGGGACGTTTGGAAAGTTAACGTTAGGCCTGTTCAGGTGTTATTTTACAGGTGTCTTTCCTGCTTGTACGTCAGTTAAAATGCTATTAGTTTTCCATCCCCTTTGTCATAGTGTAGTAGTAAGCCTTTGGTTTATTGTGTCACAGTTTATGTTTGTTAAAGTGCAGTTAAAGTGTAATACTGTTTAATAACACCTTAGCTTTCCCACATCATTCATAGGAAAATATATACACACTGCAATGCCACTCTGGTTAGACTGAATTGCATTGCATTGACAATAAAGTTGAATGAAATTCATCACATTTTCATTATTAGTCTATATTAGTTTTATGTATATCACACATCAAGCATCTGTTGTTTTTATTAAAATGTAACATGCAGTGGTCACATATTCTTCTCTTCTCTCTTCAGATGCAGTTTTAACGTATTTCCCCAGCAGCCCAGTGACACAGCATCAGGTGCTCCTGTCCCTCTATCTCAGCACAGCAGAGTGACACAGCATCAGGACTAAAGGCACCAACAGACCTGCTGACTGACCATCTCTTCTAACTGACAAAGTAAGATGAGACTTAGTTCACAGAGGACCAGTTCAAATAAAAAGCAGTTACACATTTCCCAGAAACAAAGATGGGAGAGTGTCAACATGACTTTTGTAACAGAGTCGTAGTAAATGCTGAACAATCAAAAGAAGGTGCCTGATGTACTAAAACAGAAATGATAGCTTGCACTGCTTCTGCTGCTAAATGTTTTCTCCAAAAGAATACAGACTTAATAAGGAAGGACTAAAGGACTGGAAAAATGCAAGCCACTAGCTGAAGGTTCATGAGGAAAGCCAGGAGCACAATACCCACATGGCAACATGGAAGGAGTTGGAGGTCGTTTTGCAAAGCGGCTGACAATAGATAAGTGAGAGACGGCACTCTGAGGCTCAGAGATAATATGTTTGCTCAATGCCTTATTTATATTGTATTTTCATCACTTGTTTCTTTCCTCAGTTTTTATTTGGTGTGATAATTTTGACTTAAAAGAAATAAAATCTTGAATACATACATGCAGTTTCCGTGTGAGTGTATGAAAGTTGATTGTGAAATTGACTGCGATGCAAGAGGGCGCTGGCTAAGATCTTGCCAAGGGCACCAAATTACTCAGAGACCAGGAGGATATGGAAACTTTCTTCAAACTTTGTGTAGATGAAGAAAACTTGAAAATCAATGCCATGTTCCTGTAAGAGTGATATCATATGATCCGTACCTCAGACCAAGACCAGTACATGTCCACCCACTTTCAAACATCATTACTATGATGATTATTGATCTTATTGTCATTGTTGTTACTATTATTATTATTATTATTATTATTATTGGTGTTATTAGTTTTATTATCACCATTATTATTATTATTATTATTATTATTATTATTATTATTATTATCAACATCGTAATTATTGTCATTATTATTATTAACATTATTATCATTATGATCATCATTAATATCCTTTTAGTATTTCATTAACATTTTTACTGTTTGCCTGCTTGTTTTATGTTAGTGTTTGTTGTTAAATAATTTGTTGTTCAATAAAAATAAAATTTTAACTTTAATTTTGATAACATTAAGAAAGCATCTCAGGTTACATTTGATTATGATAAATACACATTAAAATATATTACTTTTTTCATAATTTAATGAATAATTAAGGTTTCATTCTTTTCCTTCACTGGGCGCCGGATAATTTCAGTGTTTTGGACCTTGTGGTTCGAGAAGCCAGCGTGGAAGGAGACAGCATCAGAGTAACGGCGGAGTCAAGTTTTGGAGAGTGGGCGGGGTTAAACGTTTAACTCCGCCCACATTGAGGTCTGCGGGTCTGCAGTCAGGGGCTTCCGCCTCCCGCTGAGTTCGGGCTGGATGTCAACGTACTCTGCAGACTGTTTGACCAGCAGGCTGTATGACAGTTTTCACACTGACTTGGCTTCAGCTTCATAACGATGTATGCGGCTCGGAACGATGTCTTTAAGTAACCATTGAACGCAGTGCGGAATGACAGAAATACTCGATGAAAACAGGTGTCACAAGTTAACCTGCACACACAGCTAACAGCTAACATAACAGCTAACAGCGTCTCCACACCGCTCTCGAGCCGCTCGGCGTGAACAAATGCTTAATACTGCTCCACCCATGAGTTGTATGAGAGTGCAGACATTCACGACAAAGATATGAGACCGACAACACGCACTATTGGACGATTTATAGACAGTCGCGTCACAGTCAACTACACTGTCACTCTGCTCTGTAATGGTCTGCAAGTCGCATCTCCGTGTGGAATAGTAACGTTAGTGTTCAAGCCACGTCAAAATGCATATACATGACATGAGCAGGGTGATCGGAATGTTTTTCCTGGTTAGCGGACATGGCCGAGGACATCTCTCTCTGTCTCTCCAGACGGGATTCCCAAACCACACCTCCAGCACATCTGGGATCCTCACCAGTTAAACTGAACACTCGGCTAACTGGAGACAGGATAAAAATAATTTCTAGACTTTCCAAGTGTTACCGGACACAATGACTCAAATTATGGCAATCCAATCGAGTCATTTCATGGTTGTTGTGACACTCAAAAAGAGTTTTAAAGATTCTCCTTTCACAATGTTAGAAAATGAGAAGAAGTCTTTGTGATGATGCAGTCAGTTTCACAGTTTAGCCACTAGGAGACTAAGAATAAAGAGTCAAAGGTTTATTTATCACATGCAATTATACAAGTACAGCAGCAGTGAAATGAAACTGCAGCCACTTTGTAGACTGTGCATAAAAATAGTGCAACCAGAAAACTAAATTTGAATAAAAAATAAACAAAGAGAATAAATTAACAGACTTAAATGTAAATAGAAAAAGCAGGGTGTGTATACGTCTGTGTGATATATGGAGTGTGCTGCTGAGTGTGTGTTATGTTAGTTTATGAGAGTCTATTGTCCGAGTGGCCTGAGGGGGAGAAGCTCCTCCTCAGACGCTCATTCCTGGTCATGACACTGTGCAGGTGCTTGTAGGAAGGCAGCTTCACAAACAGTTCATGGTTTGGGTGGTGACTCGACACTGAGGAGTCGAGTAAATGTTTCTGTATTCATGATTCCAGAACAGCTTGTGTGTAAAGCTGAGGAGAAGTTACTGGAGGCTAAATGTGCTTTTGTTTTACTATAAACACTGGATTCTAAAACACAGCGACCAGCGTTCTGTGTTGTATTTTTCCAAAGGGTCAATGTAATCAAAACATGTGTTTTTATGTCTTTGTCACCCGTTTGTTGCACAAAACTGTTTAAAAAACTTTGTATATGTTAACTATCAATCATCTTATCTGCAGTCAGTCACAACTTGGAGAACAAACACAGCTCATAAAACTGTTATTTTCCCTGAAATAGATAATAATAGATAGTGATAGATGTGCTGCTTGCTTCTTAATCCCTAAAAAGTTTCCCTTTTTTTTTTTACAGTCCATCCAGATGAAAATAACCATCAGCATGATCCACTTGACCCAAACAGTAAGTTGAACTTGCTTCATTATACAGTTCCCAGATCATCGTGGTGAGGTGAACAGTGTGCAGCCACTGATTCTTACATAATAACTTCAACACTGGATTCTAAAACACAGCGACCAGCTTCGTGTGTTGTGAGTATTTTCTTATAGACAATCCAACAGCTTGATGCAATCAGAATATTTTGTTTCTGTTTGCCTTCAACAGTGTTGCAGTGCCCAGATACAACCACTGAAGGAAAAGGTGGTGACACAGTGATTCTCTCATGTTCAATAAAGGACAAGACGGATATCAGCCATGAAGAAGTTGAGTGGTTGTTTGAGGATCCAAATACAGGGGAAGATAAATCTGTCCATACGTATTTTAATGGTGAAGATTTCCTTCTCCAACAGAGAGACGACTTCAAAGACCGAACATTTCTTTTCAAGGACCAACTGTCCTCAGGGAATTGTTCTCTAAGTCTGCTAGTAAACACGTCTGATAGTGGCAAATACCAAAGCCGTGTTGGAGGGCATCTCTGCTGTACTGTAACCCTCAAAGGTACGTACTAATACTATTTTATCATGAGGTTTGTAACCAAACTGTAGACAAGATGCTTCACAGGTAATAAACAGCTTTCTTACATTTGTTTGACGCAGTGATGTGACATTAAATCAGATGTCTGGATGATGTGCTCACACATTATGTTTGACTATCATTTCATTGTTACAGTTTTTCTTGATTGTTTACACACAAAAACTGGTACTTGAGACACAATGACCACAACATGTAACTCATGCACCAACCCCCTGAACCAATTCTGCGAAACTACAAGCACAATTCCTGCTTTACACTCAAATTGCAGTTTTGAAACACACTTTTTTTTTAAAACACTACACACAATTCTCTGCATTTGGCACAATTTTCATAAAGAAAATCTCTTGTTTTCACAAGGAACACACTGTCATTCAAAATTCTAAAGTTAATTGTCCTACTATGCACACTGACTCATCATATGGACAAACACCTGGACACCCTGCACAACACACTCATTCCACCAGATCAGCTCAGGTACGTTGTCATTTGGGACAATGTAAGTTTCCACTGAGCTGCTCTGGTTCATAACTGGTTCACTGCCCACCCACGCTTTATAGTTGTTTATCTCCCTCCATATTCTCCATTCCTCAATCCTATTGAGGATTTTTTTTCTGCTTGGAGATGGAAAGTGTATGACCGGAATCCACAAACGTGTATACCCCATCTCCAAGCTATGGAAGACGCTTCTGGAGATACAGCAGTTGATGCTTTTCATGGCTGGATTGACCATGCTAGGTGATATTTCCCCCGCTGCTTGGCCAAGGGAAAACATTGCTTGTGATGTGGATGAGGTGCTGTAGCCAGATCGAAACAGAGGAGAGGATGCAGCTACATTTTTGGCGTTTTTTTTGTTGCTGTAACTGTATACAGTAAATTCTTATGTTGTTTTCTATGTAGAGCACTGTATGTGCAACTGTGTGTTGGTCGGGATGTACACTGTGTACATTGTTTTTGTGGGAAAAATAAAATATATTTGTTTACCATGGATTTGTGTGTTCTGAGTATAAAAACCATATCCTCTAATATTTTACAACACACTTGTATGTACTATTTATAGTAACTCTGAACAAAAAAAGGCCTATGTCATTATGATGAATGGAGAAGGGGTGTTTTCCATTCATCATAGTGTTTTACATTGAGCACATCAGTGTTCAACTGGTTCTTATAAATGTCTATTCATATGATGGATTTAGTGTGTCTTTTGAAAACAAAATACCATTTTGAAAAGAAATTACATTGTTTTGAATGTAATGTTTCATTTTGCAGGAGAATTGAGGGGTTTTGCCCATTGTGTGTGTGTTTTTTGATTTGTGTGTAGAGTTCTGAGAGTTAGAGGTATGCTTTCAGAAAATGTGTGTAAACAATCGGGAAAAACTGTAATTACAATCAACTTATCTGCAGTCAGTCACAACTTGGAGAACAAACTGAGCTCATAAAACTGTTGTTTTACCAGAAACAGATATAATACATGTGCTGCTTGCTTTTTAATACTTAAAGTTTCTCTTTTTTAACAGTCCTTCCAAAAGAAAAGAACAACTCCTCTCAGATGAATCAGGATGATCCTGAGTCTCCAGATAACCCACTCAGTAAGTTGAGCTTGCTTCATAATTCAGCCTCCAGATCATCTTCACACCTTCAGTGAGGTGAACAGTGTGCAGCTGTTGCAGCCTCTGATTTTTACAGTACAGATGTTAAAGGAAGTGGAACGTCCTCGTCATGGAGTTACCAGAGCTTCATTATTAAAATGGCCCCGACAACAACAACAGGGTCATATTTGGCACCATTGTGTCAGTGGATGTTTGACGTATTGCAGGAGGAGATGCAAACCAGCACACCTGCAGCACTGTTTACCTTAACATGTTGTGGAAAAACACTGACAGTGCAGCTGTACGCTTGAAAAGTGTTGTTTGCTTTTGTTTCCCTTCCTCTCAGCAGAAGCATCAGCCTCCTGCAGCTGTGAACAACTGGAATATATTATGTACATGATGGACAAAGAAAGATAAATTATAAATCTGAAGCAAAGTACTGACACTAACATCTCTCCTACATTCTTTCATATGGCACAGACGGACCGACTATTGGTGGTCCTGTTGTTGGTGTTCTTGGTGTTGCTGCTCTCATCATCATCATCTCTTTGGCCTGCTGTTATCGTGAGCGGCTTATAAACTGTAAGTCAAACGTCTCTAAACTTTATCATTATTGTCACATTTCCTGTTAAACAGACACTCAGGTTGAAAAGTTGTTTGTTCTTGGTTTAAATGTTGCTGCTCCTCTGAGCTCAGTCAGTATCACTGACAGTTAACATCCACTGTCAGTCAGTCTGACACTTTTAGTGACGTAACATTATAGAAACTGGGTGTGAGGGTCAGTTTGTAGCCTGACTTTCATACAGGAGGTCAGAGTTTGTTTCCTGTCACAGACCAACTACTGATGTAGGCTTTTAATTAATATCCTCACTTATAAATACAATGAAGTGGAAACTTTGTCATTATCACCTTCATAACATGATCCTTTGATGCTTCATGCTGCTCTTGTAAACATGAACATAAAGTCGACCCAATGAAACCGTCACATGTTTTTAAGTTATCATGTGAAATATGTTTACTTAGTAATAGTGAGCTGGGAGGAAATTTGATGTGATGGAGAAGAAATAATACTGACTGTAAGAGGAACACATGATGATAACTGGGGTAGAAAATGAGGAAGAACTAAGTTGGCGACCAAACTGAGTTCATTCAACTCTTCCCTTCTTGAAATGGTGACTAATGTGCTGCGTGTTTTTTGAATACTTAGAAAGTTTCTCTCTTTTTTAAAGTTTATTTAACGGACTGCTCAGGAATAAAGCCCAAAAACCGACAAATCTACCAGGGAGTTCGGGTCCAGGCTCAGCAACCCCCTCAAGATGAAGGTAACCCAAAATTCTGAGGTCATGTAGGAGCTTTAATATCACCAGATGATAACTGGGGAAGAAAATGTGATTCTGCTGCACAAAGTTTAATAGAATCCAACAGATTGTTGTTTTCTCACCAGAGCAGAAAATAAAATAGAACAATAAAAAACAATAAAAGGCACAAAAAAGTCATAGTACTGACTCTTCAGTACAAATGATGAAGAACCATCAGACAGAACTGCAGACTGATGACTTACAGTTTATCAAGATGGACGACTGACAGCTCATCAAAGTGAATCCAGCTCATCATGATCACCTCCTGGTGGCTGAATGTGATATAGCTCATAAACACAACAACTCCATTTTAGAAGAACTAACAAGTCAAAGCACATGTCAGATACATTTTACACAAGATGTTTGTAATAATTAAGCTCGTTCTCTTCTTGCTGGTGATAATTTGGCTTCATTTTTGCTCAGTGGAGGAAGTTATGTGTATTTTAATGACAGTCTGTTGTTCTACGTGCATTTTAACTATTTGCTCTTATATTAAATGTCTCTAAATAAGATATTTACAGGAGACGGAGGAATCTTTTGGGGTACATTATGTATTTAGTGGAGGACTTAAACTTATTTTTTATATTATTAAAAAAACTAACTTGCACTGAGACACAGTGCTCTCTGGATAGAAGATATCTGACCTTTTTAAGAAGACTGATGTGATTTATTAAAAAATACTTTGCTTTGAAATTGTCGAGATTCATTGCCTGCATGTAAAACTGCTCTCACCTTGTTCTCTCACAGAGAAAAACCAGTGGACCCAAACCCAAATGACGAACGGATCCAGATGATTGAGAATGAGGACCAGGACGAACCAGCTGATGGCAACTGAAGCAGGAACATGATCTGCCGTTCCACTGAAAGTTTAAGTAAAACAGTCCAGTGAAAAATATACAAACGCTCAGCTGTCTGAAGAAAAGAGAATGTATTTCTAGGCACTCCACAGATGAAGTTATGTATCATTTTATCCAAAGATTTAGTTTGCTCTCAGGTTTAACTTGCTGTTAGCTTAGCGTAGTTAGTCAGACTTTAATACATTTATAAACATTGCCTGTCTGACTCTCAACGCAAAAGTACACACTGACCCTGCATATGGAGATTTTGGCTACGAAGGAAATTTTTGAAATGTGGGAGGCGTCATCAAACCTATCATACTATAATGACGAGACATTTAACTTCACTTCAGGGCGCATGTAAATAGATTCACTTGTGTGTGTGTGTGTGTGTGTGTGTAAACTGTTTTTGAAATCTGATGATTTTTTTCTTACCTTTTGTGCACGCACACACTTTTAGTCTGGATCCTATGAACTGTTTTATAATGCAGCTTTTTTATAATTAGCGCTTTCACTCAGCTCTTATGTTTTTAGGTCAAAGCTGAGCTGAGGTTATTCAAAACTCTGGTCCACTGCAGAGTCCACTGACCGGGTGTAACACAGTGAGCATACTCCCATTGCACACAAAAGCCTGATTTTAGTGGGTTATGAGACCTCCCGAGGAGGAGGAACCTCCAATGACACTTTATATAATCTGAGTGGGAGCGTTACAGTTTCCCTGTTAGGCCAGTTTGACCAAGAATTAGTGACAAACTGTGACAGCGTTGTTCAACAGAATCATCAGTTTTAAAATAGAAACTACATTCACCAACATTATTGAAATGTTTCAACTTTACAATTAATGGGGGTGAAACACCAGCTTCTTGGAGACATGCCATTATCTCTGTAATTCCTAAGATGGGCGAGGATAAGTCTGAGTGCAGTTCGTATAGACCGATATCGATTTTAAATTTAGATTATAGATTATTTGCTTCCATAATTGCAAAAAGATTAGAAAATATTATTCCGGACATAATAGATGAAGACCAGA
>CAEMYA010000884.1:32359-62813 GCA_903131615.1 Diplodus sargus | reverse complement strand
CTGACACTTTTACTGACGTAACATTATAGAAACTGGGTGTGAGGGTCAGTTTGTAGCCTGACTTTCATACAGGAGGTCAGAGTTGGTGTCCTGTCACAGACCAACTACTGATGGAGGTTTTTAATTGAAATCTCCACTCATAAAAACAATGAAGTGAAACCTTTGTCATCATCACTTTCTTAAAATTAACCTTTGATGTTTCATGCTGCTCTTGTAAACATGAACGTCGACCCAATTAAGCCATCACATGTTTTCAAGTTTTCCCTCTGAAATATGTTTACTTATAGTGAGCTGGGAGGAAGTTTGAGGTGATAGAGGAGCTGTAATATTGACTATAAGGGGAACACAAGATGATAACTGGGTAGAAAATGATGAAGAACTAACTTAGCGACCAAACTGAGCTCATTAAACTCTTCTTGTCTTGAAATGGTGATAAATGTGCTGCGTGTTTTTTGAATACTTACAAAGTTTCTCTCTTTTTTACAGGCTGCTCACAGAGAAGAAATGCCAACAACCCTCAAACCCATCCGAGTGCTTCCTACCACCAGGCTCAGCAAACACCTGAGAATCAAGGTAACCCAAAATCTGAGGTCATGTAGGAGCTTTAATATCACCAGATGATAACTGGGGAAGAAAATGTGATTCTGCTGCACATACTTTAATAGAATCCAACAGATTGTTGTTTTCTCACCAGAGCAGAAAATTACAATTACTAAGTCAAAACAATAAAAGGCACAAAAAAGTTAAAGTACTGGTTCTGCAGTACAAAGGAAGAAGAACCATCAGACAGAACTGCAGACTGATGACTTACAGTTTATCAAGATGGATGACTGACAGCTCATCAAAGTGATAATTTGGCTTCATTTTTGCTCAGTGGAGGAAGTTCTGTATATTTTAATGACAGTCTGTTGTTCTACGTGCATTTTAACTATTTGCTCTCATTAAATGTCTCATAAATAAGATATTTAAATGAGACGGAAGAATGTTTTTCAGGAAATGATTTATGTAATGAAAGGACTAAAACTTCACAAATTTAATACTGTCAAAAAAAAAAGATAGAATTATTTAAAAACTAACTTGCACTGTGGGAATTCATTACCTGCATGTAAAACTGCTCTCACCTTGTCTTATCACAGAGAGCTAACTAGTGGCCCAAACCCAAATGGAGAACAGATCCAGATGATTGAGAATGAGGACCAGGACGATCCAGCTCATGACAACTAAAGCAGCAACATCCATTGTTCCACCAAGAATTGAAGTAAAACAATGTCCAAAGAAGAATGTCCAAAGATTGTGTCACCAGCAGGTGTTCTCTCTCAGGTTTATCTTGCTATTAGCTGACTGTAGTTATTAAGACTTTAAATGCTGATGCTGCCTCTAAATGTTAAACACCAATGATAGTCACAGTCTGCCTAACTCTACATGTAAAAGTAAACTGCATACGGACATTTTGCCAACAAGGAATATTGCTGAAGTGGCCAAATGAGGTCACATTGTAGAAATTAAATGTGGGAGGTGTCATCAAACCTAACATACAATAATAACGCCTCAGAGACATTTAACTTCACTTCAGGGCTCATGTTAATAGATCTACATTATCAACAACATTACATGTACTATTTAATAGGCACCTTATTAATAGCAGAGACTGTATATCTATCCACTGACCCGGTTGTTACAGTGTACATATTCCCATTGCAGAAAAAAGCCTGATCTTAGTGGGTTTAAGTTATAATGTGACCTCCGAGCTGGAGGAAGTGCAATGACACTTTATATAATCTGAGTGGGCAAACCTGTTAGACCAGTTTGACCAAGAATTAGTGACAAACTGTGACAACGTTGTTCAACAGAATCATCAGTGTGAAAATAGAAACTACATGTGTTCATTAGTTAAACAAGATGGTGAGTTCTTCTCCCAACAGGCAGCTTCACACTGCAGATTCAGACTTTACAAAAGCAGAAACCAACACTGAAGTGTTTCAGTGTTGATACACAAACTCAGATACTCCAACATCATGACACACGATCTGAGTTCACATGTGACAGCGATGCTGCACACACTGATAAACTGCATCATCGTTTACTCAAATCTCCAGATGTAAACAGAGTTTCTGAACATCTTCACTCTGGGAGAAGTTTCCAACAGCTGAAACATTAACATGAGCACTGAAGCTGGAAAAACAGGGAACGATCTTTGTATTAAGAAATATGTGTTTACTTGTGGACAAGTCCATTGTTCTAGAAACAAAGTATTAATTATAATGTGCCCTAACATATGAATCCATCCACTGTGCCTGTCATGTCTACATTCATTCAGGGATTATAAACTGAATGTAGACTTGTGCTAAATCTGTGATACTGACCAGGTTCTGTTGGAGGTTTTGTTCTGCACTGAAAACTGTTTAATAAACCTTTTTATTTTTTTATTTTTTTACTGCAGGTTCGAATTTTTAAAAAATGTTTTTTTTGATTTGGAAAAATTGAATAAATATATTGAACTGTTTGTGTTGAACTACTTTTCTCTGAGTTGTTCTTTTAAAGATTCTTCTTATTCTTCTTATTTCTGGTCTCAGTAATTGATTTAATTATAACACTGCATTACTTTTTCATTCAATCCTGAACCAAGGAAAAGTTAATATTATAGCTTAAAAATGAAAAGTAAACTGTTCCCTGTCCGTGTTTAACCATCATATCTGATGTCTTGGATTAATATTACAGCTGCATTATTGTGTATGTTGAAACTTTACATTTATTTCTGTTGCAAGTTGTTTTTTGGGTTTAATTTTTATTTTTATGCTGAGACAACACTGTGCTGGTCTGGTTAAGTTTCTACAGAAAGGGTTAGGGTACAGGTTGTTGCCAGAAATATTACTAGAAATGTCCCAGTGTCCTCTTCAAAAATATTCCTTTTGTTGCATAATAAAACACAGCTGGCACAGTCAAGACGTCCTGATGTCTCTGTGAATATATTCAGTTTTGTGTCCTAATGTTTTGTCAGAGATGTTCAGATTGTGTCTCTACATGCAGCACAGGGCTGGTGTAGGCGTTTGTGTTTATGTTGCTGTTGGTGTGGAGGGTGGAGTTTCTCAGAGAGGAAGTGCAGATCTGACTGTCGCTGTTAGTTTGTGGTGTGTCAGGATGGAGTTAGCACCGTTCTGCTTGACGCTGTGTGAGTACAAACTCTGACATTTCTTCACTGTCTGAAAGAAAAATCTGCTGTCGTGCTGCTGACAGATATTTTTAGTGTCTGGATTTAAAAATCACTGACTTCCTTTGACTTATTTCCTGTTTTTGACTTATTGTTTGTGTTCGTCTCTTCATTGATCAATTCTCACCTCTCGTGCTGTTTTTTCCTCTTTGTTTCATCGTTTATTTCTTGCTTTCTTATCCGACTCTCTTTACGTTGTTTATTTCTTTGTGCCACCGTATGTTCATCTGCCTTTTGACCTTTGATTTGTCACTTTGGTGTTTGCTGCGTTCTGTCTTTGTACTTCCCCTCCTCCCTCCACTTCCTCGCAGTCTGTCTTCAGATGAGACCCGACAGGTCTCAGTTCTATAGGTATGACACCATCACTTTGACCTGCCAGGATCACTCGAACGCCACCGGCTGGACTGTTAGGAGGAAAACGCCCGCGGGTGGTGTCAGAACCTGCGGCTCCAGCTGGGGCTCCTTGTCCACCAGCTCCAGCTGCATCGTCAGCGACATCTACCCAACCGACAGCGGGGTGTACTGGTGTGAGTCTGCAGGCGGGAAGACGAGCAATGCCGTCAACATCACCATCACTGGTACTGCACACGACACTGGAAACAAGTGCTGATTAAACTTAAAGCTGCGTTTAATAGATCAGATTTTCATCAGAGTGTTTGTCTGACAAAGTGAGACTTTGGTGGAGGCACAAAATGCAACCGGAACACATTTTGGCAATGTATGTTTCTGCAAACCACCGACATGTTGAATCTTTAGGTATCTTTATGTTCGGTGTTCATTTGTATTTATTTCAATGTCTCAATGTCACGTCAAAAACATTTGGTTTGAAAGTGTCTCGAGGTCTCGTTCAGCTGAAAATGTCCCCGATACAAACATGGATAAAAGTGTCCAGATGTATCCTCAGAATATTTGGTTTTATCGCCACAAACGTAATGTTTAAAATATATCCAGTGGTTTCTGAATGTGATGTGGCACATATTTTAGTGTTGATATCATACAAAATATACAAATGTGACTGCAGAAACATTCAAACATTTCAAAATGACTTTCTTCGTCTTCTCCAGATCGCCTTGTGCTCCTGGAGAGCCCTGGCCTCCCTGTGCTGGAAGGAGCTACCGTGACTCTGCGCTGCAGAGCCGAGACGAACTCCTCCGGCCTCAGGTTTGATTTCTTTAAAGACGGGCTCCCCGTCAGCATCAACTCCACAGGAGAGATGATCATTCACAGTGCTTCAAAATCTGACGAAGGACTCTACAAGTGCCGCATCCATGAAGGTGAAGAGTCCCTCAGCAACTGGCTGGCTGTCGGAGGTGAGATGAACGGTCGCGTTCACACTGACGGTGTTCTTTCATCACGATGTTTACGAGAGTTTGTGTCTCTTCACAGCTCCTCGTCCACCTCCACCTCCGTCTGAAGCTTCCAGTTCTGCTTCCAGACTGATCTGTCACCTGGTGGTGGGAACTCCTTACCTGCTGTCCACCGTCTTACTGGGACTCATATACAGAGACAGGAAGAGAGGTAGGAACTCTCATGCTGCGTGTTTTCTCATCAGATCAAGCTTTAAAAACAACACAGTATGGCTGAGGTGTTTTCTCTCTGGATCCCTGAGAGACTCGTGTTAACCTTCTTACTTAATCAGAACTGTTACGTTAGGAGACACAGTTAGCTCAAACAATCAGGTGTCATCTGTGTAACAAACTAAAGAGTGACTCATTCTGCTATTCTGTCTTAACCTATATAAGCTGTGGCAGATTTAGGTTGAGGTTTGTGGTTTGGATGAAAACTCCAGCATTGCGACATAAACGCAGATCTTTTTTTTCTGTTTTTAATCAAACTATGCTCTGAAACAGGTCAACAGGTTGCTCTTACAAGCGTGCAATTAAACATAGAAACTTTCCACTGAACTCTTTCTGCTCACAGCAGCTCGGACGGTCGCAGAGAGACGTGGCAGCAATGATGTCATCATGGAAATAGCCGTGTAGTCCTACAAAGTCTGCATCACCACAGGACGTCCTGGAGATAAGTTATTACCACCAGTGGTCAGTTGAACTGGCAGCAGAGACTGTAGCGGCGGAGACGAGTTTAAAAGCTCTCGTGACGTTTTCGACAAACTGGATCTTCTAAAAAGAAATACAGTCAGAATCACATTTCGGTATGAATAAAGAACATTGATGTAAAACCTTTTGTGTTGTTGCTTCCTCACCCTCTCCCTCACTTTCCATCTTCCTCCTCATGCCTCCTCTAAGTTACTTTCAGGTAGGAGAAGAGTCGGAGGAAAGAGAAACGGCCATCAGCCCGCCAGAAACGGACAACCAGAGAGGGTTTAGGAAGTTGGGTGAAGTAGCTTAAAACGCGCTGAATTAGGTTTTTCGGATGAGAAAGCCAGTGACCACCGATCGAGATTGTGTTCTGATATTCGCAAGCGTGACACCACTGGATATTTTTAAGCTGACTGGGTGGTTTTTACGAGATGCCGGGACATTTGTAGCCGTGTTTGTGGCAAAATTACTACTATTTTTACCCAGACCATGGGACATCTTGAACCTTGTTTCTGGTGACAAAAACAGGATATTTTTTCACAAGACACTGGTGCATTTCAAGCCGTATTTGTGGCGTCAGAAACCGCAAATGTTTCATGAGAAGTTGGGACTACATTCAGCCATGTATGTGGCGACAAAACCGGGTGTTTTAAGTGAGACCTTGGGACCATGTCCAGCCATGAACATGTGCTACAGAAACATAAAAGGAAACATGTATTCTGGTGATGTGTGTTGGGGAGTCAGGACCTCTGACTGGTGACCTTTTAGTGTCCAACCTTGTTGCTGATGAAGAAAACGAACTGACAACTTTGTACAGAGCCTCAATCGCATTAGAGCATCAAATCAGTGTGAGCACATTGTGATGAAGCGCATCATTCTCGTGTTAAACATTGACGAGGTTAAAAGGAAGTGGGGGGGCAGAGGACTGTTTAGAGCTGTTTAAGGTTTGGCTGTTTTCATCATGCAGACATGTGAGGTGTGAAGTTCTAGTCCAGCCTTTTCCATTTGACATTTAAAATCTACTAGAAACTACACAACCCCGACTTGACCTTTCACTGGATAATAACATCATTGTGACACAATAACAGCTGCGAATTTCCTTTTAGGGTTTTATTTTGTTCTCACATTCTTCTTCTTCCTCTGTAATATACCTTAAATTACAAAGATAACAACTCTCACTGTCAGTGATTCACTGCAGCAGGTAGTGGTGAGATTGTCGGCACTGAGTTATTACTCAGAAGTGGAAACAAACACAGGACATTGTGACACTTTCAAACCCCAAAACAGAACAACATTTGCAGTGGGATTGGAAAATATTGTGGTTTGTTTGCTGAGTGAAGCTGCTCTCTGTGGTTTCCTGTGGCTCAGATATAAGAAGTCATTATCAAATGTTAAACCCACTGAGAACAGAGCAGCTCTGACTCCTGATATATCCTGATGTCTTATTAGAAAGCAATGCTGTGGAAATGGGACGCAGTGGTAAGTTGCTGGAACAAGATAAGAACCTGTTAACTTTATCGTTATTTGCGGTTAAACTGATTCAACATCATTATGTGATGAGGGAAGAAACAGTGAGTTAAAGGACGGCAACAGATTTTATTAGACTGAATTAAATTTATGTCAGTCTGCAGTCCGATAAAGGTTTCACATGTCGACTCTTGGAAAGAAAACAAGAACACCAACGAGGTATAAAGGAAATGTGAAAGTTTATTTGATTCAATTCATCTATTTTGATCAAAGTGTTTTATATCCAGGCTTAGGGAAAACCCAGGTGACTAACAAGAGATGGCTGCCCTGTAGTGCTGGGCTCCAGATCTGAATACAGCTTAAAACAATAAACATAATCATGTGAAATGTACGCTTACCAAACCAAACTAAAAATACATAAACTACAAAAATCTTACAGAAATTTGATCACATTGTACAATTAATGTGAAGCTACAGCCAGGTAGCTTAGCTTAGCTTAGCATAAAGACTGGAAACAGGGTAAGCGTATCCACCTAGCATAGCTGCTGTAGCTCACTAATTAACATGTTACTTATCATTAACCAAGGTACCAAAAGAAATGTTGTGGTTTTTTGTTTAGTTATGTTCAGGAACTATTTCTGGGCAGTGACTTCCTGACGTCTCTGGTTTTTGATCTCACTGCGACAACAAGACTTCAGGGACGGTGGAAAGAAGATTTTGTTGCCAAAGCTCGGCTGGCTGTTTCCACCTGTTTCCAGTCTTTATGCTAAGCTAGGCTAACTGGCGGCTCATGTTCATGTTTAACAGAAAAGCTGATATCAATCTTCTCGTCTAACTCTCGCTGTCCTGGTCCAGAATGTCTTCCAGGCAATCACACAGACACGAGGCTGCCTTCCCTGAAACAACAAAAGTGTTAAACGTGTATTAGGACATTTTGAAATGACTGCTGAGTATTTCCTCTACCGTCTGACGTATGGCTGAGTTTAGCTGACTATACTTGCTTGGTAACAGCTCAACAGTGTGTGATATCCTGCTGAATAGTAACATAAACATTAACTGTAGTAACCAACACCTCCCTGATTTACTTACAAGCTCACTGTTAATGTTTTCATCTCACAACATGACACCACAGTATGTTAAATCATTCTAGAGACTCAACACATAATAAAACCTTTTAAATGTGAATTAACAATGTGAAAAATTGAGAGGAGGTGTTCAAAACGTACTGATTCCACGTTGCCTCCCATGGCGTACCACACAGACAACACAAATGATGACGATCACAGCGACCATGACGAGTAGAGTCCCGATGGAAATCCCAACGATGAGGCCAGTGCTGATATTACCTGAGAGAGAAAAAGGAAGAGGTCAAGATTTGAGTTTTCTGCAGGTGTCAATGCATACATCAGAGTCCTGCACGGTTTTATTTTGCAAACCCACACCCGCCATACTTAAAAACAACTCCCAACCGTATTTCCGGCAGTAGCACAAATTACATTCCGCGGTAAGCTAGCGTGGGAGTTCTGGGAGGGCGCGAGCATGAATATGCTCATTTGAAATATAATTGCTTATCATTTTGAAATGGAGGCATATTTTTGTAGACGTGTCACTGCACGTGACACCTTGAAAATCCGACACAGTAGGCTACATTATTTTTCACCCGTTTCATCCAAATGATGCAGGTCTCCTGTCGGGTACCCGAACCCGTGCAGGACTATCATACATTCAGCCATCTTGTTTTATTGGGGAAAGGCTTGGATATGACTGTGACTCAAACACAGAAATGAAAACGTTTGTTTATGTTTCATAAATGTATGATTCTGACACTGTAGGTCATGGTTTTTGCATGAAAAGCATGACAGTCCCTACAGTCACAGCTACACGGATGCTGCCTCACCAGTTTGACAACACATACATGTGGGTGTAGATTTGATACAGAAGCATTGGTCTGTAAAACACAGCATGGCTGTAGGATTTAGTCCTGCCGCTACACATTTGTCTCAACTTAGCTGGATTTGTGAGATCAAGTGAATTTGAATCCATCTTGTCAGGTCAGTCTATGTAGCAAAAAACAAAGTGTTTCGACCAAATTGCGGTTGGATGTCGTACTTTAACATTAGTTCTGTCAGAACTGGAGTTTATTTCATTGAAAGAAGAGCAAAGAGCAACACTGGAGGCTTTTCTTGATGGACTTCAGTCAGAGTTTGTTTCAGATGATGGTTCTGTGTAGAGTCAGTTAGATATTTACTTACTGAAATCAAGGAGCTGTGTACTGTTGCCTCCAAGCTCCGGCACTGTGAAAAAATAATGAAGTGTTACGACAACCCCTGAAAATTCTTCATAAATTGCGACTTCTTAATGTCGCTGGATTTGCAAGATCACGTTAATACATCTCAAGTTACTGGGAGCGATGGTAGTTCTGCTTCAAACTGGTTTTTGGCATATTTCTAATATATTTATTTGTATAAAGTAGCTTCTTCACCAGGGTCTCCCTTGATCTCTTGACCTCAGTGGGACCAAAAAATGGGTGGTAACACTAATAATGATAATAATAATGACCATCATTAACACATCCTAACTTTATAGTTAATTAAACTTAAGTTAACAAATAATGCCATGATTTAGCTACCATTTGTTAAGCAGCTGGTTAAAGGTTTATAAACATCTATTTTCTAAATATTGTCTTTATCAATTAAATCAAAGGATTTGATAACCATATATAAACATCAGTTGCAGCATTACAATAAAATATTTAAAAATAAATGGTTTATAAAGCATATAAAACATATTGGCATATATCTATAATACAATTATATATATGTGTGTGTGTGTGTATATATGTATATATATGTATGTGTGTATATATATATATATATATATATATATATATATATATATATATATATATATATATATACAGTATATGTATATAGCTTCTAAACATACTGTTATAACTGTCAGTCAAAAGTATATTTCAGTAGTTAATGTAATTTGTATGCTCCTGTAAAGCACTTTGAGTTGCCTTGTGTCTGAATTGTATGATACAAATAAACTTACCTTGCTTAGTTTGAATGGATGTTTAAAAAAAAAAACATACTCAGAAATGTTTCAACTGATTCTACAGTCAAAATAAATAAAGTTTCATACCTGTTGAGGCCACGGCAGCTCGAGTGAGCAGCAACATGATGAATCCCAGTTTCTCCTTCATCACGCTCAATCAAATCAGTGTGCGGAATATGATAAAGATAAAAGATGTGACACCTCAGGATCAATGATAAGGAATTGATGTAATGTGGAGATTAACCAGCCCTGTGCAACCACACCTGTCACACAAACACTTCCTCATTACGACAGGAAAAAGTTATTTTTCAACAGGGGCAAATACCATCTTTACATGTCAGTGTCCTGGAAAGGGGATGGAAAAAAATTGTTGTTGTCTGACTGGTTGTTCAGCTCCGTGAACCAGAGATTTATATCATGTGGGAATTTCCACATTTGTCTTTCCATACCAACAGACCCTGCCGACTGTAAACAGCTGTGGGACTTGCTAGCTTACTTTAGAGTGAAAATGTGAAAATAAACATTGTACGACTAAATAACTCTTTAAAACTTAAACCTGTAATGCAACTACAGCAATAAATGCTGATGTTAGACTGATGTTTATTGTGAAGGAAATTCTCTAAAGTCCCTTTTTATTATTTTGATATGTTATTCTTGCATATGAAACTTAACAATAATATATATGTGTATGGTGAAAACCTGTGTCTGTGGGCATCCTGCATGGTTTCTGTTTAGTGACAGTTATATGGTTGCAGAACATTTATGGACGAGAAAAACTGACCTAAACAGGAACTCGGTTAAGGAGTCCATCATAAAGGGTGTTCATGTAGCCTCTTCTGCTTTCATGTGTGTTCTTTTCATGTTTGACACACTATGGAATGTTAAGTTGATGTGGATGTGGAGATGGTGGAGTGTTATTTCTTGTGACTGCTGTAATTGTGTGTGTTGGTTTGTGCTGTTATAGAGGACGAGGAGAGACGGCCTCCCTTCAGTCACCGTCGATGTGATCGGATGTGATCTGACGTGCGACTGCAAACAATAAAGAACTTGTTAAGAAATGTTGTGTTGAACTTGGTGTTTTAACCAGCTGTCATCTGCACTAGACAAGCGACTGATTCATTAGTCGCCACAACTGCATCAACAATATAATACTGTAAAATAGAATACAGGAGGTACTTTAAATTTTACTTTGATTATTAAAGGTAAAGTTTAGTTTTATTATCTTGGCCTTAGGTGTCGTTTCTTTCATTATTCAGCTCCTCCTCAATGTTTCTTCATTAATTTAATTACTAAAAAGGTAAATAAAGACAGGTCAGTTATTATATTTGTATAGTACTGTATTACAAATCAAACTGTGCCGTCACAGTATGTCAGCCTCTGTCTTCAGACCCTCGACTCAGCTGAGGGGAAACTCCCCCAAAAAACTGAACATTTTCATGGATCTATACTTAAAATTAGTCTTAAGGTCATCTCTGGGTAATTGTCCAAACAAGTTGTTAAATTATAAAAGTCTCCAGTGTTTTCAGGTGTAATCTCTCTATAAAATCGCTCTGAACATGCAAACCATCAGAGATCAGACAGACGCTGATTGTCCCACTCCTGATCAACTTCAGTTATCAGCTCTGAAACAATAATGTGTCTAATCCACAAAAACAACTTTAATGACTTCTGGATGTATTCTGATGAACTATATGAACAAATGTGTCATCTTCACATTTACAGTTCTTACAGGCTTTAAAAAGAACTGGTTCTGTTTGTATCTCCACCTGATTTCTCACATGACACGATGAATATTTCTGCAGAGGCTGCTGAAGCTAAACTCTCCTTCTTTAATCAGACAGCTGGCTTTGATAACACGCCAACATGAAATGTAGTACCACATCCAGCAAATGACGCAGGAAATGCAGTCAGTGTGTTTTGTTTGGTCTCACAGTTGCAAATAACTTTAATAATAAACGTTAAAAGAAAACTGAGAAAAGTGCAGCTGAATATATCAATTATTTAATATAAATTTAAAAAAATAATTCATGTACAACAATTTTTTGTATTCATTCATAATTCAATTCATACACGTTCAACATGTTTTAAAAATTCAAACCTGCAGTTAAAAAAAAAAAAAGGTTTATCAAACTGTTGTAGAACATAAACTCCAACAGAACCTGGTGAGTATCACAGATTCAGCACCAGTCTACATTCAGTCTATAATCCCTGAATGAATGTATACATGACAGGCACAATGGATGGATTCATGTGTTAAGGCACATTGTAATCAATACTTTTTTCCTAGAACAATGGCACGTATACAAATATTTATCAAAACATAGATTGTTTCCTGCTTTTTGGCCTTCAGTGCTCAAACTTCTCCCTGAGGGAAGATGTTCAGAAATTCTGTTCAAGTCTGGAGATTTGAGTAAACGATGATGCAGTTTATCAGTGTGTGCAGCATCATTGTCACATGTGAACTCAGATTATGTGTCATGACGTTGGAGTATTTGAGTTTGTGTATCAACACTGAAACACTTCACAGTTTTGGTTTCTGCTTTGGTAAAGTTTGAATCTGAAATGCTTCTACTACTAATGGACACGTGATGTTTCCATTTTCACACTGATGACTTCTGTTGAACAACGTTGGCACAGTTTGTCACTAATTCTTGTTAGGAACGCTTTTGTGTGCGATGGGAATGTGTTTACTGTGTTACACAGAGTCAGTGGACTCTGCAGCAGACCAGAGTTTTTAATCATGTCAGCTCGAGTTTGACCTAAAAACATCAGGCCTGAGTGAACACGCTAATTATAAAAAAGCTGCATTATGAAATAGGTAGTAGGATCCAGACTAAAAGTGTGTGTGCACAAAAGGTAAGAAAATAATCATCACATTTATAAAACAGTGTACACACACACACACACACACACACACACACACACACACACACACACACACACACACACACACACACTATACCCTTTATAATTCACATATATAGATGTATATAAATTCTCTTATATTAAAAAGGTGCTTGTTGAACATTACAGATTAAATCACTGCTTTTATTGTTTGTTATAAAGTGAATCTTTATATAAAAATTAAGCTGTGAAGTCAAATGTCTCTGAGGCGTCATTATAGTATGTTAGGTATGATGACGCCTCCCACATTTAATTTCTACAATGTGACCTCATTTGGCCACTTCAGCAATTTTCTTTGTTGGCAAAATGTCCGTATGCAGGGTCAGTTTACTTTTACATGAGTCGGGCAGACTGGGACTATCTTTGGTGTTTAACATTCAGAGGCAGCAGCAGCACTTGCAGCCTGACTAACTACACTAAGCTAATAGCAAGATAAACCTGAGAGAGAACACCTGCTGTTGATGAAATCTTTGGATGAAATGATACAGGACATCATCTGTGCCTAGAAATGACTTCTCTTTTCTTCAGACAGCTGAGCTGTTGTAGATTTTTCACTGGAGTGTTTTACTTCAATTCTCAGCAGAAGGACAGATTCCTGCTTCAGTTGTCATCAGCTGGATCGTCCTGGTCCTCATTCTCATTCATCTGTCTCCGGTCTTCATTTTGGTTTTGGTCCACTGCTTCGTTCTCTGTGAGAGAACAAGAGCAGGTGAGAGCAGTTTAAGCAAAGTATTTTTGAAAAAAAATCACATCAGTCTTCTTTAAAAGGTTAAATATCTCCTATCCAGACAGCAATGTGTCTCAGTGCAAGTTAGTTTTTTAATAAATTTATAATTTATTTATTTTTTGGACAGTGTATTAAATTTGTGAAAGTTTTAGTCCTTCCA
The DNA here is from genome assembly GCA_903131615.1 of Diplodus sargus. Lineage (NCBI taxonomy): Eukaryota > Metazoa > Chordata > Actinopteri > Spariformes > Sparidae > Diplodus > Diplodus sargus. The sequence goes on along the minus strand of CAEMYA010000884.1, from coordinate 49,248 downwards.
CTAAATACATAATGTACCCCAAAACATTCCTCTGTATCTTTTAAATATCTTATTAATGAGACATTTAACATGAGAGTAAATAGTGAACATGCAAGCAGAACAACAGACTGTCATTAAAAATAGACAGAACTTCCTCCGCTGAGCAAAAATGAAGCCAAATTATCACCAGCGAGATGACAACGAGCTTAATTATCAGAAAACATCTTGTGAAGTGAAATAATTGTTAGGGGGCATTGTTGATGGGCATACAAATCCAGGACAATATCCTAGATAGAACAACCTATAGTAAGAGTATACCGAAGGACAGACAGGCAATACATTTACTTATGAAAGACCTAGCGTTAGTGGACATATGGAGATTAATCAACCCGAGAGAAAAGGAGTGCACTTTTTACTCTCATAAACATAAATCCCACTCAAGATTAGATTATTTTCTAATTTCCAAGAGTATGATTGAATCTATTATGGGATGCAGGATTGGTGTTATTGCTCTCACAGATCATGCAACAGTGGAACTCTGTTTAGCAGAAATGGATTCCACCAAAAGAAATAGGTGGAGGCTCAACACATCTCTATACCAAGACCCAGCGTTCGGCGAGTTGTTGTCTCAGGACATCAAAAGCTTCTTAGAATCGGATCCACGGAGAAATTGGGCACAGTTTGGGAGGCATTAAAAGCTTTTATTATGGGTAAGATTATAGCATACTTTTGAAAAAAGAAAAGAGAAAGCATTGAAAAAATGAAGAAACTGGAATCTCAACTAAAAGAGAAAGAAAAACAGCTAGCACATAGTTATAGTGATTCATTACTTAAAGAAGTGTGTGCGCTGAAATTTGATCTAAATGAGATTTATAATAAAAAGGCTGAATACGCTCTGTTTAGATTGAAAACAAATTTTTATGAAAGTGGGGAAAAATCGGGCAAGCTATTAGCCAGACAACTTAAGCAAAGGGAGTCCGGCTATGTGATTCCCGGTATTAAAAATGCAAACAAGGAAGTGGTCACTAGTATCAAAGAACTTAACCTAGTATTTCAAAACTTTTATTCAAAACTCTATACTAGTTAGACCCAGATATAGACAAGCTGAATGCATTTTTTTCTAAAATCAAACTTAATAAGATATCCTCAAATCAAGTGGGAGAGCTGGATGCCCCTGTCTCAGAATCAGAGGTTAAAGCAGCCATCCGATGCATGAAACCTGGAAAGTCTCCGGGATTAGACGGCCTTCCAGTGGAGTATTACAGAAAACACATAGATATGATGGCACCTGTTCTGACTGCAGTTTACTCAGAGTCACTGTCACAGGGACAGCTCCCGAATACATTTGACGAGGCTTTGATATCACTGATCCTCAAAAAAGATAAGGATCCTTTGGATCCAGGCAGCTTCCGACCAGTAAGTTTAATCAATGTGGATTGCAAAGTGCTCACTAAAGTCCTGGCAATGAGACTGGAGAACATTTTACCAAATATTGTTCATGAAGACCAGGTAGGATTTGTGAAGGGGAGGTCATCCTCAGACAATCTACGACGGTTGCTCCACCTTGTGTGGAAGAGCCGTCAAGAAAACCCCCCAGTAGCAGCCTTCTCCCTTGATGCGGAGGAGGCATTTGATAGGGTTGAGTGGGGTTTTTAAATACATGTCTTGGAAGCTTTTGATTTTGGGTCGGGATTTGTCGAGATTTTACGACTGGGTTAAACTGATTTATACAGCACCGAGAGCATCAGTCCTCACCAATGGACAAGTGTCCCCCTTTTTTCGGCTCTCACGGAGAACGAAGCAAGGAGGACCGTTATCACCTTTATTGTTTTTTTATATTCCTTGAACCTCTGGCAAATGCAATAAGGGTGAAGGCAGGAATTACAGGAGTGAAGGCAGGAGGCAACAAACATAAACTGTTTCTGTATGCGGATGACATCCTCTGGCTTTCTGTGGACCCAAATTCATCAGCCCCTATCCTTTAAGACACAATTGAAAAGTTTTCACAAATTTGAGGCTATAAAATCAATAGGCACAAGTCAGAGGTTATGCCGGTGTCCAGGGGATGCCACCCAGCAGCGGTGAGCACACTCCAATTCAAATGGATATCATCAGGGATGAAGTATCTTGGTATTAGACTGACCGCTAACATGAGTAATATTATACAACTTAATATGACTCCGCTGCTTCAGAAAATAAGGAACGATTTAGACAAATGGAAATCGATTAATCTTACACTGATGGGAAAAATCAATACAGTTAAAATGGTAGTTGCCCCTAAGTTTAACTATGTATCAATGATGATACCTGTGGCAATTCCTCCTGGGATCTTAAAGCAATACAATCAGAACATTAAGGACTATTTATGGAATGGAAAGAAACCTAGAATGGCCATGCAAAAACTTTATGGATCAAGAAGAAAAGGAGGCCTAGCCTTACCCAATGTGGAACTGTATGATATGGCATTTGAAATGGTAAAGTTAGCCAAACATTGGGCCAGCTATGATTCACACCTTGGATGGATACAAACAGAAAAGGAAATCACAGCCCCATTCAAACCAATTGAAACCTTGTCGCAAAGTGATGCAGTCAATTTGACTGGTTGTGGGAGTAACCCAATCCTGCACTATTCCAGAGTAGTGTGGGCAAAGTTACATAAAATGCTCAGGATATCCCAATACAGGCAAGATTATGCTTCTATCTGGAATAATCCATCTATCAAAATAGACAAGAAACCTTTACTGTGGAAGTCCTGGCTTAAGGGGAACTTGAACAAGATTGGAGACCTTTATAAAGATGGGGTGTTTCTGTGATTTCAAGAAATCAGTTCCCATTTCAGCTGGAAAGAGAAAGGGGACTTTTGGCAGTACCTCCAGTCAGTGGCAGTTCTAGACCAGTTTTAGTTGGGGGGCCAGGTTGGGGCCGGCTTTTTTGTAAGGGGGCACATACAACCCGGAAAAAATGATAAATCCCTCATTCAGACAAAGCAGTGTTCACAATTTCAGCAATTTTGATTGGGTAGTAAACTGCTGCTACAATTTATTTCTGCTTTTCCCTTCAGAACAAAATAATTTCAAGAAATCTGTCATTGTGTTACTGATGCAGACTCCCTGTCAGGGGGGCCACAGGGGGGTCCAGAATCAGAGTTACGGGGGCACTGGCGCTACCTTCTTACACTCACTGTGGGAGTGTGCTTTGGTTTTTCCTTTCTGGAAGGAGGTTATAGGAAAACTGGGTGAGCGGCTTGGGAAAGCTCTACCAGAATCCCCCCCAACTCTGCCTACTGGTAAACAGGTCAAGGTCACCACCGGGAATATCAAAAGCAGAATTTGGTTTGGCACTGACAGGCTTCATCACTGCAGCTAGAATCATTCTTCGCCCCTGGAAGAGTCAAGCCAACCAAAATATTATTGACTGGCTTAAACTGATGACGGATAATGCCGCTTATGAATTGATGATAGCAAGGTTGAATGACCACAAAGGGAAATTTTACCAGGTCTGGGGTGATTTTCTGAATCATACAAGAGGGGAATAGGTGCCTATAATGTGAGGGGAGGATGATCTGTGTATATGTATATTATCATATGTGGGGTTTTTTTTGTGTGGACACAGTGTTAAGTGCTGGGTGAGCTGCTGTGCTGTCTATGGGCTGGAATTATGTGTATATTTATTAGGGATGCACCGATCCGATATTAAGATCGGATATCGGCTCCGATATTGACAAAACGGCTGGATCGGAGATCGGTAAAATGAAACAGATCCACCAGCCGATCCAATTTTTTTTTTTTTTTTCGCCGTCGCAGCACATCCTACGTCAGTCGTCAGCGTCAGTGTTGCATGCTGGAAGAGCGCAAGTTGTTGTTTGACCGTTCATTAAATAAAAAAAATAAATAAATAAAATAAAAAAAGTTGTTGTTTGACCAACTCTTTATTCGTTTATTCTCAGGTTCAGCTGCTATGTTTTATTTTGTATTCCTGTTTGCAGGACGTTACACGTACTCACCTCACATTTCTCCGCTGATCAGCCGTTAGCCTCAACGGTCAGCTGTTTGCCTAGCAACGCTAACTTTCAAACTGACATACTCAATACTCTGTGGGCTGTCCATCGTTGCTCCGTTGGTCCTCCCTCCACCACAACCTCAGGGTTATTCACCGCCGGGCTGCTTTGTCTCCTCCTCTGCTGCTGCGGTCTCTCCGGCTCGCAGTGATGCTGGATGGTCGCTGTGTGCACGGAGCCTCCAGACGATAGTTTGTTTACAGACGGTGCTACTGACTTCGGGGCTAATGTTCCCTCCGTGCTGACTGACAGGCGCTACTTTGACTCATTCTCACTGTAACATCTCTTCAAACTCTATATTTTTTAATGCTTTATTCTCACCCAACTATTACAAAGTTCATTCTCTTCAGACGAGACTTCAGATGAATTAATTAATGATTTTTTATTTTTTTATTTTTTTTTAACAAATTCTTCATTATTTCCGTTTTCAGAAATTGTGCTCGTGTTACGTGTGTCCTTGGGTACCCAGACAGGCGCTATATAAATTAAATGTATTATCATCATCATCATCATTATCATCATTATTATTATTATTATTATTTTTATTATTATTATTATCATTAATGTTACACATGTTTACAATATTTGGTAACGGTTTGATTATTTTGTCTTAGTTAGGAAAGTCTGGTGCCTTTAGTCCCTTTCACATGGTGAAAGATATACAGTTTATTATTAAATAATACATTTATCGGTATCGGATCGGTATCGGGTATCAGCCGATACACTCAGTCCAGGTATCGGTATCGGATTGGATCAGAAAAAACTGGATGGGTGCATCTCTAATATTTATATGTATATGCATATTTTGCTTTTATTCTGTGCAGGTTTGTTTAATATGATTGTTCTGTTTGTGCTGTAATTTGATGCCTTGGGAACAATGTTTGACATATAAAATTGAATAAAAACTTAGACAAAAAAAGAAAACATCTTGTGTAAAATGTATGTGACATGTGCTTTGACTTGTTAGTTCTTCTGCTGACATGGAGTTGTTGTGTTTATGAGCTATATCACATTCAGCCACCAGGAGGCGATCATGATGAGCGGGATTCACTTTGATAAACTGTCAGTCACCAGTCTGCAGTTCTAGTTAATGGTTCTTCATCCTTTGTACTGAAGATCCAGCACTAGAACTTTTTTGTGCCTTTTATTGTTTTAACTTAGTAATAGAAATGTTCTGTACTATTGAGAAAACAACAATCTGTTGGATTCTATTAAACTTTGTGCAGCAGAATCACATTTTCTTCCCCAGTTATCATCTGGTGATATTAAAGCTCCTACATGACCTCAGATGTTGGTTTACCTTGATTCTCAGGTGGTTGCTGAGCCTGGAGCGGAACTCCCTGATAGTTTTGTGGGTTGTTCGCATTTCTTCTCTGTGAGCAGACTGTAAAAACAGAGAGAAACTTTCTAAGTTTCCAAACAGCACGCAGCACATTTATCACCATTTCAAGAAGATTTCTATGAGCTCAGTTTGGCCGGCAAGTTAGTTCTTCATCATTTTCTATCTCAGTTATCATCTTGTGTTCCCCTTACAGTCAGTGTTATTTCTCCTCCATCACCTCAAACTTCCCCTCAGCTCACTATAATATAATATATATAATATAAACATATTTCACAGGGAAAACCTCAAAACATGTGACAGCTTCACTGGGTCGACTTTATGTTCATGTTCACAAGAGCAACATGAGGCATCAAAGGTTAATTTAGTGAAGGTGATGATGACAAAGTTTCCACTTCATTGTTTTTATAAGTGAAGGTTTCAGTTAAAAACCTCCATCAGTAGTTGTTCTGTGACAGGACACCAACTCTGACCTCCTGTATGAAGGTCAGGCTACAAACTGACCCTCACACCCAGTTTCTATAATGTTACGTCAGTAAAAGTGTCAGACTGACTGACAGTGGATGTTAACTGTCAGTGATACTGACTGAGCTCAGAGGAGCAGCAACATTTAAACCAAGAACAAACCGGGTGAAACAACTTTTCAACCTGAGTGTCTGTTTAACAGGAAATGTGTCAATAATAATAAAGTTTAGAGATGTTTGACTTACAGTTCATAAGCTGCTCATGATAATAGTAGGCCAAAGTGATGATGATGATGAGAGCAGCAACACCAAGAACACCACCGACAGCACCACCAATAGTCAATCCATCTGTGCCACCTGAAAGAATGTAGGAGAGATGTTAGTTTCAGTGCTTTGCCTCAGATTTATAATTTATATTTCTCAGTTCATCATGTTCATAATATATTCCAGTTGTTCACAGCTGCAGGAGGCTGATGGTTCTGCTGAGAGGAAGGGAAACAAAAGCAAACAACACTTTACAAGCCTACAGCTGCACATGTTAAGGTGAACAGTGCTGCAGGTGTGCTGCAGGTGTGCTGCAGGTGTGCTGCAGGTGTGCTGCAGGTGTGCTGCAGCTGCAGGTGTGCTGGTCTTCATAAACTGCAGTTCAACTGTTCCTCCAGTTCATCTACTACCAGCTCTCTGACTGTTTCTCCTCCTGAAATACTTCAAACTGATCCACTGACACAATGGTGCCAAATATGACCCTGTTGTTGTTGTCGGGGCCATTTTAATAATGAAGCTCTGGTAACTCCATGACGAGGACGTTCCACTTCCTTTAACATCTGTACTATAAAAATCAGAGGCTGCAACAGCTGCACACTGTTCACCTCACTGAAGGTGAGAAGATGATCTGGAGGCTGAATTATGAAGCAAGTTCAACTTACTGGGTGGATTATGTGGAGACTCAGTAACTTTCCAAGGCTCAGTGATGGTGTCATCTTCAGAAAGGACTGTTAAAAAAGAGAAACTTTAAGAATTAAAAAGCAAGCAGCACAATTATTACATCACATGTTTCAGGGAAAGAACAGTTATATGAACTTGGTTTGTTCTCCAAGTTGTGACTGACTGCAGATAATGTAATCGACAATGAAATAATTAACATACACAATGATTTTTAAACAGTGTTGTGCAACAAACAGGTGTTAAAAACATAACAATGAACTCGTATCTGCCCAGCAGACGTGTTGAAAATGACCTCCTATTCTGCACTTTATTATTAATGAGATTAAATGACAAAACTTTATTATAATCATTTTAAAGGGCTATTTTGCAAAACTGATATCCTAGTTTATTATTCTCCCATATCATGTGTTTGTGTCTGCACATGATGGATTTTATCCATTTCTGCAATAAAACTCCTCATATGTAAGAGGACGGAGGTCACACTTGAAATTGTTTTACACAAAAATAATCCATTGAATGCAGTTTTATCCTTCTGCCATTAGAGTGTGCAACATTTATAAGTGAGGCCCCTGACCACCATTCTTTAAAGCAAAACTCTCACCAAAAAGCAAACCTTCGCGTAAAAGCATAATTACGACGAAAGAGGCATTTTTAAGATTTACTGTAGTTTCACTTTTGGGCACGCTAGCATCAAGAAAGTTTTGAACGACTCACGGTTGCTGCTGCACCTCCGACGCGCCACCGTCATGGCAGACAAAAAGTGTCGATCCCCAAGTTCAACCTAATAGACAGGAGAGTGATAGTAAACCGCTCCTCAAGCCTGCCTGTCAGGTCGCACTTCTTACTGTTCTAAAAATAGCGATTTTGATGCTAGCGTCAGAGTGCCCGTAGCACTCCCATTGAAAATTAGCTTGCCTGAAAACAAAACTACGGTAAATCTTAAAAGTGGCTCTTTCGTCGTAATTATGCTTTTACACGAAGGTTTGACTCATATTCAATCACAAATAAAAGCCTTGGTTGCTTTTGGCAAGAGTTTTACTTAAATGATCGCTAACTTCAAGGCCCTGAGTGAAATAAATACGATGACGCGATAGTTTCATTTGAAATATTAAAAGATTTTTTGTCATGTTGAAAGTGCCTTAAATCTGTGAGGTTGGCAAAAAAATGCATGGTATTTGTGCACATCTATATTTCTGAATTATTATCATGTAACTGAAAAAGTGACTTTTTATAACCTGTTAAGCATTTTGTGTACATTTGGTTAAAAACCTCATGATAATAAAATAGTGAGTATTCGTATGTACCTTTGAGTGTTACAGTACAGTAGAGATGCCCTCCAACACAGCCGTGGTATGTACCACTATGAGATGCGGCTACTAGCAGACTTAGAGAACAATTCCCTGAGGACAGTTGGTCCTTGAAGAGAGATGTTCGGTTTTTGAAGTCGTCTCTCTGTTTATGAAGTTGATCTTCACCCTGACGGTAGACATGGACAACTTTATCTTCCCCTGTAGCTGGATCCTTAATCGACCACTCAATGTGTTCAGGGCTGATATCTGTCTTGTTCTTTGAACATGGAAGAATCACTGTGTCACCAGCTTTTACTTCAATGGTCTTATTTCTGCACTGCACCACTGTTGAAGACAAACAGAACACATACTGAGTACACTGAGCCTTTGGATCAGCGACAACAAAATACACACGAGGGATGCTGTGTTTTAGAATCCAGTGTTGGAGTTATTAACGGTCATTAGATATGAACCTAGATACATTATAATATTCATCATAAACAAAAGCCCATTTAGCCTCCAGTTCATCAACTACCAGCTCTCTGACTGTTTCTCCTCCTGAAATACTTCAAACTGATCCACTGACACAATGGTGCCAAATACGACCCTGTTGTTGTTGTCGGGGCCATTTTAATAATGAAGCTCTGGTAACTCCATGACGAGGACGTTCCACTTCCTTTAACATCTGTACTATAAAAATCAGAGGCTGCAACAGCTGCACACTGTTCACCTCACACAAGGTGTGAAGATGATCTGGAGGCTGAATTATGAAGCAAGTTCAACTTACTGTCTGGATTATCTGGATCAGAACAGGGGTTGTCATTTCCTTCTGGATGGACAGTTAAAAAAGAGAAACTGTTTAAGTATTAAAAAGCAAGCAGCACATTTATTACATCTGTTTCAGGGAAAGAACAATTGTGTGAGCTCAGTCTGTTCTCCATATTGTGACTGACTGCAGGTAAGATGATTGTAATTAACAATAAAATGATAGTAAACATATCAAAATGTTGTGCAACGAATAGGGGATAAACGATAGGAGGGCATTGAGTATTTTGATCACCGACAACAAATTACTTATAACACAGGATGCTGGTCACTGTGTTTTAGAATCCAGTGTTGTAGTTTTTATAACAGTCATTAGATATGAAGCTGGACATTTGGTAACATTGATCATTATTTAAAACAAAAGCCTATTTAGACTCCAGTAACATCTCCTTTGCTTACAGGCAAACTGTTTTGTAATCACGGTCAACCAATAACCTGAGTGATATTTAAAACTGTCTATACATGTAGCTAACGAAATTAACAAATAATAATAATGGTGCTTTACATTAAAATATAACAAATGATGTGTAAACAATGGTGTAAGTTGGATCCTTTCATAATGACGCTTGCTTTTGCAGTTGTATATCCCAGGTAACACTCAAACCACCAGAAGGAGAATCTGTCTCCTGGGGGCCAAACTGTAATAACATCGTCACAAAGACGTTTCCCATAATCTAACATTGACATCGTCCTCCCATAAGCAAACATTGTGAAAGAAGCGTCTGTAAAACAGATTCATTCTTTTTGAGCGGCTCAACGGCCGAGAAATGACTCAGTTGATAACTTGAATCACTGAGTCCGCTAACAATTAGAAAGTCAAGAAGATCTAGAAGACATTTTATCCTCACTTCAGTCAGCTAAACCGAAAGTAATACGAGATTTCTGCTGTTCCAGATAGTTTGCGGCTAACTTCCCCATTGGTCTGCTCACAGACCCTCCAGGTTGCCACCAATTGTATTTACTGCGTCCATTTTTTTCTTTCTGTTGTTTGCGTTAAAATAATGCTGGAAAATGAACTCATGACACGGAGACACGGAGATATCCGGCTAAGTTGGATCATAGCCAGCGAACAAAAGAAATCCGGAAACGGATCCGTCATACTTTATTGTCCATTAAAAATACGGCAAATGAAGATAATGACGGTACTCTCACATATTTATTCTACATAAAGGTCAATATTATTATGCTGTGGTTTGATTTGGCGCAAGTGGCTCTTCTATGTATACCTTTATTATTACGCATTTGCTTCAAAGTAATATCCGCTTCTAATAGCCTGATTCCGCTCACCTGAGTCTCCACAAACGCCCATCAGCCCCACGACGACCATAATGACGAGCAGCGGCTTACCTATCATCATCTGCGGCTACCTAATTATATGTTGCTATACCGTCTTTACCTTCACATACACTGCTGGCAGGGAGAATGAAAACCGTCGCAGCCAACAGGTGAGCGTCTACTTCTTCTTCTTTTGGATTTGATTGGCGGCTGGCAACCAGTTTATATGTGCATTGCCGCCACCTACCGGACTGGAGTGTGGTTCATCAGATGACAGGGGGAAAAAAAACAAAAAACAAACAAACAAAAAAAAAACCTTAAACCCGATCCATTAACCCCATTTCCCTCAAGTATTTATTCACAGACCTCCTTATGCTTTCTGATCTTTGCAACATGTTCTCCACCGTGAAGCTCTCTGTTTCCCTTTGTGATGCTGATTTCAGTTCTCTCCTCTCTGTCTCTCTCATATAACTAGCACTCCATGAGAACATGCTGCACAGATTCATGATGCTCACACAGTCTACATTTACCCGTAGGATGTTTCCCAGTTCTGTGTTCTGTTCTGTTAAACTCTGTGTGTCCTAATCTGAGACGGGACCCCGGGACTTTTCAGCACGCCACCCATTTCCCCTGCACCCTGCAATATTGACTTTCCTGAGTTGAGTCGTGCGTTTGGTTTCGATCTCTGTTGTCTGTCATAACAATACTGAACGGAAGCTCCAGATTCTCTTCCATTGTTGGTTTTTTCTTGTTAACTCATGTATTTTGTGCCAGTATAGTGGTCCTTTGCTGCTGAGCCTCTGCTGACTGATTTCCTGAACTATGAACTTTAATTAGTGTTTCAGCCAATAGCATTGCCTTTTCTAAACCACTAACAGCTGTTTTGCTGTTACTTGTCAGTATTGGGATTGTTGCATTCCTTCTTATTCCACTCTTCCACTAATTTTCCCGATCATTCCCAACATCTGACAGCTGGACCTCCTGGACCTCACTACAGTTCTGCCTCCAGCCTGCAGGCTGAGCTGCTCTGACCGTCCTTCTAACCACCGCTTGTGACCTTTTATACTGAACCAGCGACTCCATAGAATGATGTTTCTTTAACAGCCAAACATTCCGTTCTTTAATTGCTTGTCTGCAGTTTTCATCCCACCACGACACATTCTTTTTGTCTCTGCATCCTGATGCTTTTGGTATCGACTCATTTGCTGATTTTATTACAGCTGTGACTACGACCATATTCAATTCATCCACATCTACCCATTCCTCTTTATGTAACTGTTCAAATCTTTTCTTACTCAGTTCTTGAAAGAGTTCCCAATTAGCTTCATCAGTTTTCCATCTTGGCAATCTCATGTTTTCCTCCCGTTGTAACTCTACTCCAATCTTAACACTGATTGGATAGTGGTCGCTACCCATTAATGTTTCATTTAGCACCTCCCAAGCAGTGATGCCTGCCATTTCATTTGATGTCATAGTTAAATCAATCACACTCTCCTTATTTTGTACACAGTCACACCTTGTTCCCCTCCCGTCATTCACACATACTAATCCTTTATCTTCTGTAAATTCTTCTACTATTAAGCCATTTGCATCAGTTCTCTCACTTCCCCATAGACTGCTATGTGCATTAAAATCACCGCACCACACTACTTTCACCTGCACTCCCCCATCACCATATTTGTTATATCTACACTTAATTTGTGTCATGGATTGTAGGGCTGCACAAAAAATCGTGAAAAAAATCGCGATCTCGATTCACACATACGCGTGATCTCATCTCTACACGCAGCGATTCTGAAGCATTTTATATCTCGAGTTGAATCACAAATGCTCCTATTTTCCTCCCGGATCTTTTTGAAGCGCCCCCAAACGCAGCACTGCCGCTGCCTCCTCCGTCAACCTGTGGTAAAGCGTCTTTACAGCACGTGATTCAGTGGAGGAAGCCCACCTGCAGTTGAGTGTTTGGAAGGAGTGAGTGAGAACGTTGTTAGACAGGGCAGCAAGCCGCCAATCTGCCCGTCCATTTGGTGGCTCAGTCCGCGGTTTTACACAGAGGGCGGCAAATTGGGGGTCTGTTTTGGTCCGCCGATTTGCCGCCTCGGACGGTACACTCATTTCCACTTTGCCTGCTAGATGGTCAACTGGACTGCCGCTGAGATCCGGAAGATGCAGCGTCTCCTGGATCTCTAGCTGTGTGGTTGTGTTAGCTTGTTGTTGTAGCCACAAGCTAGGAACGGTCGCTACTTTCAAACTAAAAGCCCCCCGCTAAGAACCCAGTTCTAAACTCAATGGGGTGCAATGTAAAGCTCTTATTTTGAAGACAAATTTGTTGATAACTATTCACAGCCCAACTTCGAGCTTCAAGTCACGTCACATGTTTACGCCTACCTCAGAGGCGGCTTTTGGAAAAGGAGGAATATTCTGCCTCCGTTTTAGAAAGCCAATCACAGCAGCTATCACATATCACCGAGCCAAAGATACGGCCCCAATAAACACTGTACAACATGAGGTATTAAAGGATGCCCTCTCATCTCGGAGACTCTTTTTTTTTTTTACTTTTGTAAAAATCATTTCTCATCCAATGATAGAACTTAAACAAAAAACAACATTGCTTTGGCAGAGGCATAGTAGTACGCCTCTGCCAAACTACAGAGGGGTTTTTTTTGTTCAGCTTTATCAGTGCAATAAACATTTTGTGAAACAAATCGTGCCAGAGAATCGTGATCTCAATTCTAAGCAAAAAAATCGCGATTCACATTTTTTCCAGAATCGTGCAGCCCTAATGGATTGTAATAATTTATTGTTAGCTCATATTTGCCTGTCCAGATCTTTATAGTTATGGACTCACATTCTTTTCCTACTTGAACAGTACCGAACCTTCTTCCATTTCTGATAAAGATGGCCACCCCACCACCTTTCCCCATCTTCCTGTCATTCCTTATAGCAGTGTATCCTTGTATTATGAAGTCCCATTGCACTCTCAGCCATGTTTCTTGCACACAGATTATACTGGGTTTATCCTGCAGATCTGAGACAAACTTCTTGAGCTCTTGTCCATTAGCTATGAGACTTCTTGCATTCCACTGCAATATACTTATGACCACGATGACCCACCACCCCATAATGATGTCTGTGACGATGTCTGTGAACTGGGTGAGCCTCCTTTCAACACTTACTCCACTTCCTCCCACCCAGTGGCCTCAACTCCCAGACATTTCTCTGCTGCTTTCACTATTATTTTGATTTTTTCTGTTTGCGCAGTACAGTTAATTACCTCGACCATGAAGAATATGAACTGCCTTTTCTCCACAATCAGCGTGTCCTCTTTAACTCTGCTGCATCCCTCACATGCTCTCATTTCATGCCTGTCCGCAGTTGCAGCACTTGAGTTTAGCTCTTACACATTTCCCATACTCATGCTCCCCTGCACACCTCCCACATCTTTGTTTTCCCTTGCATACTGCTGCTACATGTCCATACTTCTGACATTTGAAGCACCTGAGCGGCGGAGGAACATAGAGCCTCACATCATAGCTCATATATCTGATGAACACTTTATCAGGGATTCGATCCTCATCAAATGTAGCAGCACCGACAGACTGTCACATTTTTGGCCCTCGCGAGTAGTTTGCAGGCGTCTGACTGCCCTCACTCTTGCACCTTCCACGTTTTCTTGTATCTGTTCCGTGGACACTCTAAGGGGAGTCCCAAAAATCACTCCTGGAGTGAGACCCCCACCCTGAGCTATCGTTGCTTTAACTCTCTTCCCCTCGATCTTATTCAGTCTAATCTCTTTCCCGAGCTGTGCGCTGTCTCTGCAAAAAATCAGCAGCGCTCTTTATCTCCCCCACCAGACTGTTGATCCCTCGGTACTCACCGAACGAAGCCCCTTCTTGCTCCAGTCTGATGATTACCTTGATGCTCTCCCTCATTCCCTCTCGCTCGCTCAAATGGTTTCTTCTGACATTGAGCTCCTTCCTTTCTTCCCCACTTTCCTCACTTCTCCCGCCACCTTGCTCCATTCCTAACTCACTTCCTGATCCGTCACTTCCTTCTGCTAGTGACGTATCTTCCGTGCCGAGGCTTCGGAGCGTGTGTCGAGTAGTCCAGGTAGATTTTTGTGAAGCGCGTATTGAGGCTTGTGTCGATGACGTGGCTGTACCACGTGACTGATTCAGGTTTGCGGCTTTGGCGTGTGCTTCGAAATATGAGGGGCAACGAAACGCAATGGAGGTCCTCCATCACCTCAAATCCTTTAAAACGATTGGACTGTGTGCACAGGTAGCTCGTGGTTAGAGCGCGTGTCACAAACGTAGCGGAATCGGGGTGCGAATCCCCGTCGGAGCGTCTTTGCTGCATGTCAGACCACCTCTCTCTCCCATTTTTCCAATATATCCACAGTCATAAATAAAGATGTCTATGACTGGAACAAATCTTTTAAAGAAAAAAAAAAAAAAGAAACCGGCCCGAAGCCCAGCACAGTGGAGAAGTTGTTGTTTTTAAATAAAAATGAATGCAATTTCCTCATTGTATGAGTTACATTTTGTCCCGAGTAACACATTCACATCAAAACTCTGTCATCATTCTATCAGAAAAACAGACACTATAATAATGAGTATATTATTTGTTTATTTGCATTATCATCTAAGCACAATTCAAGTCAAAGCTTCATGGTGTCAGTATAGTCACTCTGCCTGGGACAGGGATAGTGAGGTTTGTAAGTCAGAGTGGAATTTGGCAAACTTGGCAACCCTGTATCTTTCATCTGGTGTTCTTGGACTGAATCGACACTTTGCTGCCTCCCACAGTTCAGACATTAAACTACAGCTCACTGACAGAATGAGAAGCTGTTATCAGTTGAACTTCACTCAGTGTTGTAGAGAGCTGTTGTTATCTCAGCTGAATGCTGCTCAGGTGTAAAGTTGTTGTTGTGCTGCTGTACAGCCTGTAGTACTGTAATATACTGATGTGGCTGCTCATGTTTCACAGAAATGTGACTCATTAGAGCCAAAATCTGTGACCAGCATGAGGCTGAGGATGAGGTTTACTTGTTTTCTCCCTTCTGATTAAAGAGGAAGCACCAAGTCTGGTTGATGCTGTTTGCATGTGAGAAGCTGAAACGAAACTGATTGACTTAAATAATCAGTAACGGGTTGGACCACAGCCTGTTTTGTGACTGTACCTGACACATGTGACTCTAGCATGCTGCAAAAATAGAACATATGAATACCTAGCCCTATCCTGTATCGGCCTTGAGGTAGTTCCTGTTAAAAAGGTGTAACAGGGACCACATATTGCCATGATGACATGGTGAAAATGTGTTGCCTCTTAACTATATCAACACTGGCTTGACGCTCATGGAAATCTGCCCCCTGGTGATGCTCAGTTCACTTTTGTCCACAGATGCCACCACAATCAACAAAAGATGAAAGTTCCTTTTATTAGTTTTAAATTTAACTTTACTAAGAAAAGGATCAATATCAACAAAATGGAGATCAGCCACCAGGGAAGGCAGACAGTACAATAAGTTATGATGGTAATGAGTAATTCAAATACTACAGTTTTACAGTTTAGGTTTATTATGTTTTTATTGTTTTGAATGGTAAAGTTGAACCGTGTGAAACATCAGTGTGGTTACTTGATTTGTTCGTCCGTCTCATTGTTGTCTGTCATGATTTCCTTTGAACTCAGGATGTGGGCTGACTGTTGGCTGAAAGTTTACAGTGAGAACTCCGACAGCATCGACGCAGGATGGAGTTCGCTTCACTCTGCCTCATTATCTGTAAGTTATTCAACTTTTTTCAGTAGTTTTAACAGACTTGCTTTGGTTGGATCATTCATTTGTCAATACCAGTACTTCAGGGCTTTGTTCCCTCCACTGATAATTAGTTTAGATTTCACTCTGTCATTGTTTAGAGTGGGTACTGAGAAAATGAAATGCAGTTTAGCATCAGACCAGAAGTTCACAACACAGTAGGTAAGGATGAGGAGAGTGACAGTAAGAAGTAGAACGATACACCAAGATAGATACAATATCAGCAGAAGGTGCAGAATTGAAAAAGTGACGGTCAGTCTGATCACTTCAGAACTAAACATGCAGGTTTTGATGTCAGTAAGATTAGATGTCAGACTCATGGTTTTAAAATCTTTTATTTCCTGTATGAACCACCAGCAGCCACCCTGAGCATCCAGCCTGACAGATCCCAGTTCTTTCGGTTTGAACGGATCTCTCTAAGCTGTGCAGGGCCGGTAAACTCTACTGACTGGACACTGAAGAGAACCACTGCATATAAGACATCTCAGCCATGTAAGGGGGGCTTTGGAGACCCACGTGACTCTGTGTGCACAATCAGGAATGCTGACCCAGCTGACACCGGGGTGTACTGGTGTGAATCTGAGCAGGGCGAGTGCAGCAACACCGTCAACATCATAGTGGCAGGTATGCTTATGTTTTCTTTCACAGTGGCCCTCATTTATCAATCTTGCGTGAAAACGGGTGCAGATCTGAGCGCAGAATTGGTCTTACGACAGGACACACGTGTGATTTATTAAACATTCGTATCTGACCAGTTCCAGCGTACGAATGATCGAGTCTTGATAAATGCGGCGGCTGAATTTGATCGTCATTAACATGTTACGCCCTTAAATATTCCTGGTTCGGAGGCCTCGCCCACTGAGGTCGAACACTGAGAGAAGAAACTCTGGCAAGAAGAGAA
>CAEMYA010000884.1:16330-31647 GCA_903131615.1 Diplodus sargus | reverse complement strand
GCGAATCCGCATACTTTCCAAAACGATGACGCCATCGCCCCACCCCGCGACGTCTCATAACAACAACAACAACAACAATGGCGGACTACATGCTCGTGTTCGTGCTGCAGAAGATATTGAGCTTTCTTGCAACTTACTCGCCTTGTAGTTGAGTGTGAGTCGCAGCAGCAGTTCGACATCATTAACAGTCCTCACAAACGATTCTGGTTTCCTTGGACTTGCCATTTTTAATCTTCTTCTTGTTGTGTTCGGTTTCTCCGTCTACTGTCTGTTTACAGCGCGCAAGCTTAATGCGCATGCTTCGTGTCTTCTGCTCCGTTTTTGGTGAATGTCAAGCGCCACCTATAGGCCTGGAATATGAACTACAGCGTTTCAGTCGTCAGTGGAGCCGCGTGGACGCAAATATTCTTAAAACGATGACGAGGAAGAAAAAAAAGATCGTTTTCGACCGTCTGGACGGGGCCTGAGTTTTCAGTTCCAGAACAGCTGATCTGAGTTCGGTAAGTCGACTCTGAGTATGTTCACTCTGAGTTGAGCTCATGCCTGATGACTACCCACTAAACATTAGATGTCTGATTGGACGTGCAGATCATGTCTATATTGCGAAAATGACCTCGAAAAGACGTTGTTTGGACGTCTAATGTTTAGTGGGTAGTTAAAAGCCATCATCAATGCAGCTCCAATACAGTGATTCACCAGGGCATCAGGGGAGAAAACAGGAAGCAGACATTTCCTGGGGGAAAAAAAGTGACACTGCTGCGGCCCTAATAAAAATCACTGACAGAGTTTTAAATGCGGTCGTCTTTTCATTTTGAATTTAACATCACTTTCTTTTCTATTAGCCTTTGAGGAAGTGGTTGAATGTTGTTCAGTGTTGTAGTTTCTGGGCTCTTTCCTCAAAGGTGTTGGTGTGTAGTTTGATGATAAAAGAATTCTGTGGAGGCATGGCTTGGGTGGAGGAAAGAGCAGTCTTTATTGAAACAGATCTTCTAGCCAGCGTCTGAATTCAGAGTGCGGCCGCCCTCTGGAGTTCCCAAATCTGGGGTGAAGGTAATGCCAAACGGCTTCGCCCTCTGCTCGATCTTTACCAAAATGCCACCCCCCGATTCTCTACTCGTGAGCCTTCTTAAAGTCTCTTGGCCTGTACCTGCCTACTTCTAATTGGTCACTGTGGTGGGTTGAGGGTCCATCTGTCCAATCAACTAAAAAAGGAGTTGGCCTATCTCTCTGCTCATCTCCCATAAATGGCTAAATCTGTTATTGTCACTCCTTGGGTCTTGTGGTCCAAAATTACCTAAATGACCCCTGTTACGACCCCTTGGCATTCAATAACGAATAGGCTGGAGCTCGACTGGTGCAATCCTTTTATTTGTCTTCTGGCACCGTGAAACTAAAACAAACACGAAAGGTTTCATTAAAAATTGCGCATACAAAATATACTGCCCAACGAGTTCAATTTAAACTCCCGATGGTCTTCCACATTCATACAATTTAACACCGCAATTCATTGTTCATTCCTTCACTTACACCCACATACAAAACACACCAAGCATTTACCTCAGTTCGCCTACCAAGGGCGTAAACTTTGCACTGCGACTCGTACCGGCTCCGACTCATATCTCTTCTGGCAGTAAACAAACACTGCAGTTAAAGTCATGCTTGCATAAAAAACAGCATCGTGACTGACCACACTTAGTTTACATTCCATATTCCTTCATTCCTTTTGATTACTCCAAAACCTGGTGGCTACCCATGGCAAAGCTCGGCGTGTCTTGTGTGACAAAGGTAGCGTGTGACGCCGGCAATAAGCCCTATACTGTTTCCGGGGCGCATGAAGATACCCCGGAACATGCATGGAAATAACGCAGGTCCGAAGACACCTAGTGGCCACTTACAACCCCTCTATCCTTTCCTGGAGATGTATGTTTAGATATCTCCCTCTGTCTGACATAGGAGTCAGGCTCCATTTTAGTCCCTATAGTAGCCTTGTCTCCTGCTAACCTTTGACCTACACACAGCTGAATGCTGGCTCCAAGGTCTCATGGAGCTGGGAGCCCCGTATTGTCTGCATTCCCTAACTTGCACAAGGACGAACAGGTTAAATTTACACTTGAGTTGAATTAAAGACCAGAATGTGTTGCTGTCCAGAAACCTCAGTGTTTCATTTTATTTTATTTTAGGCTATTTAATTTAATTTAAATCAGCTGAAAATGAAATATAAAACAGTCTCACGATGGCTCCTCACTTTGGTTTTATTTCACATATTAAACAAAGTAAAAGTTTATTCAGTGGATATTTTAACTTGTAGTAGCTTTTACCACCAACAGATAATATTTAACGTCGCTCAAAGGTCGCTGGGTGACCAGAGGAGCTGGTCCTGAGTCAGGTCTCTGGGTGACCAGAGGAGCTGGTCCTGAGTCAGGTCTCTGGGTGACCAGAGGAGCTGGTCCTGAGTCAGGTCTCTGGGTGACCAGAGGAGCTGGTCCTGAGTCAGGTCTCTGGGTGACCAGAGGCTGAGGGCGTCACTCAGCCCCAAGACCAACATTAGAGGCAGACACACACTTAGGGCTCTATCTTGCACTCGGCGCAAGTGACTTTGTTCACTGGTGCTTGTGTAATTCCTATTTTGCACTCGGCGCACAGCGGAGTTTTCCCTCCACAGACGCTCGTCCTTAAATTAGGGAATGACTTTGCGCTCCAGGGGCGGTTCAGCAAAAAGAGGAGGCGAACAAACTCAAAGTTTTCACAAAACCCGCCTTCTGAAACGGGCCCGAGGACAAACAAAACTGTTATGTCGCATGTGAACCACCTCCTCTCTCTGGCCGACCGAACATTGCTAACTGCTGGGTGAACGTATCACTGACTGTGCGCAGCTTGTGATGTTTTTCCAGGAAAGTTGCCACCGACACCCAGTGTGCATCTTGGCTATTACAGCAAATGCAAGGGCTTTCATCAATGGGCCACAGGCTAGATCATCCATGTGTTACCTCATTTGGTGATAGATGATTTAACATTTATTTACATGAATATTTTCAAGGATATTACTTTGAATATGACGTGAGGCAGAGCTGCATCATCTGTCCGTTGTCATGTTACAGTCTACTCTGTGTTTTATGATCTCTGTTGGTTCAAAACAACTTATATATTTACTTTAATGCAACTCACAACATGGCACAGTATGATATAAGTAATGTCAAGGTGAAATGTCGTTATGGCACGTGAAGGGTGAAAATTTTGTCAATTCTAGACTGTAGATTTGTAGAGTCCGGCCTCCACCGTGTTTTGAATGTTCCAGCTGTGCGTTGCCTTTTTCGGTACGGGTGCTGAAATGATTTCCACAAATCATACACCTGTGCTTCCTCACTCATAGATCCTTGAAAGCTTCCTTTGTCCTCACTCCTCGAGGAGCTTCCATCACATTTTTAAAAACATTTTAGGTAATTATTTTTCAACACTACCCATTTCTTCTTCATTTCCTGTCTTCCTTCTTTTCACCATTATGATGTTATATTTACCACACACTTGAATCTCCCCCTTTATATTTAAAGTGTTGTATTGGCCCAGTCGGACACAATAGAATGTACAAAAAGAGAACTGACAAAGACACTTGGATGATAGGATTGAAGATGTCAATATACTTTTGGAAATAAGACATGGTGTTACATTCTGTACTAAATGTTGGGTCTGCTTTCTGTATCTTAGAGGGTGTCGTGATCCTGGAGAGCCCTTCGCTTCCTGTGACAGAGGGAGACAATGTGACACTTCACTGTTCCTACAGAAAAAGATCTGCAAAGACTCCTACTTCAGATTTCAGCGCTGCATTCTTCAAAGACGGTGAATTCATCGGTACTGAGCCTGCAGGAAAGATGATCCTCTCGTCAGTGTCCAGGCATCATGAAGGCTTCTACAGGTGTGAACATCCTGAGAAAGGACAGTCAGAGCAGAGCTGGCTGTCTGTGACAGGTGAGCTGATCTTCTGCTCTCTGTAAGACACAACATGTCGGGCTCTTTGAGACTATTCTGTTTAGATCATGTTTCATGTCTGAAACTGATGGATTTCTTCCTCACAGGTCAGCATGTCTCTCCTCCTCCTCCTACTCTTCATCCTCCTCTCATGTCTCTGCCCAACCTGGTGTGCACCATCCTGCTCTTCATCCTCTACACTGCCATCCTCATCCTCGCCATATACACGTACCGAAGGTGGGCTCGAGGTAAGACCCCGTCTAACGGACTATTATTACGGCTGTACTGATTTGATCTGGTGTCCTCCTCCAAAAGACACCAGTCAAAGCTTCAGGCCAGAGTGATCTGATTGGTCAGTAGTCCAGCTGTCATTCCAATATAAGCTCTTAACATGGCTCCTGTTAGCTGTACTGTAGGTTACCATGGTGATAGACCTCAATAAAATGGGGCCAGTACGAGATGACGGAAAACCAAAGCCAAACCTAAAAAAGGCAGCTAACCCACACAGCTCGCTACGTGACAAAGGCCTCAGTTTGTGGTTAACATGGTGAACAAGACCAACAGAGCAGAGCTGGTTGTCACAGCAACAAAGGTAGAAAACAGGAAGTGAAACGAAGTAATGCAAGACTGAAAAAAGAAAAAAAAGGTGGAATTAAATGCTTAAAATGACTTCAGACTTTCTCTGCTCTGGTTTTCCTGCAGCTCGAGCTGATGTTAAAAAGAGAGCGTCTGATCAATACTGAAGAAGAAGAAGAAGAAGAAGAAGAAGAAGAAGAAGAAGAAGAAGAATAGGAGCCTGTTTGCTGCCTAATATGAATGGAAAGAAGTTAATATTCTTATTTCTTTGAGCATCTTCTTTAAGCATCTATTTGCCAGTATAGTACGATGCCTACATGCTTTAATTAATATATTAGAAAAAGATTAGTGCACTGAACCAGCCACAAACATTCTGATTCTCAAATCTGATGAGTCGTTTGTTTAAACGGACAGAAAGATGGCGGACACATTGTTAATATGCTTGATGCTGTGTACTAAATATTACTTGCATTTCTTATTCCAATGTAACAATGTCCAACAGTTATATACTGTGATACGATGTTTTGACTTCTGGGCTGAAGTTTGCAATAAAAAAACTTTTTATATGGTCACAGTCAGGAACATTTTGAGCAGAAGTTCATCTGCTCTGCAGCAAAATGGAAATTTGTTTACCATAGAAGAAGTTCTTTGGTGAAGTATACACAATATGTATTTACTATATGCTGTGTAATACAATGCTTCTCTTTTGTATATTAAATGTGAGTGATAATCGTGTGTGTGTGTGTTTGTGTGTGTGTGTGTGTGTGTGTGTGTGTGTGTGTGTGTGTGTGTGTGTGTGTGAGAGAGAGAGAGAGAGTTATAAGCTATTAGCCAGGGACATGCACATGATTATAGAGGGGCAGGGGCTGGAAGTCAGAAAAGGTCAGGCACATTTTTTTTCAGGCCTTATTAACACAATATGTAGATTAATTAATGTAAATTTAATTTTTAAAAAAAGTAACAGTACTTATAGACATCTAACTACTCAGCTGTGTGTCCTGTGTAGCTGTGAGTGATATTCAATTGCCGTTTCATTTGTGTGGCAACATGAGTTTATTCACATTATCATAATACTGAGGTTTGAAAACATGCAATTCAGCTGCAGTTCTTAAAAAGCAAAAAAAACACTGGTTTATTATCAGGCTATTTATTGGAGGGCAAGTGCAAACTAGAAATACAGGCTACACATCTAACAATGTGACAAAACCAAGAAATGACTACTGTGACTGTTAGTAGGAACAACAATGTTTACAACAGCAAAGTCACAGCAAACTGAAGAAGTTGAAGATTTGTGGCAAGATAAACATCCCTATGTACAACAGGACTTTATTAAAAAAGGGCAGTTTTTGCATTTTTTCTCAATTGTTTACACACATTTTTTGAAAGCATGCCTCATACTCTCAGAACTCTGTGTGGGAAACACCGGTCATTATTTAAAACAAAAGCCCATTTAGCCTCCAGTTCATCAACTACCAGCTCGCTGTATGTTTCTCCTCCTAAAATACTTCAAACTGATCCACTGACACAATGGTGCCAAATACGACCCTGTTGTTGTTGTCGGGGCCATTTTAATAATGAAGCTCTGGTAACTCCATGACGAGGCCGTTCCACTTCCTTTAACATCTGTACTATAAAAATCAGAGGCTGCAACAGCTGAACACTGTTCACCTTGTGTATTAACAAGCATGCAGCACATTTATTACATTTCAGGGAAAATAAAAGTTTTATGAGCGCAGTTTGTTCTCTAAGTTGTGACTGACTGCAGATAAAGTGATTGCAATCGATAATATAAAGTTAGTTAACATATACAAAGTTTTGTGCAACGAACATGTGACAACATATTTTGAGTGAGTCGTTGGATCGTCCACAACAAAATACTCAAGTGAAATGAAACCAATAACCTAAGGGGCATTTAAAACTGTCAATATAAGCATGTAGCTTATGAAAAACATTTTCTACCCACATTTGTTTCCCTCTGTGCAGTTTTCCCCAGACATACGTTCCTCTTCCACATGAAAACAACATTTCAGTGAAATTATGTCAAATTCCGCGATATTCCGCGTTAAAAAGTAGATTCCGTTTTAATCGGCCAATTCCGCGATTCCGTGATCGCGGAAATCATAGGGCCCTAATATAGGACGACCCCGATTATAAGACGTCCCCTCTTTTCAAAGCCCATCTTCAGAAAAAAAACTCTGTTAACCAAAATTCGTTTCTCAATAACAAGCTCACATTCCCTCCTGTCAGTCTCCTGGAAGCAGCAGCTTAGAGGACCATGATAAGCTTTTCTCTTACTGTTAGCGTTTTCAGACGGTCTCTTAGGACCCGCCATCTTCGGACGTTGCACTCTGTAACTCCATATTTCTTGGCTGGCTGACAGTTGTTTGGCTCCTCCGCTGCATTGACCACCATTATCTTAAAATTAGCATCATAGCTCCGCCTCAGATGTTTAAACTTGTCCCACTTTTGATCCACTTTGCTCTGTACAATCACTGCGTCTCTCCATTTTCATCTCTAGTCACTTCATCTCCGCTGTGATTGACAGATGACAGCAGCCACAGTGTCAGTGACGTCTCTACAATAAGATGGCGCCCTCGAGTAGCGACCCAGACAGCTATCAGCATGTGTCAACGGTTAGACCCCGGTTATAAGACGACCCCACTTTTTCACATCATTTTAATCGAAAAAAAAAAACCTTGTCTATATTCGGGTCAATACAGTATATGGAAGTTCTTTGAAATATGTGAGACAGATGTCACACACTCCAGCTGTAACGCATGCAAGCGTTTAGTGCCTCGTGGGGGAAACAAACCAAGTAGTTTTAATATTAATTCGACACTTGAAGTCGTTTCACAGCAAAGAACAGAATGATTTCCTTTTGCCAGTGTTGAGTCATTTTGCATTTTGAGTTTGTTGAGCCTGTTATATAGGCTCAATTTATATTTTATTTTTTTAATACTATGTATGCAACAATACAGCCATTTAAATGGCTAATATCAATAAATGACTGAACTTTCAACCTTCAGCTCTTCTTGACTGCCTTCTAGAGGCCATTTTGGCATATTGTTTTCCACAGTGCCACTGCTGCTATGAAGGAATATTGAAGTTACTGTTATGCAATAAATAAAGGTAATATGGTAGTATAAATAAATAATGACAAGGTTAACATAAATGAAAGACTATAGGCCTTTGCATGAGTGGATGAATTAATGGGGGAAAAAAGAGTAAAATAATATGATTATTAATAATATCGTTCAACGTGATCGATCGGTTCTGATCGGTAATCGGATCGGTGAGGCTTTAGGTGATTGGTGATCGGTATCGGTCCCAAAAAACCTGATCGGACCATCTCTAATTATCAAGCAGCTGGTTAAAGGTTTGTAAACATCTATTTTCCAAATATTGTCTTTATAGATGAACTACAAAGGATTTGATAACCATTTTTAAACATCAGTTGCAGCATTACAATAAAATATTGAAAACTAAATGGTTTATAAAGCATATAAAACAGGAGTCGCCAACACAGTGACCGCTGGCACCAGGTCGCCCCCGCAGGCCTGTTCTAAAAATGGCACAATTCACCAGTGAGCTGCTATTCTTTTTTAATAACACTTGCATTAATATAGATTTAAAAATGACAATATCTTAAAAAAAAAAAGAATTAAAACTATGTTTATTAAGTTTAGATAAGTTTAGTCAAACTCTAGCATGACAAAACTTCAGCAGCTAGTGGGTACAGCAAAGATGGTGAGCTGAATGTGGTTTCTTACCCCAAATACATGGCAGCAAAAAGAAAGTGAATGGGAGTAAGAGTTCTTTTTTACTACTGTGAAAGAAACCTGCGTGTGTCTCATTTGCAGGGTGGCTCTGGCGACGGTAAAGCAGCACAATGTGGAGAGACACTTCACCAGTACACACAAAAGCTACCATGCTATCTACGCACTTGGAAGCGCGCTGCGAGCAGAAAAAGCCTGTGAGCTGAAGGCAGCTTTGGGTAAACAGCAGTCCTTTTTCACGAGGCCGCCAAAAAACTCCCAAAAAGCAACCAAAGCCTCGTTGAGAGCTGCACATTTTCTGATGAAGAAGAAGAAGGCATTTTCAGACGGAGAAGTTTTCAAAGAAGCAATGATGATAAATGCTAACACTGCAGGAAAATGGAACCAATCTCACCCTTACTCACTCCAATATCCATCTGGGGGCATCTACGATGACTCGACGAGTGTCAGCTATGTCCGGTAACCTGGCTGAGCAGCTGGACCGGGATCTGGTACAGTCTACAAAAGAACTCCTGACACTACTGCCCCTAAAGACAACTACGGGGGGAGTTGACATTTATAATGCGGTGAAGGAGTTCTCCGTACACAAAAAGGTCACTGTAAAGGTGACCCAGACTTCCCAAAACTTCTGCATTACCACCGCATTATTACGTTTTACTTAGTTTTTTGTCACTTTTGGGTGAAATCAGAGAGTTCATGCAGTCCAAAGGCGAAGACGTCTTGCTGCTAGAGGACACAATGTGGAAACATGACATTGCATTTTTAAATGACATTACTGGGAAACTCAAACAAAGGTAAGGCTGTTATGGACATGATACGTGCTTTAAATGCATTTAAAGCCAAGATGAACATTTTCTCCATGCATTTACAGAGAAAGAAAATCCTGCACTTTCCCTCTGTGCAGGCGGTACTGAAAGTCAATGCTTCTGCATCTGAGACATTTGACAAAGTTGCAGAAAAGTACTGTCAAGTC
Source organism: Diplodus sargus (assembly GCA_903131615.1). NCBI lineage: Eukaryota > Metazoa > Chordata > Actinopteri > Spariformes > Sparidae > Diplodus > Diplodus sargus. Next base: position 22,359 of record CAEMYA010000884.1, on the reverse strand, counting down.
ATAAACAGATTTGGTCAAGAGTTTGAGTTTGAGTTTACCTTGATCTGCTTGAGCCATGTGTATCATTTATTTCCAACCCTTTCATGAACGTGGACATAACAGACATTGATGAGCAACTAAGTGCAACGTTCAACTTGGATGCTGGACAGGTGGAGATTGAAATCGTAACATTGCAAAATGACCTCCACCTCAAATCCTACCAGGCTGCACCAAACTTGTGGTGCCTTGTTGGCACAGAAAGGTACAGTGGTGTATGCACAGCAGCTATGAAGGCTGCCAGCCTGTTTGGTTCAACAAATCTCTGTGAATCAGCATTTTCTGACATGAACTTCATCAAGAACAAACACAGAACATGCCTCACTGATACACATCTGCAAGACTCACTCAGAGCTGCAGTGTCAATTTACACACCAGATTACAATACACAGGTGGACAGCATGCAATGGCAGTCTTCACATTAACAAGGAAACAGATACCAGATGTTGTTAGTGGCAAAGTTGAATTAAAATTATGTTCAATTCAAAAGTGTTCATGAATGTAATATATCTTTTTTTGTTTTTAAGTGCCACAGATTTGGTCATTAGTTCAAAATGTGATAAGATGTATTTAAAAATATGAAAGTTGATTTTTCCTAAACATTACATAACCTTTTTAAACATGGTGCAGTTTGAATCGCGCCTGATCGCTCTAAACATGCAAACCATCAGAGATCAGACAGACGCTGATTGTCCCACTCCTGATCAACTTCAGTTATCAGCTCTGAAACAATAATGTGTCTAATCCACAAAAACAACTTTAACGCCTCCTGGATGTATTCTGATGAACTATATGAACAAATGTGTCATCTGTCATCAAATGTAAAGTTCTTACAGGCTTTAAACAGAACTGGTTCTGTTTGTATCTCCACCTGATCTCTCACATGACAGTATAAATATTCCTGCAGAGGCTGCTGAAGCTAAACTCTCCTCCTTTAATCAGACAGCTGGTTGTGGTAACACACCATGAAATCTAGTAATACATCCAGCAAATGACTTGACGCAGGAAATGCAGTCAGTGCGTTTTTCTCTGGTCTCACGGTTGCAAATAATTTTAATGATAATAATCTTTAAAAGAAAACTCAGAGAAAAGTATAGCTGAATATATTATTTATTAAATATAAATTTAAAAAAAAAACACTCCAGTAAAAATATATTTTTAAAGAAGATTTGTGTACAACAATTTTTTGTATCGATTCATAATTCAATTAATTATTTATTTTTTTATCCCCAACTACTGTAAAAAAACAAACAAAAAGTTTAAACTTTTTTCAGTGCAGAACAAAACCTCCAACAGAACCTGGTGAGTATCACAGATTTAGCACCAGTCTACATTCAGTTTATAATCCCTGAATGAATGTAGACATGACAGGCACAATGGATGGATTCATGTGTTAAGGCACATTATAATCAATACTTTTGTTTCTAGAACAATGGCACATACACACATATTTCTTAAAACAAAAATAGTTCTCTGTGTTTTGGCCTTCAGTGCTCATGTTAACATTTCAGCTGTTGGAAACTTCTCCCTGAGTGAAGATGTTCAGAAACTCTGTTTACGTCTGTAGATTTGTGTAAACGATGATGCAGAAACATGTTGATCAATGTGAACTCAGATTATGTGTCGTGATGTTCGAGTATTTGAGTTTATGTATCAACACTGAAACACTTCAGTGTTGGTTTCTGCTTTGGTAAAGTCTGAATATATGTATATATATAATATACCCTTTATAAACCACACATATAAATATATATGCATTCTCTTCTATTAAAAGGTGCTCGTTGAATAGTCCAGATTAAATCATTGGTTTGAATGTTTGTTATAAAGTAAAGCTATTACAAATATGTGCTGTGAAGTTAAATGTCTCTGAGGCGTCATTATAGTATGTTAGGTATGATGACGCCTCTCACATTTAATTTCTACAATCTGGCTTCATTTGGCCACTTCAGCAATTTTCTTTGTAGCCAAAATGTCTGTATGCAGGGTCAGTTTACTTTTACATGGAGAGTCGGGCAGAGGCAATGTTTATAAATGTATAAAACTTAAAAGTCTGACTAACTACACTAAGCTAACAGCAAGTTAAACCTGAGAGCAAACAAAATCTTTGGATAAAATTACACTAAATTTCATCTGTGAGAACCAACAACTCAATTCTCAGCGGAGGGACGGATGTTCCATGACCATAGGTCACAAATTAGTCTTCTGAAAAAGGTCAGATATATTTTTTTTTATGTGTTTTTGTATTAAATTTGTGAAAGATGTATTCCTTCCAGTTAGTACATAATTTACCCCAAAGCATTCCTCTGTCTCTTTCTAATAAATTATGTGACATTTCATATGACAGCAAATAGAAAAAAAATGCATGTAGAATGGGCTTTTAGTAAAATATACATAACTTCCTTCCACTGTACAAAAATGTATCTTTGTATATTGAGTGTTTTAGTTTGTCCGATATGCTAACATGGAGGAGTTGGGTTAATGAGCTATATCACATTCAGCCACATTCAGATTTCCAATATTATGTTTCTTTGTTCCCACATGTACATAATATATCCCAGATGTTCACAGTTGTAGGGGGCTGCACGCTTCTGCTGAGAGGAAGGGAAAGAAAAGTTGTTTTTTTCCTTATGAAACAAGTTCAACTGACTCTTTCGGTTGCCTGGATCATGAGAGGGGTTGTTTTCTGGACAGACTGTTAAAAAAGAGAAACTTTTTTAAGTATTAAAAAGCAAACAGCACATTTATTACATCTGTTTCGTGGAAAAGAACAGTTTTATGAGCTTGGTTTGTTCTCCAAGTTGTGACTGTCTGAAGATAATTGTAATCAACAGTATAATAATTAACTGATACCATGTTTTTGAACAGTTTTGTGCAACCAACAGGTGATAAAAACATATAAAGCTATGAACTCATATCTGCCCAGCAGAGGCGTTGAAAAATGAAAATTCAAACTTAATCTCTCCTATTCTGCTCTTTATTAATGATAATAAATAATTCAACTAAACTATATAATAATTTTAAATGGTTATTTTGCTAAATGTATTAGTTTATTATTCTCCAAAATCATGTGTTTGTGTGTGCACATGATGGTTTTTATCAGTTTTTGCAATTGTGTCCTTCTGGCCAACATCGCCACTCAGGCGGACTAGGAAATTGGCTCCTCCAGCGTGTTAAACTCCTCATATGTAAGAAGTCAGAGGTCACACTTTAACTTGTTTTACACAAAAAGAATCGGTTTAATGCAGTTTTATCCTTCTGCCATCAGAGTCGGCAATGTTTATAAATGAAGCCCCTGATCACCTTTATTTAAAGGGACATAGGGCAGGATCTAGAAATAAGACTCAATAGCGACACAACGGCCGTTAGGGTAACTGCAGCCATCAGCCAAGCCGGCGCGGGAGCGCGCATGAACTCTTCACAGCAGTGCAGCTGATGCTGTCACAGTTATTTATTTACTCGCTGTTCACGTCACTGTTTACTGCAAGACCTCCACACATGCCTCCCCGGAACTTCGTTGGTAGCCTACAACTGCGAACAGCATCATCTCAAGTGATGAAGTAAGTAAACCCCGTGTTTATTTTAGTGCAGCTTTAGTATATTTCTTTGACAACATTTGCACATTAATTCAGCAAAATGATAGTTGTAGTGTAAATAGGTTTACTTGACACTGGCCAAATGGTTACTAAAGTTCAAATTTCACCAGCCACGTTGAAAATCGAGCTAGCATAACCATTTTGTTCCCTGGCAGAACAGATATAACTAATGGCTTGATGCTGATTGTTTGAGCATTACAAATACAAGTGCCAGACTTTCAAATGAATTAGCAGTGTATTAAACTTGGTGATAGTGAGCAGAAGATCTACATTTTTCTGCAGTATTGGACCTCAGTACAGCTGGCACTTACAGAGAATGACTTGTGACTAACTTCCAAATTGATTTTATTTCAAAGAGGTATGTTTTGACTTTGAAACTGATCAGACATGGATGTGGGATGTAGGTGAATGACACACCTGTCCTCTGTGAATGTGTGTCTGGACCAGTTCAATATCAATTTATATAGCACCACCTGAGCTTGTTTACATGCGATTGTGCACTTCACGGTGAGCTCTAAACTGCCTTTATTCAGCTACATCACAACAGTATCACCAACGAGTCAACACAATAGCTCCTAACACGTAGCCTGTAAATATCGTTACTGTACCCCCTAAATAGTGTATTTCCTGGGGACGGGACAGGAGCCGTCTCGCTGTGTGTATGATACAGCCTGATCCGCTAACGTTACACACACGAAGCAGCCAGGGAGCCGGCTCGCTGTGTGTAGCTACACAGGCTAACAACAGGCTAACGGTTTCTGTGTCTGTGTGGTGACTACACAGACACAGAAACCGTTAGCCTGTTGCTACAGCCAGCTGCTAACATCACCTCCCGGATAACAGTTGGGCTTTCGGTCTTATATATAAAAGGGACATATTTTTAACTATTCGTTTTCAGACTGAATGACCGTGGAAAATGCGCCGTCTGTAACTACACAGGACCGGACTAAGATACATGTTAGCAGCTAACGCTACTTTGCACATTAGCTCACTCCGAGTCCTCTATTATCTCGTAAAAGATTTTCAAATCAAGCTCTAAACATGATGTGTAATGTTTTCTTACCTGTTACTAGGATATGAGCCATGTCAGCGTCTGTTTTCAGTCCCACTTCAAGTTGAAGCTGCCTCCATGAGCCGAACGTGTATCCGATGTTTATTCCAGTGCCAGCCGGCTTTGGTAGTAATTTCGTTTCGACTCACAACTTGCCGCTTATAAAACCTTCGTGTTCCTCTTAGTATAACTATTTATTGGACTTCGTGTGGTGCTGGGTCGTTTTCTGGCCGTAGCAGAATCCATTGCTACCCAAACACTAGTTTGGATCCACCGCGCTTGTCTTCTTCCGGTCTCCAAGCCGTCGAGGACGCGCATTCAGCGTCATTTGACGTCACGTCCGCAGGACGACGCAGGAAATTCGGGCCCCGAATTGCAGTACATTATGCAGCACACAGCCTGTACAAGGCAATGGAGAGATACGTGGGTGGGCTCATTCTTTTTGGTTTGGAACGCTTCATCACCTATTAGCATAGCAATACTTATAATGACTATTCTTTTTTTTTTTTTTTTACAAATCCTGCCCTAAGTCCCTTTAAGATAGAAAAGGCGGCACATTTGCCTCTGAGTTAGCCGTAAGCATGTGACCTGACGTGAAGCTCGAAGTTTGGCTGCGAACAGTGACAACAAATTTGTCTTCAAAATAAGAGCTTTACAATGCACCCCATTGGACTTTAGAACTGGGTTCTTAGCGGGGGGCTTTTAATTTGAAAGTAGCGACCGCTCTTGCTTGCCGACACAACATCAAGCTAACACAACCAAACAGAGACCGAGGAGACACTGCATCTCCTGGATCTTAGCGCTGTCCAGTTGCTCATCTTAATGTCCACAGATGAAATGAAGGACTGACTGCTGTGATCAGCTGTTTTTCCTGGTTTTAAAACTCCCCAGCTGTGGGTCGCACAACAGCTCAGGTCATTGACACCTCCGCCCACCTCACGCAGAGGCCGGCACATTTCTTGATGCAGGAAATGCAGTCAGTGTGTTGCTGTTTGGTCTCACAGTTGCAGATAACTGTATTAATAATCTTTAAAAGAAAACTCAGAGAAAAGTATAGCTTAATATATAATATATTTAACATAAAATAAAAAAAAACACTCCAGTAAAAATATTTTAAAAAATAATTCATATACAACATATACAACAATTAACACTTTTTAAAAATTCAAACCTGCAGTATAACAAAAAGTTGTCACTGTTTTCAGTGCAGAACAAAAACAAAAACTGAGGTCCGTTTCACAAAGCAGGTTCAACAAACTCTGAGTCTAACCCTGAACTCTGAGTTGATCTACTCTGAGATAGGAAACTCTGAGTTTTCGGTTCCAGAACAGCTGATTTGGGTTAGTTTG
>CAEMYA010000883.1:90137-107958 GCA_903131615.1 Diplodus sargus | reverse complement strand
TGTGTGTCTGTCTGTGAGGCTGCAGTGTGACAATAAATTCCTCCAAAGCAATGTACATTTGACAGTTATTTATGACGTTATAACAGGGCTAACGTTAGCCTATCCAAAGCCAATAGACATAAACAACTTACCACAACATGTTTTCTCATGTTCAAAGTGGAGTTCTTGTAGGCTGAAATGTCGACATGTTTAGACAGACACGTTTAACAGCGCATAACATAGCTGTTCTTTTTTCATAGTCTGTAAGGTAAACATAGATTGAATGTGAGGCCAGGGGGTTTCTGCCTCTTCTGATTCCGAATCACTCGCCGTTGTCTCCGCTAGTGTTTTCTGCTTTCAGTCACTTTGCCTCTGTGCAGGACCGCAGAGATTTTGTGTGCAGTCATGTGACTGCCTGGCTCCATTTGATTGGTGAAACGGAGTCAAACGTTGTTAGTGGCTACATTTGATTGGCAAAGAAGAGTCATGTGACAGAGCCTTTGGTGGAAGTCTGATAAAACAAAACAAACCACTGTGTACTGAATAACAGATGACTGAAAATAAAAGTAGGGAGCGGAATGTATCTCATTGTAACAGAGTAAAAGTAGCGTTTCTTCTTCACAAATATACTCAAGTAAAAGTAAAAAGTATGTTGCATTAAAACGACTCTTACAAGTACAGTTTATCCAAAAAGTTACTTAAGTAAATGTAACGGAGTAAATGTAGCCCGTTACTACCCACCTCTGGTGATAACTTATACAATGAAATGATGCTGACATGTTTTGGAGAGAACAACCATTCGACTGAGAACAACAAGATCTATTCACTTGGAAATTGTGCTAAATGTAGGCTAACTGCAGTGTTGTTTTCGTCAACGATGACGATGACGAAATTATTTCATTGAAGCCCCTTTTTTTCATGACGATAACGAGACGGTGACGAGCAGGGGCGCCGCCAGGGATTTTGGGCCCCATGAAAAAAAATCTAGTTGGGCCCTTGTATAGGTTGCCCATGTCTCAAAGGGCCCCCTGTCAGTGCCAGGCCCTTGGAATCGTCTTAACCTTCCCCCCCTGGCGGCGCCCCTGGTGACGAGATAAACATGGCTCTTTGATGACTAAAACATAACGAGACGTGTGTGTGTTTTCGTTGACGAGAAGAGAGTGGACGTAAATGTTAGTGGGTGGTCTGTCAGACGTTCAAAATGCTTGACATTTCTGCTTAATGTTTGTGTAGCAACTGGACAGCCGCGGAGGTCTGGGAGATGCAGGGCCTCCTCGGTCTCTGTCTTCGTTGTCCACTTGCTAGGAAAGGTAGCTACTTTCAAATTAAAAGCCCCCCGCTAAGAAGCCAGTTCTAAACTCAAATAGGGTGCAATGTAAAGCTCTTATTTTGAAGACAAATTCGCTGTCACTTTTTTTTTCTTTATTGAACAATTTAAGTGTACAAAACCACAAGGTATACAGTAACAACCAGCACATATCGGCATATTTCAACTGTTTTTTCATGAATCGATGCCCTACTTCATCATACAGGAGTGTCACACATAAGTTGTGAAAATAGCAGATCTACAAGTTCAACACATTGCAACACATTGTGAGATTGTAGATTTTTTTATTGACCTAAATTAATTTGATAAAAGACTATACTTATTCTTTTTTTTTTTTTTTTACTTAAACTGACTAAAACTAGACTAAAACCTGTTTGAGTTTTCGTCGACTAGAACTGGACTATGAACTATCACATACAGAAATGACTAAAATTTGACTAAAACAAAAAGCATTTTAGTCCAGAAGACTAAGACTAAGACTAAATCTAAAATGGCTGCCAAAAACAACACAGGCTAACTGTGCTAACTGTAGGCTACCTGAACTTAATCATTTGCAAAGATGTACTAAGACATTTGCAATTTGATGAAATGAATGAGAAATTCAATTCTGTTGTGAACAATTGCCAAATGGTTTGGAGGTTTGTCCATGTTATTTTGAGAATGTAATTTCTGTTTCAAGAAATTAGCCAAACCAATGGAGAAAAACTGTAATAAACATGTCTGTGATTAATTTGACAAGGTATTTATCTGGTTAAGAAAGTCAATTTTATGTTTGTTTGAATGTTCACAGACAACAGATTAATTAACAGTTAACAGTTTCCACCACAGTGATCATGTTTATTGTCCTGTGACGACATGTAGAATCATTATTCATCATTTTATGTTCATTTTGTTTCATAATTATTTCTGGCTTTTAGTTTCTTTGTTGATGCAATCAGCTATTTTGACTACAGTTTCCTTAAGGACCTTGATTCTGATCACATGTGTTTGAGAGATGTGTTTGTTTACAACACAGTGAGTCTCTCACTGTGAGTCTCTAATAAAGGACACTATCCAGCTGAATCATGAGAAATTGAGGATCTCCCTGTGCTGCTCAGATTTACATCGTTCTGTTCCTAATTACTGCATTGAAGAGACTGACGCCATCAAACAGGAAGTGTAAATCCTAAACTTGACACTCAGTTATCAGCCGATCTGGAGTCAGCCGGCGTCTCTTACTCACAAGCTGAGTGGAAAGGTCTCACTCTGAGGAGAATTTCAGGTCTCTGCGATGTGAATTTTAAAGCTGTTCAGGTCGTATGGATGGGAATTGTTTCGACTGACCCCAAACTGCAGAAACATGGCGCTGAGATTCAGACGCAGAGCTCTCGGGTTCATTAGCAGCGACTCGGTACTGTCGTTAAGAAAAGCCGAACATTAAACAAGGATTACCTCCGGCTTCTTTCCCACATCCAGACGCTGAGCCTCCTGAACTCTGCTTCGTTAATTACAGAGACGCCCTTCAGCCGGCAGACGGAGTTTCATTACACAGAGATCAGCATCAGATGATGTCACGAAGCTGCTTTTACTTCGTGATTTATGAGTTGAAGTAAAAGCCTCAGACCTCAACATGTAGAGAAACACATTCACTCTCTTTCTATGAGAGAGTCACACAGACTCACTATGGAGTTAGCCTAGCTTAGCGTAAAGACTGTAAACAGGGGGAAACAGCTCGCATGACTCTGTCCAAAATTCCAAAACATCTAACTTAATGTTAGCATCAGACTGCAGTGCTCTGAGTCACAGCTTGTGTGTTTGAGGTAATTTTAAGGGATTAACAGGGATCTACATCCAGGAACCAGAATGTAAACAACATGGCATCTGAAGCAGCAACTGGGTTTTTCAGCTCCAGCTTGTTCACAGGTGAGCAGAGCTCTGTGCTCCCATTGGTCAGCCTCACCTACAAGTTGTAAAATTCAGACAAAATCTTCTGTCTTTACTATTATTTATATGTTTAGAAATACATACTAAAATGAATCATTTGAGCTGGTCTCCTGAATAAATTATATCTAATTATGATTCTGAAGTTCAAACTGTTCAAAATGTTGAACTTTTTATTCCTCCCTCGTCACAACGCTGTATTTGTGTTCTGATGAGGTTTAAGTCTGGGTCAGAAAAGATGTGTTAAAGGCACGTTTTAAAGTGCTTGTTCTGGTCGTGACTAAGACAGCTGGAGATGTGACTCAAGCTACCCCGTTGGCTGTAACAGACGCCTCCATCACCTACACCTGCTGAAACATGGAGACAAAACTACTTGCCTCTGACTTTCACATTTGTTGCCTCCGTCTGATCCTAACATGTCATCAGTGTGAACGTCACTGTTTTCATGTGAGCGCCAAGCCTGTGGCAGCAGCAGGAGAACAACACGTTCTGATCCAATGTGGTCGGCTGCAGGAGGCAGATGCCTCTGACATCTGGGGGATGTCAGTGTGTTGTCAACACATTGTTAGCACCGCAAATGTGCAAACAGATTAACGGGCAGGAGAGCCGCCATACTGCTCCTGCTGCTGCTGCTGCTGAGGGGGGAACAGACCTGAAGCAGTCAACACACACAACAACAAACCTATGTCAATATTGAGGGGGACAACGTGAGGGTATGTCATCTATAAACAGACTTTGCCTCTTCACCTCTGAAACACATGATTTATAATACTAGAAAATCTGATCTTTAAACCTACACTCCACAGTTGGACTTCATATTTTATGGACAGATGAAGCTGTCAACAGTACCGACCCAGTCCAGCTGTGAGCTGGTTCTGATGTGTATAAATTATGTCTATTGTTTTCGGAACTGTACAGAAATTATGGCAGAATCATAGAAACAGCACACAGCTTGTGGCTAGTTAGCATGTCCACTGTTCTAGCTGTACTGTAAGGGTGTACAATGTGTAGCCTAGCTTAAGGATTGAGAGCAGCTAACAGTTAGCTTAGCTTCATCAAGAGGGATAAAAGAAGATATTTCAGGGACATTCCACAGTTTCTGACAATGAAATCCTTTTATTTGTGGGTGTGGTAATCCCAACAACAAATACTCGGGGTCCAACTCCTTATGAAAAACCAAATCTAATTTCAAAGCCACTTCAACCCATAAATCCTGGATATGCAAACAGCTCCATACACTATGTATAAAGCTACCAACTTCCTTATTACACTTCATACACAGAGCTGATTCCTTTGGGTGCATCTTATGTCTGAGTTCCGGTGATATCTGAAGGCAATGCAGTAATTTAAATCGTGATTCCTTAGCTCTATTACATATGGATATGTTGTAAGCAAGCTCCCTTATGTCTGGCTCCATAGCTTTGTCTATTATCACCCCAAGGTCCTGGGCCCATGTTTGCATCATTGTAATGTTAGCCTTGTTGGACTTAAAAAAGGCCTCATAGCATCTTCTTACTTATTGCTATGTATTTTGTATAGTAGTTGTTCAATTGGAGACATTTCCAGAGTAAATTTATGAAGAAGTGGATTCTGTATAAAGCATCTGACTTATAGGAACTTAAAAAAATGTGTGTGTGATAGTTTGTATTAGCCTGCCTAACTTGTTACTGTCACTTTGAAAAAGTAGAATTTTGAATCTACCTACCACTGTTGCCAATGGTAACCCTAACCCTACAGTTAATTTCCCATCCTATTCTCATATCAGCATTGATTAATTATAGTTTCATGTTGCTGCTTTCATATCTGAATCCAGATGAGGTGCCTGAGAAAGACAGGGAGGAGGAGGCAGGGAGAAGCACTGAGTTGCAGGTGGGTTATAGGCTCTGTACAAATGATTAGATGATTCATCTTTCATGTAATAATGAGGATAAGAAGTTAACGTGATAAGAAGTGATCCAAAACTCATTCTTAACTGTCACATACTGTCAGTGATGCTACAAATGAATTGAATTATGAATCAATTTCAAAGTGAAAAATGTAAATGTTTTCTAATCAGTAACATTGAACAAAGCTACCCGCTGTTTTCATATAAGATGCCAGGTGAGGAGAGTCCTTAGGGAGCAGACACAGGCAGAGAGGTGCAGGTAGACACAGGAAGACTTCATATAATTAATTATATTATTATTATAGTTAATAGTTCGCCTAAACTGTATGTATGTCATATTTCGATCAATCTTGTATATGTTGTGATTGAAGTTACAAATGGAACATTATCTGTTGATAGTTCCATAAATAATGTGCTATAGATCAGTCCTATTTTTCAAAGTATAGCTTATATCCCACAGCATGTGATGTTCAGTAGTTTTGTAGGGTAAATATGCAGAGAGGAAGACAGTTTTTTCTCATGTATATTTACTGACAGAATTCCCCCCACTTTTCAAACCAATGTAACACCCTTGCTAACAGCCACAAACTAAGTTGACACAATCTTATTATCTATTGCAGTTTTTCATTGTCCAAACTACAGCCATCAGTTTCCAATAAGCTAAGATGGATTAGCTCGAGAGCTAGCATTATTTAGCTGATGCTGTTCTTAGAAATCTTTCAACTTATCTTAGAAATAAGAACAAAGAGCATAAAATGTTAGCCTACAGTAGTTTTTCAATGATAAGAATCGATAACAAGAGTCAGCTTTGATCAATAAAATCTGAAAGTGAAAGTCAATAAGGATGAGCTGAATGTTCTCCAGACGCTGAGCTGAGTGTGAGAAACATCTCAGATGAACTCTGGATGTCAGTTTGTTGGTGAAGTTGACTCAGACCTTGAGAACTTTGACGACCATCTCAGAGGAAGTCAAAGTCTCTGTGGGCCTCTGTCGGTGGGATCTCCAGCCCAGCATTTCCTCGACACCCACATCGCGGCGCCGTGCCCAGGCTGCCTGACAATACGCCGCAGTGTGTTTAAACGGGCCTCGAGGAGGCTGAGTGGGCCGATGTGGACGACCGCCAGACCTTCCCTGAGTATTCCCAACAGCTGATGAGCAGGAAGGGAGCGGAGAGTCCCGGCCGCTCCCTGAGTCTGGCAGATATCACCGGACTCATCCACAGAGGGTTTAATTCTAATGTTGAGCAAACAGAAACACAAAGAGCTGCTGTGACACACACTGCCTCTGCCTCACACTCAGGACCACGTGTGATCTGCAGCTCCTCTGGTCCAACTAGGTCTAATCCTCTAACCAGCTCACCTCAGCCAACATGGACTTCTGCAGCCGGACAGCATTAATAACCTCCTAACAGCCTCATCACTCGATGACGAGCGACGTCCTTCATCACTGCTGAGAGTTCAAGAAAAGAACTTCTCTCTGTTCTGCTCCATGAGTAACTGATTACTGTGACACTGCAATAACTGATTACTGTAAGTAACTGATTACTGTGGAAGTAAAACTTTAGTCTTTATTTTCAGGATCATTTTTGACTAATTGTGTCTGAAAATCATTAAAGACCTGAGCCTATAAGTTACTCTCTACTAAGTAACTCTCTTTCAATAATGGAATGTAACTGAGTACATTTACTCCAGCACTGTACATAAGTACATTAGAGGTAATTGTAGACCATTAGATGCACTTCATAACTTAAAAGTGAAAGAAGAGTACTTAAGAAAAAGTCTGAAACTATCTGATATTGAATGTACTTAAGTATCAAAACATTGTATGTATAGAGTGAGTCAGCTGATCAGTGTTTTTATCTGATGATGATAAAACCAATTAATTTAAAAATTATGCAGCAATATTCTGTAAAGTAATTAGTGACTAAAGTTATCAAATACACGTAGTGGAGTGGAAGTACGAAATAGCAGAAAATGGAAATACTCAAGTGCCTCAAAATTGTACTTAAGTACAGTACTCAAGTAAATACACTTAAATACAATATACAAACATGTAAATGTACTTTTCTTTGTGCTTTAAGTACATTTAACACAAGTACTGATTACATCCCTGATTTTCACTCTTAACAAAGTAATATTTATTTTTACTTTTTTCAAGTATGTCAGTTGGGTACTTTTTTACAACACTTCTATTATAATAACTTGTAATCAGTGGTGGAAAGTAACTATGTACATTACTACTAATACTATGTATACACACATTTACTTTAGTACTTTACTCTGTAGTGGAAATTCTCTTTTGTGAGGTAGAGAAGTGCTAAGTCTCCGAAGAACTTCAGCGTATGAATCAGATCTAATTTAATGAAAAACATTAAATGGAGGGAAGGCTCAAGTGTTCTCTGCCAAACTCTAAATTGTTCTCTGCCAAACTCTAAATTGTTACCCTGTTTGTTAAGTAAGAAACAGAGAGGAAATTACCTTCATTTACAACAGTCATAAAACCTTTTCTTTACATAATAATCACTCTTTGATGTTTGGGTGTATCCTGTCTTCCCAGGACAGTGACTCTTTGATGTAACAAATGGGACAGCAAATGTCATCTTATCTAAACTTGTGTATCTTCCCATGTGGGGGATGTGTCCCCACAGTTTTAGGGAAATTTGCATCTTTTATATCCCCAAAAATTTAACTTGCTTACAGCCCTCAAGTTATTTATAGTGTTAGAAAGTACATTTCTTAGTCTTTAGCAGTCAATCAGTGTTTCTGTGTGTGTGTGTGTGTGTGTGTGTGTGTGTGTGTGTGTCTCATCATTACTTGTGTCTAATTGTGCTCATGTCTATGTGCTGCTCAATGCTCTGACCTTCCTCCACTGTCTCCTCTGGTTGTGACCTGGTGAATGAACAGATACCTTCACGTGGTGCATGTGGCCAGGATTCTTCTGGACTCCGCCTTTCTTGCTGATTAAGCTCAGGGTTCCCATCTCCTTCCCTCTGTAGCATCGGTCTTCTGGTCAGTGCTGTTGCAATATGTAATTTTCTTACAACTCTAGTACAATTTTGAGGTGCTTGTACCTTACTTGGGTATTTCTATATTGTGCAACTTATACTTTTCACTCCATTATCACTGTAGTTACTAGTTACATGGCTGCATGTAATGTTTGAATGATTACTTGAACTTGTACTTGTACTTTTGATTCTTAAGTACCTTTTAAGTACTGAGTACAAGTACGTCGGGAATGTTTCCTTCCCTCCTGTGTTTTTCTCTCTGCCTCTGTCTGTAGTTTGTTCCTCCTCTCTGTCCTGTGACAGCAGAGATACGTCCCGACAGAGTGAAGTTACTGCAGCTCTTTCTTGGATTCCATGTTGTTCTCTCACTTCTCTGTGAGTTTCAGACGCTGTGGAGAAGCTGCCTGCCTTCACTTCCTGTCACCATGAATATTGAAATGGTGGCGGCTCTCTTTGGAGTCTCGTGCTCTCTCTCACATAACGACACTGATGTCTCCGCTTCCTCCTGCACCATAATTACGTCTTATTTTGAAATGTATATTGGAGCTGCTGCTGAGGGTCCTGGCGCTGGTTTTAATTGTGAGGAAACACACGTGAAGATTTTAAGAGCGTCTCTGGGCCAGATGTGATGGAGGAGAGCGAGCGAGGGCAATTTGCATTTCATTTTAAGGCTGTCGGCAGGTTCCTGACAGCCAAGTCGTGTTGAGATGCAGTGAGGAAAAAACTGTTAGTGTGGAGTTGTAGGTATTTCCTGTCTGCTGACGGAGGACGGCGAGCGTGTCGGTGTGAACAGGGGGTCTGTGAAACGGCTCCTCCTATAGTAATTAGCGCTGGAGGTTGTAATTGGGCAGAATCAGTCTTACTAAGTGATTTCCTGACTGTCAAACGAGCCAAATTAATTTGAGTGATACTTTTCATTTAGTTAGCATCAAACAGCCCCTCCACTCGGCCTCCATATGGGCATCTGATGCAACGCTTGCCATTAAACTGCCACAGCCAGATGTTCCTCTGCAGCCCGACCATTATCAATGCAAATTTATTCATTAAACAATTTAATTGTGCCAATGATTGACAGGCGGTGGCGTGATGACGGAGGAATGTTATGAAGCTAATAATCTGTTAGTCTTATTAACTCCCTGTGTCAGCAATATGGCTGTCAACATTTATGTGGATTAACCCTTCTAATGTAGCACTACACACACACACACACACACACACACACACACACACACACACATACACACACACACACACACACACACACATCAGCTGCTCGCCATGACAACAGATGGGCACACCAATTGGTCGACACATCTCCATTTTCACAAAACACCGTCACCATGGTCACCACTCCCCAAACCTGAGAGAGATGGGTGAGAGAGAGTGATGGGGGGAGGAGTCAGGTGATGACACACACACACACACACACACACACACTGTTGGAAGAAGAGAGCTTCAGGATGTCCTCACTTAAATTAAATATGATCACAGAAATGTAAAATAACTTTCAAAGAAATACTTTAAATGTCATCTTTTCTAAAAATGTCTGCTCAAATACATTTAAAAACGTTAAGTCTGCCTGAAATGCGATGAATTATAACAATCATTTTATTTACATGCAACATGCGCGCTGTGGACTGTGGCACCGGGAGCAGCAGGATGAAGCAAGACAACATGGAGAGAATATACATGGGAGACTCTGCTTAGTGTTTAACGGAGGCCTGCAGCAGGGGGAGGTTCAGGACAGACAGATGGAGCGTCTCGTCTCGCTACCAGGCGGTTGGCCAATGTTACAGTGTTTCAAAGTAATCAAGTACAAATCGGTACCAGGAGTCTTCAACAACATAACACTGAATGGTGATATATTCCATTTGTTCTATGTTGTGAAGGTGCAGTAACTGTCGGCTCTGTCACACTGGGAGAACACCGCTAGCATCATTAACGTTAGCAACATGCTCACATGCTTCGTTGTAAAGAGCGTTAAACACTGCGACGGTTCAACAAGTGGTTCAATCAAAGGTCAGTTTATTAACTTTTTATAATGAAATGATCCGTTCAGCAGAGCAGAGGATGTCTGCTCACTCATCTTTCTCCCAGTTTGTGTGTCAGAGGACTCAGGAAGGTAAACAGCAAGCATATCAAGTTACGGGAGGTGATGAGGGTCAAAAGGGGTAATGTGATTAAATTGCATTGATTTAAATTTGTCTTTAAAGGTTTTCAAATTGATTGCCAGAATTGTAACACATTTATATTGACAGCCCTTGAATGTGTAAGTGCTGCACTAGTCATAAAGTGCAGTAAAAATATATTTTTTTATTCTTAATAGTGTCAAATATGCCTAGAGGCCTACAGAGGGCTATAGAATTATAATTAGGCCTACATTTTCCACTTCAGACAAGAAATTTGGTAATTTAGGCTAAAAGCTTAATATCAAGCTGATATGCACACTTCAGTATTTGTTTATTTATCGCAACTTAAATCGTCATCCAACACAGTCTCACTCCCAACGCGTCATAAACTGACGTTTGGTCAGGGCCCTTTTGCGTAGTGCACTGACGCCCAAGGTGCCCCTCAGCGCCATATTACGACGCAGGGGGATCTCAATTGATTCCAATGCAATCCCCTCCGCGGCGATATGTGACGCTCGGAGCAAGTGATCACCGCGGCGTCTAAAGAGGGACGCTGTTACCAGGTAAATGTTTACAGAACATGCAAATTTCATGTTCGAGTGAACCCTTAATAAACTCTTCTACTCATCACTAAATAAATGCAGTAGGTCAGAAAGTGAAATCATGGTCGCTCTGTGGTAAACGATCGTAGAGATCAGTGATAGCAGTAACTGGCTAACATGAAATTCGCGGGTTTGGTAAACATTTCCATGGTAACAGCGAGCTCCACCATTCACAGACGTCGCTGGTACACTATGGGATTGTGGGTAGTGTAGTACTTCTTCATGACATCGCGAATAAAACGTGTTTTTCTCAAAACAAGATTGATATCATACGGATTTGTGACTTCTAAAGGGTCATATATCATCGTTTGACAATCTGATAACTCGTGGTCAGTCTACTTTGGATGGTTACGACATTATGGCCAATAATCGAAATCTATATGCAGAATATGAATGGCATTTTCACTTCTCTTTCACTTCCTTGGACAAGGAAGGCTAAATTACCCATGAGCCTCAGTCACTGTTGCTATGGAGACGAACACGTTCGGCGACTCCGCTATTCGTTAACGTTACCATAGACTGCATAAAATAGTGCATCAACTGTTATCCGTAATTTATTTCAAACTAATCAAGATTTTGTGTGTGTTCATGAAGTTGCCCCCTTCACACACACACACACACACACGCACGCACGCACGCACACACGCACGCACGCATGTAGAAGGCTCCACGCCCAGGAGTGTCTGCACACGAGACGACAGCCGACAGCGGTCACTCGCCCGTTTGCCCGGATCTCCCGCCCGCGTTCGACTACTGTTTTGGCTTAAATATCTAAAATAAGACAACATGTACACTTTTTGTTAACATGTATCATCTAAATGCAGTGTAATTACTAGTTCGGCTGTACGAGCTATTTCATATATTCAGTAGATATGTCATTATACGACCCTATCTACAACCCTACTTCAGAAACCTGAAGTACTACAACTATGATGCTGATTTGTATCAAACTAAATGGCGCGCCTCTATGGAATTGTAGTTGCAATTGTTAAATGGGTGAAAATTAATTTTAACCATATTTGAGAGCGCCCCCACTTGGTGACTATACTCACGTGATAGCTGAGATCAAGAGTTCTCCAGAACAGTTTCTCTTATGTCTGTAGCCACTTTTTTTGCTGAATTATAAACATTCAAACTTGCACCAAGATCAAGGTTCAAAGGTCAGCATTTCAAAGCAGGAGCTTTCATGAATCTTGATACTGACATATGTTACTCTCCAGGTCGAGACCTTTCCAGTGATGTATTTGGTTTATCTCCACGTGAAAGTTTAAATTTTTTTTGTTTCATGGACACACACTATCCCAGGCTTAGTTTCAGAGAGCACTTTGAAGTCCCTGTATATTAAATGAAGCTGTTTGTTTCTTTTTTTCTTTTTTAATGGAAATAGTGACCAACAGGATTCACTTTAAGAGCCTATAATAATGCTGAGAATCTAGGGCATTACTACTGGCTTGGAGAAAGGATGGTTTCCATGGCTGAGCAGCTGCATCTAAGCCATACTTCAGCAAGTGCAATGCAAAGCGTCAGATGCAGTGGTGTAAAGCACGCCGCCACTGGACTCTACAGCAGTGGAGACGCGTTCTCTGGCGTGATGAATCACATTTCTCCATCTGGCAATCTGATGGATATGTCTGGGTTTGGCGTTTTTCAAGAGAATGGTACCTGACTGCATTGTGCCAAGTGTAAAGTTTGGTGGAGGGGGGATTATGATGTGGGGTTGTTTTTCAGGAGCTGGAGGAACTCTGAATGCTTCAGCATACCAAGATATGTTGGACAATTCCATGCTCCCAACTTTGTGGAAACAGTTTGGGGATGTTCCCTTCCTGTTCCAACAGGACTGAGCACCAGTGCACAAAGCAGCTCCATAAAGACATGGGTGAGAGAGTTTGGTGTAGATGAACTTGACTAGTCCTGTTGTTAAACAAACAAACAAACAAACAGCTTAATTTAATATACAGGGCCTTCAAAGTGCTCTCTGAAACTAAGCCTGGGATAGTGTGTGTCCATGAAACGAAAAATGTAAAACTTTCACGTGGAGCTAAACCAAATACATCGTTGGAAAGGTCTCCACCTGGAGAGTAGCATACGTCAGTATCAAGATTCATGATAGCTCCTGCTTTGAAATGCTGACCTTTGAACCTTGATCTTGGTGCAAGTTTGAATGTTTATAATTCAGCAAAAAAAAAGGGCTACAGACATAAGAAAAACTGTTCTAGAGAACTCTTGATCTCAGCTATCATGTGAGTATAGTCACCAATTGGGGGCGCTCTCAAATATGGTTAAAATTAATTTTCACCCATTTAACAATTACATATTTAAAATGTGATTTCACATATGTGTTTACCACCCCTTTAAACTGCTTAATATACTATCAAATCAGTATTTTCAACTTCCAATAATTGGAAAAACACTAATATTGAAAAAAATCAGCATCATAGTTGTAGTACTTCAGGTTTCTGAAGTAGGGTTGTAGATAGGGTCGTATAATGACATATCTACTGAATATATGAAATAGCTAGTACAGCCAAACTAGTAATTACACTGCATTTAGATGATACATGTTAACAAAAAGTGTACATGTTGTCTTATTTTAGATATTTAAGCCAAAACAGTAGTCAAACGCGGGCGGGGGCGGGAGATCCGGGCAAACGGGCGAGTGACCGCTGTCGGCTGTCGTCTCGTGTGCAGACACTCCTGGGCGTGGAGCCTTCCACGTGCGTGCATGCGTGCGTGCGTGTATGTGTGTGAAGGGGGCAACTTCATGAACACACACAAAATCTTGATTAGTTTGAAATAAATTACGGATAACAGTTGATGCACTATTTTATACAGTCTTTGGTAACGTTAACGCATAGCGGAGTCGCGGAACGCGTTCGTCTCCATAGCAACGGTGACTGAGGCTCATGGGTAATTTAGCCTTCCCTGTCCAAGGAAGTGAAGGAGAAGCGAAAATTCCATTCATATTCTGCATATAGATTTTGATTATTGGCCATAATGTCGTAACCATCCAAAGTAGACTGACCACGAGTTATCAGATTGTCAAACGATGATATATGACCCTTTAGAAGTCACAAGTCCGTATGATATCAATCTTGTAATCTTGTTTTGAGAAAAACACGTTTTATTCGCGATGTCATGGAGAACTACTACACTACCCACAATCCCATAGTGTACCAGCGACGTCTGTGATTGGTGGAGCTCGCTGTTACCATGGAAATGTTTACCAAACCCGCGAATTTCATGTTAGCCAGTTACTGCTATCACTGATCTCTACGATCGTTTACCACAGAGCGACCATGATTTCACTTTCTGACCTACTGCATTTATTTAGTGATGAGGAGAAGAGTTTATTAAGGGTTCACTCGAACATGAAATTTGCATGTTCGCTAAACATTTACCTGGTAGCAGCGTCCCTCTTTAGACGCCGCGGTGATCACTTGCTACAAGCGTCACATATCGCCGCGGAGGGGATTGCATTGGAATCAATTGAGATCCCCCTGCGTCGTAATATGGCGCTGAGGGGCACCTTGGGCGTCAGTGCACTACGCGAAAGGGCCCTGACCAAACGTCAGTTTATGACGCGTCGGGAGTGCGACTGTGTTGCGTCATCGCAATATTTAACAGTGTTATCGCACATCGTAGATTTTCCTCATTTTCTGCAGCCCTAATATAAACACAGTCAATGAAGACCTTTCTCTTCTCATTAACATTTCTACATAAAAACTACAGACTATTCCTTTAAAGCTAATTGGTTCATGACTTAATTAGTTCACCAACAAATAGGCTAAGCCAGTTACAGTTTAGCCTAAACCTAACTGGCTAACAGGCCTACTTTAGGGCTAACGTCTTAAGTTTAGCCCACCTAATTCATTCCAAAGCTCAAGTTTGAAAGCTGAAGATAACAAGCTTATACTCTAAGTTACCAGGCATTGTTTGCCTGCTATTAGTTTACTAACTAGTGTATTGGCTAAAGCATTTAGCTAATAAGTTTCAATAGTGGGCGAAGAGGTCGCGCTGGAGAATTAGCCCACGTTAGCAAGTTAACGTGAGCCGTACTGTTAGACACGAGCTAACAAATGGATTTTCAGCAAAGACATTCTGAGACTGAAGGATTAAAGAATGTTTTAATGCTAAACAGACTCTTTTACAGTTTACCGACCACTCAAAGAGCTTCACATTCACACACCAATGACGGACGCTGTGACACAAGCCCGCTGAATTTCGTAATCAGTCTTTTGCTAACGGACACTTCGACATGCAGCCAGAGGATCTGGGGATTTAAACCAGCGAAGGACAGGAGGACTGCACCTCCTGAGCTGCAGCCATTAACAGTCTGACAGAGTAGTTGTAGGTTGTTGTCTTCTCAACTAATGTGACAAAAATCACCAACATCATCAACATCACGTCCTCTCCCTAAGACAAGATCTCCACACCAGGACTCTGACAGGCTGATGAGGTTTATGGATTACACTATCATTTTTAATCATAAGAATTTAGTTTAGCTGACATCAGCATAAAATGTTTATTGCTACTAAAAACGCAGCTGAACTGAATTTCAGGTTTCTCCGCTCCGCCGCGTCTCTGCAGGAAACATTTAACAGAGATACCGTCTGAATAAACTGCACACAGGGTGCAATAATTTATTACAAAATCATATTATCACAAAGTGGATAATATCTAGTGTACCATTATTGAGACACTGGCCTAACAGGCTGATGAACAGAATTCAGTTTTGGGGAAATGATCTTCAGGTGGATGATCCTCTGCAGACAGATGGAGATAAAATGAGAGTTTTATGGTTGGAGAGAGTCTGAGAGTAGAGCGCTGTGGGGAGGACGAGCTGCATGTGAGACACTCAGGCAGACCTTCAGGATCCTCCAGGATCCTCCAGTCTCACAGCTAACAGGATCACGTTCACTTCCTGGTCTTCTGTGTTTATTTCATGTTTTAAGCTGAAGTTCAGTTTATTAAGTCCATTAATGAAGCTTCACTGTGGAACACAAACGTTTAGTTATCTGAAGCTTCATCCTGATTCAGGAGGTGACAGGGTCGCACAGGCGGTCTGAGGCGCCCTGAGAGCGCCTGTCAGAGTCACATGAATAAGACACGCCGATCAGCCTTGGACTGTCAGACAGCAGCGAGGAAGAAGGGCGACTGTCAGGAACGCTCCCCTCTCACTGGACGGTCCTCTCTGTGTGATGGACAACAGCGGGTCAATCGGTCGCTACCTCATACCGTCACACCTGCCGGTGCCGTCTGATTTCATTTCATTTAAATTTCAGCCTCGCAGCGACTCTGAGCTGATGTTTGTTCAAAATCCAACAAAGATCAACTGTTTTTACTGACTGTACGTTGAGATGTGTTTAATGCTGTGACCTCTAAACTCTGACCTCTGACCCTGGTGATATTGGCACGTCTTCTGCATGAGGACATTATGTAAAGTCAAAACACTTTTTAGAGAATGTTGTAGAAGAGCTGGGACATTCGTCAGGAGAGTGAGGACAGCTGAGGGGAAGAGATGAAGTGTTTTAGGAAAGAGTTAGAAAGGTGGAGCATTTTTTCAAAGTGAGGACATTTTACGAACTTTAGTGTGAAGACAGCAAGATTATCTGGAACATTTGAGTTTTTTCAGAAAACATTTTCTGACAGTTTTAATTATGATTCTAATGCTGACATGTTTCACCAAAGTGGAGAGAAATGGGGTTATTTCTAACTTTGACAGATTGTCAGATTCCATCTTGTATAGATCAGTGTTCTCCTACATCAGGTCTTTGTGCAAAGCTAAGCTAAACCACTGTGAGGCTCCACGTTAGATTTCTCTCCGTGTCTTTTCTTCTGGTTGGATGCTCAGTGACTCCGGGCTCTCCATCCACGGAGGCTCACTGTGAAGCCGAAATGGAGCGAAGGTGGAGGTGAGGGTCTGTATCTCAGAGTCCCTGAGAGGATATATTGGCTGGAAATCATTACAGCTCTGGTATTGGAGGCTGAGCGAGGCTGTTGGGTGGAGGGGAAACGCTCTGCATGTGTTTATGGTGGATCAGGTTTCTGTGTTTCATTATTGACGAGGAGACGACTCCCCAAGCTGCTCCTCCAACATGCAGCTGCCCGAGGTCTCCAAGCAGCTCACCTCCACCTCAATGATGTTTGGCCTACTGCAGCTCTCAGCACTGTTTCACAATGAAGTTGAGTTTCAGCTCATCTTTTCATTTCAGCGCCTACTCCAGTCCTCTGGTTCTGGACCTCTCAGCCACATCACACGAGCCATTCCTGAGAACAGGTTTGCAAAAAAAAGTGAAATATTCATACAGATAAAACAGAAATTAACCCAAACTGTGAGAGTCTGAGATAGACATGAACAAAACACTGGAGGAAGTCTGGACCAGGCAGCAAGCCACAGGACACAGAACTTCACTAAACTAAAATATGAGATGCGGTCAGAGCCGGCCCTGGGCATAGGCACTATAGGCAAATGCTAGGGGTGTCATCATCCGCAAGGGGCACCAAAAATGGGGGGAGAAAAAAAAAATTAAATATATGTATATTTATATATGTATATTTTTTAACAGTGCCATTACTACTATTATTTCAAAATATTATATAAGCCCACAGCAACATAACTTCATAGCAAAGACTATTAAATAACAGACAGGCCTTTTTTCTGGGTTCTTGGCACGTTGCACTGTACCTGCCCTCTGTGAGGGGGGCGGGTCGAGAGGCCAGCTGCCTGAATCTGACTGCACCGAGACCCCAAGACCAAGGGAGAGATTTATTGATACTTTATAGTATAGTATATAGTATAGTATATAGTATAGTAAAGACTGAAACCATCCAGCGCCCAGTGAAGGAAAAGAAGGAAAGAAGAGGAAGAAAAACATGAAGAAGATACAGGTACAGTAATAAATGATACAGTCAATATGATGAAGTGATTGAAATTAATAGTTTAATGATCGTAGTTACCGTTGTTGGAGCAGAGTG
>CAEMYA010000883.1:78410-90065 GCA_903131615.1 Diplodus sargus | reverse complement strand
CAGGTGTTATTTTACAGGTGTCTTTCCTGCTTGTATGTCAGTTAAATGCTATGAGTTTTCCATTAGCTTTTTTCCCCTTTGTAACAGGGTTGTTGTAAGCCTTTAGTTTATTGTGTCACAGTTTATGTTTGTTAAAGTTTACATCAGTGTTAAAGTGCAGTTAAAGTGTATTACTGTTAATACTCCACACCTCAGCTTTCCCATGTCATTCATAGGCGAAATATATGTACACTCCACTTGCACTCTGGTTAGACTGAATTGCATTGCAATGACAATAAAGTTGAATGAATCTCATCACATTTCCATTATTAGTCTATATCAGTCTTATGTATAGCACACATCAAGCATCTGTTGTTTTTAAATTAAAATGTAACATGCAGTGGTCACATATACTTCTCTTCTCTCTTCAGATGCATTTTTAACATATTTCACCACCAGCCCAGTGACACAGCATCAGGTGCTCCTGTCCCTCTACCTCAGCACAGCAGAGTGACACAGCATCAGGACTAAAGGCTGACTGGCCATCTCTTCTAACTGACAAAGTGTGATGAGAGTTAGTTCACAGAGGACCAGTTCAAATAAAAAAAACAGGTTACACATTTCCCAAAAAACAAAGATGGGAGAGTATCAACATGACTTTTGTAACAGAGTCTTAGTCAATGGGGAAAAAATCAAAAGAAGCTGGCTGATGTACTCAAACAGAAATGATAGCTTGCACTGCTTCTGCTGCTAAATGTTTTCTCCAAAAGAATACAGACTTAATAAGGAAGGACTAAAGGACTGGAACAATGCAAGCCACTTGCTGAAGGTTCATGAGGACAGCCAGGAGCACAATGCCCACATGGCAACATGGAAGGAGTTGGAGGTCGTTTTGCAAAGTGGCTGACAACAGATAAGTGAGAGATGGCACTCTGAGGCTGAGAGATAATATGGTTGTGCGATGCCTTATTTATATTGTATCTTTATCACTTGTTTCTTTCTTCAGTTTATATTTGGTGTGATATTTTTTACTTAAAAGAAATAACATCTTGAATACATACATGCAGTTTCTGTGTGACTGTATGAAAATTGATTGTGAAACTGACTGCGATACAAGGGGGGCGCCAGCTAAGATCTTGCCTAGGGCACCAAATTACACTGGATGCAGCCACAAGAGCAGGGCGACCAGACCTCCATCTGAGGACAGAGACGACCTGAAACAGGATGGACGGTTGTGTCTGTGGATGAGAGATGAGTGGAGGGCTGATCTACGTTGATCTGACATTTATAAAAGGGTGTTGAGCATTACTGAGCGTGCGGCGCGTTTTAAATATTAGTATGCTTTCGATGTACGTATGTGGAGTCAGATGATATGATGGAAAGAAGATTCACTGAAGGCTGTCCTCACACTCTGATTGGCTGAATTGGCACTGCTACAGCTGCAACACAGACAGATGTCAACCATTTAAAATGTAATAAAGGATTCAGACGGTTTAATCAACATAAATCAAATTAACTTTATGTATGCCATCATCTGTCCAGTAAACATCCTCTGTCCTCTGACCCTCGAGTCGAGAGAGAAAACACTTCCCACACTGAAAGAAAAAGATGTTGGGGACATCAGAAGATGTTGCCGGACAGACATGCTGACAGAGTGTCTGATACAAGTCAACAATCAGTAAATAACTAAATAACTCAGACTATAAGAAGATAAAAATTGAAGGAGCAGTTCGCTCCATGACTCATCGTGGTGCAAGGATGGGAAATTAAATTAAAAAGGCAAAGATGATATTTGAAAGTAAATAAATATGATTGAGACAAACTGTTGGTGATACCTAAATTAGTTTGTATCTTTGGGCCTTCTCATGGGACCCCTCCGTCTCTTAATACAGTCCGACTTCCTGTCTGTGGCTCATTGGTTCCTCGTGAAAGGCCTCTAAGAGCTCGTCACAAACATAGTGTCAGATTGATCCAGGTTCAGTGATGTCCTCCAACAGCTGCTCACTGTAGTTGTCATCAAACCAACAGGAGGAAATAGAGGCTTTGTTGGGGACTATTTTCATGTGGTGTTCAGTGTCAGAGTGCACACGGAGAAAAATAAGGCAGATTTAGCCTTTAAAAAAAGGTCAGAGGAGATAAGAGAGGTGATATTTTCATGCTGGGAGTTGAAGTTCAGCAATGTGTTGTCTCCTGAGACTTCAACTCACAGAAACATAGAGACAACAGTGGTTTGTATCCAAGATGGATGGTGAGATCAGTGGTGGTTTGCCGAGAGAAGAATAAAAGCGGTGAGTTTCCTCTGCAGGCTGAGAGATGAGTGTGACGTGTGTGAGAGTGACGCGGAACAACAACGACGCGGTCACATTAGGAAACGAGCATCTTGAAACTCTTTAAAATCATTATTCAGCCAACAATTAGACAGAGCCCCGGAGCTGGTTCCAGGTCAGACCCCGAGAAACAAGAGAAGAATGCTGATCTGAATACAAACACACACACACACATACACACACACACACACACACACACAGTGTCTTTGTGTGTGTGTTTGAGGTTGGTGGAGGTTTGTTCTTCACTGAGAACACGACTGGGTGTGTTTTCCCTGGATCAAGCCTCGCAGGCAGGACCGTGCGTGTGTGTGTTATGACCTTGGGCAGGTCTGGCCCTCGGGACATGGTTTTGTTTTGGGTTTTTCAGGGAGGAGAGGCTGCTGCAGGACATCTGCAGCTCGATGAGACATTCATCACAGACACATTCAGAACTCCATCTACATTTCAGCGCGTTTAGGTCACACAACATCATTTATGGATCCTGCCAGTCATTTATTGATTTTTAATGATAATGATGCAGGTCACTCTCTGACAGTCTGTATTAACAGCTGATTATATGTAGTGTGTGTACTGAGGTTTTTATTATTCATATTAATTTAGTTCTAATTAATACAAGAATAAAAGAAAAAGTAACTTACTCTCACTGTGGTTTAATGTTTGAGGGTTTTTAATTATTTTCTGTGTAACAGGGACGATCATTGATCACCAAAAAGACAAAACACTGGAAATGAGTCGGTGTTACCCTGAAGGGAAGTTTTCATCTTGCTCGTCCCTGGCCAGATGTTAAAAAGTAAAACACTTCAGCGCACGTTCACTAACACTTTATATTTTGTTCCAATCAATATTGAGTGAGGACAAACGGAAACAAAACATGAAATGAGAATCGGAGGAATGATCACATTTGGTTTTTACAAGCCACAGCTTGAAGAAAACATCAAGACAGAAACTGGATGCAAGACTGAGCGGATCGGCCACATCCAGGCGCCAGTAAATACATTCTTAAACATTCATGCAGTAACAGCTGCAACAGTTTAGCTAGAATTAGCTTACAGCTATCCGTTAGCTAACAAATATCCGTAGCTTTAAACTATCTTCAAGCTAACAGTACATACGAAGAAAGAAGGAACACAAAAAACTACACAATTTTCTGTGGCTGCCTCACTTCAGCCAATGAGAGTACTTCTTTTTTACACTCAACAAATGTATCAATGCAGAATGCATTTAAAACACATTTCTGATCAGAATGTGAGAGAAGTATTTTCCCTCAGCCCAGATTACAACCTGCTTCAGACAGTTACAACAACATAAAGAAAGAAAGTGGATCCAGGTAACGACGTGAGACACGGTTCAATCAAACAACAAGTAACACCTCCTGACACCCAACATGAATCCAGAGGTGAGCAGTGAACATTGTTTGTTTATATTTTCTCCACAGCTAAATCTTAAACCTTTCTGACGGCTCAGCATCTCAGAGAACGTTCATGCAGCAGACCTTCAGCACACACAAGTTTAAAGTAAATGTTGTTGAGCAGAAACATCATGTCGGCTTTCAGGCTCCATTAGAGGCAACGGAGAGCAGCAGAAACAACCGTCCAATCAAACATCCATTGCTGCAGGACGAGTGGGAACCGACAGCAGCGCTCACACTCCTCCCCCGAGACCCAGCTTGTACTATCCAACAGTGAACAGAAACCCTCCTCCTCCTCTTCCTCCTTGTTCTCCTCCGCCTCCTCTTCTTCTTCTCTGATACACGTTATTACTCAGACACCTGTGCCTAACATGTGGAACTTAATGTCTTTTCATTTGCCATTTGTTTTCTCCTAAACAAGGTGCAGGGTCCGGGTTGGGTTCGTCTGCTGGGAGCTCGACACCAGCTGGAGGTTTACAGACGGGACGATATGTGCCAACGCACACCTTCACACACACCATCACGCACACACACACGAACACACACACACACACCATCATATAATGCTTTAACCCCCAAAAACACAGACAGAAGTGTCACTGTCAGTGGCGGATCTAGGATTTTACTGAGCAAAGGGCCATCAAGGGGCCACAATATTCATAGAGGGGCCGAGTATTTGTCCAACATCCTTGCACACAATCCCCGATTTCGGAATGGTGTATATATTTCACTAGTCACACCATGTTCAAACGCTTGAATGTATTTCAAAAAAGCTTACACAGTAAAATCTCCTTACCACTTTTACATGCATTTTTTCTGTACATAGTCGAAAATACACAAACACACAGCAAGTGAGAAAATCCAACATTTTATTCATGTTGAAATGAATTAAAACCTTAACCTTTAAAACCTTTTTATTTTTTCACAAACTGTCTCACAAACATACACAAAGTTCCATGTGGGTGACTACTGTACATTCTGCTCTTCTAAAAAAGAATTATTCTTCGGTTTTTGTGACGGGAACTGAACCATCTAAAAAAAAATGTCATGTCTAATGCTTTTGATCGTTGGTGCTCTGGTTTGGAGTGGTCTTTAAAGCCATCTTCTTCACACAAAGCTTTCTTCCAGTTGGAGAAGTCAGTTTCTGTTCTGCATACAGAGGACGGGGCATTTGGAAGGGAAAAATGGTGGCAGGCATAACAAAATACAGAGTCGCTGATGGAGGACCTCAACCATGTGTAGTCTCTGTACGACAACTCATTGAATGTCCTCTTGCGGATGCCATGTTGCGTCTTGGGGAAAACCTTAAGGACAGGCTGCACAGGGCCCCCTGCTCTTGACTGGGAAATGTCTAGTGAGAGGCAAATTAAATACAAGTTGGACTCAAGTGTTTATATCCCTCAACTTTTAACTTTCATGGCATTCAGAAACAGTAAGTGAATGAGTGCATAATTCACTGAAATTTAAAGACCATTTACAGAATGAAAAGCATACCATCAGGTCCTACTGGAGCAGAACAATCCTTTCATGTCTGCGCAGGAGTCTGTGCACCACACTGGAAGATGTCTGAAAGCAGCATATGACAAATTATTTAACATAAGCCTACTGTCACAATACATACGCAAGCAGTTATTACTTTCCAAGATTTTACCATCAGATCCTGCAGGATGAGCACTGATTGGTGGCTCAGCAGAACGGGGTTACATCACCAACTTAACTCTGGTTATCTGTATCAGAGAGAGTCCTATCTCAGTTTGTGGCTAAAACATAAATATCTGTCACAAACTCCAAGCATGTATTCAGCTGAAACCATGTTGTCTATAAGACCACATTATTATTTATTTAAAACTGAAGGAAAGACTTGAAAGCTAGAAATGTAAGAGTGAATTGTGGTAGATGTGGTGATATATAAACTAATAAAAATTAAAGCCATGACATTAAAGTTATGGTAAATCTTATCACCACAAGGTAAGATAACAATATCACTGTTGGTGCTCTCCCTAAATGATTTCTGATCTGATGAAGAGGGACTGGAGGTGCCCTGCTCATGACCAGCCCCTGGTCTACCGTTTTCTACTGCTCTCTTCCTGCTCGTTTGCAGCGGCTGGCAGACTCACTCTTTTGGCCAAAAACTGCTGAATTCCCGCCTGGGACTGACCCTTTCTTTTCATAGTCCCTATCACTGCCAAACATTATAGATAATGTTAACACACAAATGCAAATTACAAAGAAGTACATAAATTAGCATTACATTTATTAGCGAAATGTTAACGTTCTTCTCTAAACACAAGTAGGGCCCCAGTTAACATTACTGTTAACTAATGTTAGCTTTGCTTCTTAATTTAATGTTTGTCAGACTTAAGCTACGCGACAGCTGTGGGTAAGTAGGGATTTATGACTTACCTGTCTGTTGAAAAACTTTCTCCACAAGATGTTCAGATCTTCTTCTGTAAGCTTCATTGACGCTGGACATTCCTATTTGGCTCATTAGCGCCACTAGTGCTTGGGCATGGAATTGCATCCACCTGTAACCTGATCATTGCTCTGGGACAAAGGACAGATGAGTGACAGGCAGGGGCACTTCAGGGGGCCAATCAGATTTCAGCTGTGGCCCCGCCCCTAGAACCGCCCCTGGTCACTGTCAATATTAATTTATGAAGGTTTCTTCTCATCAGCAGCAGATGGTCAACAGACTGAAGAAAAGATTTGTGTCTGGTCTTCTTCAGTCAGCTGACAACTGATCTGATGAAATAACACTTTATCACACTGAGTGACCTTCTATGATGTCACTTCATGCTCTGTATGAAACAAACCCGTCCATCACTGAGACAAACAGGCTCCATGTTTTATACACCAAGGCACAAAGAAGGTAATGTAGAACATTTGCTGAATTTACAAGAAGGCCCAGCTAATGAGGAATTAGTCAGAGACAGAGTTTCACAGAGTTTATAAAGTGTCTCCAACTCAACAACTCACTAAACTGACACATTTGTTAAGGGAGCCTGGGGACTTTCTCCACAGGGACAAAGAAGTAGCCTATATTGTTACTGTAGTGTATTTGTAAAATATGACATGTTTAGATCAATAAAATGTTTCTTCTATCAAGACTTCAGCACTTTAGACACAGAAGCAGACAGGCTGGTACAGACATGCTGCCACAAACTGGCACTTTTTTACAAGGAAACAAACCATCTCATGTTCTGATGTCATGCTCGATTTACAAGAAGGAGACAATGATTTAGAATTTGTCAGAGACAGAGTTTCACACGGTTATAAAGTTTGTTTTAACTCAACAACTCTTAGAATCACTACATTTGTTAATGGAGTCTGGTGATAGAAACAGACATCTGCTGCTAACATCAGCAGGTTCACACAGCTCATACATGAAAACATCTGACTGTAATCTATTCTGCCTGTTTGATCAGTAAAAGCAACAATCAGTTTGAAATATGATCCTAACGAGAGCGCGAAACGGCAGCCCTCGGTCAGTGTGAGCTTCTTCAGTCAGCATAATGAACTCTTTGTGAGTGCAGATCATGAACCTCTCATCACACATTATTAAACACTCTAAAAACTATCACTGAATTTAATTTCCATGAGTAGACGAGTTAATTCACTTTTCCTTTTTCTACCTTTTTCTCTTTTAATTTGAGAGAGCGGTGAGGTCAAAGGTTAATGAGGACGTCGGCTCCCTTCACCTGTTCCATATTACATGAAGCGATCAGTGTGCAGTCAGGTGAAACTCTCAGTAATGACTTGGTTTAATCACACTCACATTAAAGACAGATGAGCAGGAAGAGAAGAGAATAAATCTGGATTCAAGTCTGATAAGTTTTCTGTTCTTACAGGATGTGAAAGTTAACAAGACGCAGTGCTGGAAGAAGACACAAGTACCATTACTATGATGTAATACATTACAAGTAAAAGTCATTCATCAGGTAAAAGTACAGAAATACCAGCACGAAAACATTCCTGTTCTCTAGCTGACATCATTCAATTATTAGTGGAGTGGAGCTAGTTTAAACTATATTTTACAGGGGTGGCCGTGGCTAAGGGGCCAGGGGCTGTTTCTCATATGGGCAGCCACCCAGGGTGGAATTCGTGGAGGGGTGGCATGAGCACCTGCAAAAAAACATTATTTATAATTTTTTGTATTTGCTTGCATTCATTTCCTCCAGTTATTGTATTGCTCATTTACACATCAAGTCCATGATGTCATGTTGCCATGTGCTGATTAGAGAGTGTCAAATAAACAAATGGATAAGAAGAGGTCAAAGCCATCAGGTGCCCAGTTCAGGAAAAACGAGAAAAGAAGAAGAGGAGAAACGAGCAAAAGACAAAGGCATGGAGCCATGTCTTCTACTCCTCATGAGTATGATCATGCATGTGATGAAATTAAATTATGTTAATTAGCACAGGCTAACTCGTATGTTTGTTAGCCTCTTGCTATACTGCTGGCCATAATAGTAGATGACGACAGCATCCATTTTCAGTCCAACTGACTAGCAAACATTATATCTAACTAGTGCATTGCCCGTAGGAAATATGTGTTCCTATAGAAAAGTGGGAGGTTAAGAAGCTTTTTCATGGATGGCCAATTGAGGCTGTTTGAAGGTGGAACGTCAGGGATATTCAGGTTTGTTGTGAAATCTGATATTCCAGGGTATAATTGATTTTTGACTATTTTTGATTTTGCCATTAAATTTCACCTTAAAATCTATTTACTTTGTGTCATTATTTTCAGCACAACCTCACATGTGTGACTGTACAGTAAGTTTTTCATTTTGACATACTGTATTAACACTATGGACCTAATATCACAAAAAAAACATAAAATCCGATTAGAAAAAGTTAATTTTTCTTCACTGTGAAAACCACAAATATGTTTCAGAAACCATTATTATTACTTATAATGCAAATATAAATTGTTGTTTGCTAAATATGTGCATACATTCTCAAAATGTATATGTAACTATTTACATTTAAATGCAGGCAATGCTCAGGTCAGCCTGAGCTCCTTCCAGTTGAATGAAGAGCTGCACTGCCTGCTCCAAATTCAGCAGTCTACTCACTGTTTTGACCCATTAAACAAAAAAACGACTCCACTACACACTAAACACACTACACCAAACACTACATAACACGCTAACTATACACTCCAAACACGCTAAATGTCACAAATCTCTCAACTCTCAATATCGCTGTCTGTACACCGACCGTCGTTGCCTGTCAATCATCCGTCTCCGTCCCTCCCACAACTTCCTGTTCCTCAACAACCAAACTTGCTGCTTGGACACTTTCGTGACAAAAGCCAGTTTTTTACCGTTTCTTCTGCACCAGACACAAAGCAAACGTGACAGCAATGTTCGCGAAAAAGCATGACGGACATTATTTACCCTAAGTCCGGTTTTGGACGTGCCAGTGCGTCCGGTCTGTCGACTCAGGAGGTGGGCCGTGTAAGTTGGCTAGCGGCTAGCAGCTAGCTACACACGAACATCCACAGATTCCGATTCCACTTTGTTGTCTGCGCGTCTCTGGATCTCCTCAGACCCAAACAGACTCAGTCCGGACCGAACCGCCGGCAAAATCCCGGTCCAGCTTGCGCCGCTGAAGGTATAAATCCGCTTGTTTCTTAACGTATGTCGTGGGCTTGAGCTCTGCAGCGATTGACTCTGGTGCGCATGTTGCTACGGTGTGCAGTGATTGGCTCTGGTGCGCCCGTGACTGTGGTGGCTCCGGTGGACAATGCTCCCGAATTTGTAAAGCATTTATGAAATAATTTATTCACGGTATCATTGCAAACAAACAAATGCGAAGTTGCACACCACTGAACCAGCGGTGCTAAGAACCCTATTGTAATTGTAAAATTTTTCAGGGCCCGAGCAGGGAACCTGCAAGGACCCTATTGTTTTTCTAAGGATTATCATTAGGGCCCGAGCAGGGAACCTGCGAGGTCCCTATTGTTTATACAATGACTATTAGGGCCCGAGCAGGGAACCTGCAAGGTCCCTATTGTTTTTACAATGACTATTAGGGCCCGAGCAGGGAACCTGCAAGGTCCCTATTGTTTTTCGAAGGATTATTTATTTATTTTTTTCTTCTGCCAAAAGGATCGCATTTGTCACTGCCTGAACATACCCCAAAACTCACCAAACTTGGAATATAAGTCACACCTGACGAAAAATGTTAAAATCTATTGTCGTCCTGAATTTCCACCACTAGGTGGCGCTACAATCAAGGAAAGTTCGTTTTGGCTAATTTCTCTTTGTCGCACATTCAAAACCTTATATCCACGCGTTCAGTCAATTGTGCTGAGTCTCATGGTATTGGCCCCGCCCATTACCTTTTTTTTCGCTATGTCGCAAAATGTCGAAAGCCTACTTTTTTAAACTCCTCCCAGGGAATTTCATGCATCTGTGGACCTTCCTGACAAAAAGTTATTAAAAGAATTTTGATAGGCCAAACAATACTCAAGTTATTAATTAACAACTTCCTGCAGACCTCGTTCCGAACAGGAAGTGATGTATATCTTCACATTGGTATGTCCGAAGGACATGAAACTCAGGTTACTACTTCTCCATAAGCCCCTGAGGCTCTCTGCAAAATTTTTTTTAAATTGAAGTATTTTATATCTCCACAATGGTTCATCGGATTTACACAAAACTTAGGACACTTATTGTCAGTGCCCTCCTGAGGACAG
Source organism: Diplodus sargus (assembly GCA_903131615.1). Lineage (NCBI taxonomy): Eukaryota > Metazoa > Chordata > Actinopteri > Spariformes > Sparidae > Diplodus > Diplodus sargus. Next base: position 79,651 of record CAEMYA010000883.1, on the reverse strand, counting down.
CTGACGAAGAGTTTACCGATCCGCCATTAGGTGCCACTCTGGGCCCACACCATAACACTTATGAAAATGAAATTCATAGAGGTGCTATAGAATGGCCCTTGTATCTCTCACACCAAAAATGACCAGCAGGTGGCGCTGTTTTCAATACACAAATCCCATAAATGGGCCATAAATCCCACATAATATGTTACACATTATGTAATCTTATCTCTACATGTTCCCTGAATTCAGCTGAATTGTGTGGTGTAGGCCATACCCTTTTGCAGTAACTTTCAGTTCGCAAAATTGCGACAAATGAAAAAACAACTTTTTCGAACTCCTCCTAGACAATTTGACCGATTTGTGCACTAAACTTTGCATGTAGCAAATGTGTACCCTCCTGACAAAAAGTTATCAAAGAATTTTGATAGTCCATAAAACTCCCGAAATATAAAACAACAAATTCCTGCATATTGTATTAAAAACAGACATGGAGGGAACTTTATAAAGCTCCTTCTACAAAGCGCTATAAGTTAATGTCTCTCATTTACACATTCACACACATACGGATATACTCACAAAACAGCGAGGAACCAAAATCATCTCTGATGATTATAAACGTGAACTACTCCTCATATGTTCAGTATACAGGTCTGCACCAAACCATTTTATAATGTTTTTATGAGTGTTTACAGCTGCTAATGTATGTTACGCAACTGTGATGATACATGACAGTTAAATATTGAATCTGTGTCTATAATAACCACATGCTGACATGTAAATGTGACATCTATGTGTAAATAAAAAACACCAGTGTCATTTTTATAAATACAGTGATTTTTGATGATCCAAGTACTGATACTAACAATCATGGTGACAAAAACTTAACCCTCTAAGACCCACTGTTGTAATATTACAACGTTACCTTTAGCCATCCTAAAAAACAATCTGTTATATTTTATCTCGTTTTTTACCACATTTACATAGTCATTGGGTCCTATTGTTCAGTCTCACGATGCTATTGGATAGTACATTTGTTTATAAGTCCCGCCTAATGGCCATGAACTCACACAACCGCTCATGGTTTCCTTCGGACAACATTGCTTTGTTTCATTGGACTAAATTTATCAGATTTTAAGTGAGTAAAATGTCTTTTATATTTTTTTTTGTTGTTGTTACAATGTCTAGAACATGTACATATGTAGTTTTTGTAGAATAGATTCATCAAATTTCATTTAGAGCTTGTTATATATTTGTTGTAA
>CAEMYA010000883.1:65911-76614 GCA_903131615.1 Diplodus sargus | reverse complement strand
ATATGTGCATACATTTTAAAAATGTACAAAGTTCTGTTTAACTATTTACATTTAAATGCAGGCAATGCTCAGGTCTGCCTGAGCTCCTTCCAGCTGAATGAAGAGCTGCACTGCCCGCTCCACATTGACCTTCTCATTGTTTTGACTCAATAAACAAAAAACCGACTCCACTACACACTAAACACACGACACCAAACACTACATAACACACTAGTATACACTCCCAGCACGCTAAATGTCAATATCGCTGTCTGTACACCGGCCATCGTTGCCTGTCAATCATCTGCCGACGTCCCTCCCACAACTTCCTGTTTCTCTACAACCAAACTTGCTGCTTGAACACTTTCGTGACAAAAGCCCATTTTTACCGTTTCTTCTGCACCACACGCAAAGCAAACGTGACGGCAATGTTCAAGAAAAAGTGGTGTCAATGTGGGCGTGGCTTATTACAACAAATCCAAATCGGCACACATTCAGCCTTTTGCACTTCCAGTGCACTTCCCATTACAGTGAATACCACGGCTCAGACGTTGGCATGTGTCCTCACTTTTGCCCAGAGCCCGTCATCCTTCAGGGCCAACTTCCGTGGACTCTGCGGTGCGCGGGGTCCGAGGGGGGGGGGGGGGGGGGGGGCTTGGCCCCGTTCATAACTGCTTGCAGTTCTAGCTAGGGTCCGAGCAGGGAACCTGCGAGGTCCCTATTGTAATCGTAATGATTATTATTCTTTTTTTCTTTTTTTTTCCTTTGTCCAAAATGATTGCATTTTTCACTGACTGAACATACCCCAAAACTCACCAAACTTGGAATATAAGTCACACCTGCCGAAAATTTTTATAATCTATTGTCGTCCTGAATTTCCATCACTAGGTGGCGCTGTTATTAAGGAAAGTGCGTTTTGGCTTATAACTCCCATATACTTTGTCGCACATTCAAAAACCTTATATCCCCGCGTTCAGTGAATTGTGCTGAATCTCGTGGTATAGGCAACGCCCAAACCTACTTTTTTGAACTCCTCCCAGGGGATTTCACCGATTTGCACGAAACTTGGCACACATTATCTGTGGATCCTCCTGACAAAAAGTTATTAAAAGAATTTTGATAGGCCACACAATATTCAAGTTATTAAATAACAACTTCCTTGAGATTTGGTTAAAAACAGGAAGTGTTGCATATCTCCACATTGGTGTGGTCTAATGACATGAAACTCAGGATACTACTTCCCCATGAGCCCCTGTGGCCTTGTGCAAAATTCTAGGCGATGACCACAAGGTGGCGCTCTTTAAATTGATGTATTTTATATCTCCACAATGGTTCGTCGGATTAAAAACTTGGTATATTTATTGTCAGTGCCCTCCTGAGGACATCTGACGAAGGGTTCACCGATCTGCCACTCGCTGGCGCTCTGGTGTCAGTTTAATTGTATATTTGCCCCTGTGCCCACACCATAACACTTATGGAAATGAAATTTCCATAAGTGACTGTTTTAGCACAAAGGTGACATCATCCAGTGTTTTGAAACCATTAGGGGAGTTTGAGCCTACCACTGTGCGAGAAGCTGGAAGGTTTGTGAGGCTACTGGAGGACGACTCTTTCAGCTTCTTCCTGAAACTATTTAATTGCATCATGCCTCGTGTGCACATTCTCTTCAGCCAGCTCAAGAGGCGGACCATCGACTCAGTCTTTGTCCAGGGAATCATGCAGCAGTTCACACAATTTTTCTGACTTCAGTGTACATTATTTCACACCGGCAATAGCAGGCCACCGAATCATAAAGCAACGACTTCCTCAGCGGTGTTGCTTGACCATGCCCCGACGGCAGCATGCATCGACGGCGGCATGCCCCGATGCGAGTGGACTGCGAGGGCCCGTTCAACACTGCTTGCAGCTTTAATTAGGGCCTGAGCAGGGAACCGGCGAGGTCCCTATTGTAATCGTAATGATTATTATTATTCTTCCGACTTATTTTTTTTTTCCTTTGTCCAAAATGATCGCATTTTTCACTGCCTGAACATACCCCAAAACTCACCAAACTTGGAATATAAGTCACACCTGGCGAAAAATGTTATAATCTATTGTTGTCCTGAATTTCCACCACTAGGTGGCGCTGTTATTAAGGAAAGCGTGTTTTGGCTAATAACTCCCATATACTTTGTCGCACATTCAAAAACCTTATATCCATGCGTTCAGTGAATTGTGCTGAATCTCGTTGTATAGGCCACGCCCATTTCCTTTTTTTTGCTACGTCGCGAAATGTCGAAAACCTACTTTTTCGAACTCCTCCCAGGCAATTTCACCAATTTGCACGAAACTTGGCACACAGCATCTGTGGACCCTCCTGACAAAAAGTTATTAATGATTCTAATTAAAACAAACAATTTTAAAGTTATTAAATAACAACTTCCTGCAGATTTGGTTCAAAACAGGAAGTGTTGGATATTTCCACAGTGGTCAGAGGTCCGTTTCACAAAGCAGGTTCAACAAACTCTGAGTCTAACCCTGATGAGTTGATCTACTCTGAGATAGGAAACTCTGAGTTTTCGCTTCCAGAACAGCTGATTTGGGTTAGCTTCATCAACTCGGAGTAGTTTCACCTGGAGTTAAGCGCGTGCACCACAAGTATAGAAAGACAGCATCAATGGAGCCCCGATTCGACGAGTCACCATGGCAACGGGGAAGAGGGCGGCTACGTTTTTCACCCCACTAGAATTGGAAATATTAATGCGCTCATACGGTGAGTTTGCGCACGTTTTTAGAAGAAAGTGTAACACCGCTGCAGCAGCAAAAGAGAGGGAGACGTGTGGGAGAACATTGCTGCTCGGGTCAATGCGTTAGTTTAAATGTACTCGTTTGCAATCACAATAATATTACAGGGGGAAACTGCTTGAGTGGTAGCCTTTTAATTTATTTCATTTAGGTGCAATCCCGCGGGGGAGAAGCGCACTTGGCAGCAACTTAAGATGAAACATAAAAACATTAGACCTCGGCATAATCTCATGGGGATTTCTCATTTTGATCATGTTTTACATTAAGTAAATATTAAGTGGCTGTTTGACTGTATAGTTGTTTTATCCCCAACGTAATGCTGTTTTCACGAACATAAATGTATTCTCATCTATATCATATTCTGTAAAATAATTAAGCCTTAAACTAACACAGACTTCTACTCAGCCAACAGAAAGATAGCAGATGCCCGTAAAACGGGTGGTGGCCCAGCACCGCCACCTCTAACGGAGGCGGAGGAGCTGAAAATGATAGAGATGGGTAGAAGCCGTTTCAGGACGAGGCACACTTTTCTGACCGCTCTGCGTACAGTTGCATTGCTCAAGTGCTCTGCATCTCCGACGTTGCAACTCCCATTTGCAAAAAAACCACAAAAAAAACGCAGCACAACACACAATATCTGCTGGGATGTGAGAGCATGACTTCGGTTGGTAATGTTGGAAATGTAAGGACGGATTAGGTTGTGTATGTAAATGATGGACTGTGACGTGAAACGGTACCGCTAAAAAAGATAATTGTCTGGAAATGCAAGAACATCTGTGCGCTGTCTGATAATCATCTCCCGACGAATATTTTATTCTCTGCGCAGTAATGCTGCACCTTCATCCACGGGATCATTATCAAAATGACATGCCATGGTAGTGAAAATAGTTGCCACCTAATATAACTTCTAATGTAGGCCTACTGACTGATTTTTGCAATGATTTTCTCAAAAAACAGACGGCAGAACTGTACTACGCCAAAACTCGCCTGCTGACAGAATGAACGAGGAAATCAAATACCGTGTGTGGCTGAAAGAGGGCAGAGACAGAGAGAAACTCGAGGTTTGTTGAGAAAAACCTGGTCCCGACCAGGTTAGGTTCATAGAGTATGTTACCATGCTAACTGACCGAAAGCTTAAGTTACCTCTCTCTGTGAAACAGGCTAGAGTTACCCCCTTTCTCTGGTTTGAGTTACCTCCCTTTGTGAAACGGAAAACTCAGAGTTTCCCTCATTTCAGGGTTAACAGAGACTCAGACTCAGACAGAGTTTTCACTAAACCTGCTTTGTGAAACGGACCTCAGGTCTAATGACATGAAACACAGGATACTACTTTCCCATGAGCCCCTGAGGCACTGTGCAAAATTTTAGGCGATGACCACAAGGTGGTGCTCTTTAAAGCAAACTATTTTAAATCTCCACATCTGTTCATCAGATTGACACAAAACTTTGTTTAGTTAATGTCAGTGCCCTCCTGAGGAGAGCTTATGAAGGGTTTACCAATTGGACATTAGATGGCGCTGTGGTGCCACTTTAATTTTATATTTGGCCCTGTGCCCACACCATAACACTTAGGGAAATGAAATTCATAGAGGTGCTATAGAATGGCCCCTGTGACTCACACACCGAAAATGACCAGCAGGTGGCGCTATTTTCCACTATTTTACACGTGAAAGCGTTTTTGGCCCATAACTCCCACATAATGTGTCGCACATTGTTGAACCTCATATCTACATGTTCCCTCAATTCAGCTGGATTGTGTTGTATAGGCTACGCCCACTTTTGCGATAACTTTCGATTCGCAAAATCACGACAAATGAAAAACCTACTTTTACGAACTCCTTCCAGGCGATTTCACCGATTTGCACGAAACTTGGCACACAGTATCTGTGGACCCTCCTGACAAAAGGTTGTTAAGGGATTCTAATTAAAACAAATGATCTTAAAGTTTTTAAATAACAACTTCCTGCAGATTTGGTTCAAAAAAGGAAGCGTTGGATATTTCCACCGTGGTGTGGTCTAATGACATGAAACTCATAAAACTACTTCCCCAAGAGCCCCTGAGGCCCTGTGCAAAATTTTAGGTGATGACCACAAGGTGGCGCTCTTTAAATTGAAGTATTTTATATCTCCACAACGGTTCATCGGATTAACGTTAAACTTTGTACATTTATTGTCAGTGCCTTGCTGAGGACAGCTGATGATGGGTTCACCGATCCGCCACTAGATGCCGCTCCAGGTTAATTTTATATTTGGCCCTGTGCCCACACCGTAACGCTTATGGAAATTAAATTCATAGAGGTGCTATAGAATGGCCCCTGTGACTCACACACCAAAAATGACCAGCAGGTGGTGCTATTTTAAATTTTTTCACTACGTCGCAAAATGTTGTCACAGTTTTAGTTTTAAGGATTTTTAGGCCGTCTTCTGATTTTATAATGGGTGTGTATTGCGTGACCTAGAATGCCTGACATCATAGCTACAGTGGAGAGCAGCTGGAAGGAAAAGAAAAAAGTTCTCTTCAGCTTGATTTCGATCCCATATCTTTTACTTCACATAGACAATATATACAGGGAAATGTAGGAAATCTTGTTGGCTTTCAGCTGATGGTCTTATTTCAGATGTAGGACTTACACTTTTGGCTGTTTGTGGTTTGTGACACTGCTGCAGGGAGACAAATTCCAGCAGTACAAAAGTCAGTTCCCTGAAACAGTACTGAATACCACCATGGAGGCTTACCCACTGCTTAACAAGAACAAGCTGAAAACTGAACTGTCTCACATCTACAGCAATGATGAGTTCAACAAACGTAGTGGAGCTGTGGCTCTGTACCAGCTGGTCACAGAGTGCAATCGTCAGGAAACCTTTTCAGAGACTGTTGCTCTGCTAAACATCCTCATCACAACTTCTATGACTACAGCTGAATCTGAGCGGTGCTTCTCAACACTGAGGAGAATCAAGACCTTCCTCAGGAAGACAATGTCACAGGATCCTCTTAATGCAGTTGCCATGCTCTGTATGGCGAATAAACTTATCAAAGACATCCACAACGTTAACCACAAAGTCACTGAGAAATTTGCATCTTTCAAGAAGAAAAGTGCAACATTTATGTATAAAAAGTAAAACTGAAATCACCTGAACAGTTTCTTCACAGGTTTAATATGTTACTACTAATTGTCAACATTGTTCTGCTTATAAGCAAAAACAACCCACCTTTTCTCCTGTATTCTTTTCAGTCTCATGAAACCTTAAGAACCATATCACATTGGAAGTTTAATGTGACAATACAATGTTTGTAACAGTATTCATTTTACTTGATCTCTAAGTGTTAAAAAGATAATATTACTAATAATAAATGTTTGGAGATTTGTTTTGACATTATTTGTAATATATAGATATAATCATAATACATATTATTTTATAGTAATATATACATATTTCTTGGGGGGGGGGTATTATGACATGTTCGGTGCATTCAACAGTAGCATACACATTTCTCACTCATCCATACATCACATTCACGACTGATGCAGGTACTTTTCACACCACATGCTTTTTGTAAATAGTTATTGTTTCAAATTAAACATTCAGGTTGCACTTTAACATTACTTGTCTTATCTTTGTGGCATGAAATGAGCCAGTTTGTGACGACAATGTTATATAATGTGGGGTGACTGCTGTCCATAGTGCTGTCTCTATTTTCTTAGTTTATCAGGTGTTGCTGTTCATCAGTTGAACTGGCAGTGAGTCAATATTCACCATCATGACCATTTTTACTCTTAATTTACACTTTTATGATTTACCATATATTTTGGATTTTGTTATAGCCCCCCCTGGAAAAAAAATGCACCAGCCGCTACTGCCACAAACACCATCCCACACACACATTCTCACAGGAAGAATTAGGTGTCATTTACGGAAACCTGTCTCTTTCTTGAACTTATGTGCCAACCTAGGTGCCACACACACTATCCAGACTTAACAATGTATCATAGCTGATCAAAGGCGTTATATATAAGGATTTACACAGTTAACACTAGTAAACCGGAAGAATCCTCCCAGGACAGAGGAGGCACAGCAAGAGAGGAAAATATTGTAAGGGTGATGCCAGTGCCAACGCTAGAGTGGCGAGCAGCTCGAAAAAAATATTTTGTCGATAACCATTAAATTTTTTTCCAAAAATGGCAGGAGTTTGGGAGGTGTTTTCCCAATCATTCTTATGTGGACATTTCTTACTTTGCCTCTGCTACTGCTCCAGCATATGTGCAGCCACAGAAACTGTAAGAACGCTCTACAGGTAAAGGTCCAACAGCACCCTCTACTGGTGCAAAGACAACTAGCAGTGAACAAGTCAGGACATGCTCAGTCACATTGAAATGCAGCAGACCAGTCAGTGAGCAGACCGTGTGAAGCTGCATGGACTTTCTGTGTGTTTCCCTAATGATGTGTGCATTCTTGAGGAAATGTAAGTGGTTTCTGCTTGTAGTTATGGATAATTTGATCACTATTGCAGTTTACACATAGCCTGTGTCTCAGTAGTAGTTAGCTGCACTTTGCTTGCACTGCAGCTTGAATTGTGAGGACTTAATGATGAATATTTTGTTTGTAATGCCAATTTTTCAACTCAGTCTATTTGTTGGGATTGTGACCATGCTCATTAGAGTTTAAAGGCCAAATTATTTACTATGGTTAACAGTCAGTATATAAAGCTATCATGCTGTTTAGCAGTCTATAGGGTCAAACACCGTACTCCTCTCATTATTTGTTCTTTATGTAGATTGAAGGGAGTTCTTCTGATTTCAGCATACATTGTTAAATACCGGCAGGAGGAGCAGCCCACCAAATCACAGGAAAAACGTCCTCAACGGAAGGTGTTGCGTTGACAAGCCCGGCGGCAGCATGCCCCCGACGCGCGCAGACTGCGAGGGCCCATTCATCGCTGCTTGCAGCTTTAAATAGGGGGCCAAGCCTGAGGGGCCGAGGGAACGCGTATGCAAGCATACATGTTTCCTAGGACCAGCGGTGCTAGGAACCCTATTGTAATTGTAAAGATTTTTATTTTTATTTTTCTCCGGCTAAAAGTGGTGCTGCAGGCTAAACCGTGCAAGGGAGGGCGTTGCAATTTGGAGGGTTGGTCCAGACTCCTGCGAATATCTCTGACACAAAAACCGACATATATCCGCCTGCAGGGGGCGCTATAACAGAGGAAAATACCTTTTTGCATATAACTCCCACACCGTATGTCGTACATTCAAAAACCTTGTATCCCCAGATTCCCTGAATGGAGCTGAATCACTTTGCGATTGGCCACGCCCACTTCCGGTAGAACGTTTTTTTCACAAAATCACAAGAACTGGAAAACCTACTTTTTCGAACTCCTCCTTGGGATTTTGTCCGATCTGCGTGAAACTTGGCACGTACACTCGTCAGCTGGACCTGATCTAAAGTTATCAAAAGAATTTTGCTCGGTCAAAAAATGCATAAATTATTAACACATTTCTGTAGCTAGCTATAAAAATGTAAACTGTTTGATATCTCGGTCAAACTACCTTCTATTAACACCAAATTTCAGATCATTGGTTGCCATGACACTGGGAAGGGATGTGCCGAATTTGGCGAATTTGACCGGTAGGGGGCGCTAAAAATATGGGAAGTTTATATCTCTTGAACGGCTACACCGATTTTTACGAAATTTGGTCGTATGATGTAGGGCCAATCCTGAGGCCAAATCATGAAGGTGGTCATGACTGGTCAATGTTGGCATGGCTTATTACAACAAATCCAAATTGGCATACATTCAGCCTTTTGCACTTCCAGTCTCAGTGGAGACATTGGCCTCTGCGGTGCCCGGGGTCCGAGTGCGGGGCGGCTAACTGCTTGCAGCAGTTCTAGTTTGTATTGAAATTTCTTCTGCTTCTAAGATTTTTAATACTTTATAAGATTTATACAGGAGGGTAAAAAGTTTTATAATGAATACTCATCTGTAAATCCTATTGTGCTTTTTAATAATTAATGGTAAATGAATAATGTAAGCAAGTGGTTAAATGTTGTTTCCAATAGGGAATGGTTTAAGTCATACAACCTCTCAAATAGTATCAATAAACGTGTTATTATTCCCAAATCATTACATATTCAGGTATAAGCTAATTTACATACTTGTGTTTAAAATACTGTAGTGACCTGAGTGTTGTCTTTAAAAGATCTATCATACACACAAACTTTTGATACTGTTTGTTCTCTTTTATTCACCTGTGCAGCTCGGTACGCACATTAACCAGTCGGGCGAAACCAACCCTCGGACACAATAGTTCCTACTTATAAAGGTTCCTCTAACACGGCTGTGATAACCCATTCACTATATAACAAATACTAGACATGATTATGAGAAATCATTGTTGGTTTAGCTGCTCACTTCTGTGTTGCATGTTTTAATCAGTCTTCTTGAATTTTGACGTGATTAGACTCTTACTCTTACTAATGCTATTTAATTTTTCAGTTGTACATGATCCTACACAAATGTGTTTCGATGCATGTTTTGTCTGTTGTAGTTTCTGGGCTTTTCTCCTCAAAGGTGTCAGTGTGTAGTTTGATGATAAAAGAATTCTGCGGAGGCAAGGCGGGTGGAATAATAGAGCAATATTTATTAAAACAGAATCTAGAGCCTTGGTCCGGATCAGAAGTGGCTGCTTTCTGATATTATCAAATCTGTGGACAAAACACTGCCAAAACGCTTTGCCCGCTTCTCTATCAAAAACTCCCGACAGCCTCTGCTCTCAGGAGATCTAAAAAATATGCCACCCCCCTCGTCTTCCTCTGTGGGCCTTTTTAGCGTTCCTTCTCCAGGCCACCCCCTACTTCTGATTGGTTCACTTGCCAAATTATCCAATGGGCTAAAAGAGGAGTTTGACCCGTGTTAGGCATCTCTCACTATTTGGCATGCAGGTCAAACTTAGCTAAGCACTTCACTGTCTGTTAGCTTTGGCCCCTCACAGTTGGAAGCTACCTCCTGGACCTTCATTCACACAATGAAAATCAATAAGTCATGATTGAAAAAAAGCTAAGTAAATCAGACTGTGTTGTCCTCCAGATAACTCACTGTCACTAACTGTAATTGTCAATTTCTTTTTCCATGGGTATCTTCTATCTACGTCATGATCTGAAAACTTTCCTCAACAAAATTAAAAGTATGTATTACAGGTTGCTTTCTGGAAAGTAAAAAAAAAAAAAAGATTCTGAGAGTTTACAATGTTGTATAAAAGTGGAAGTTCCAGAAAAACATTGCAAAGCAATTTCTATGATTGATTCTATGATGATTTAAAGCTTTAAATGCCTTTATTTTACTTGACTATAATTTCTGAAGCACCACTGGTCTTCATTTTTGGGCTTTTTTCAGCAGTGAGTTACACATCTGCACACAATCAAACTCATGAACTGAAGGAAGGAGGTTCTTTGTCAGTATAGAAAGAGGGAAAGAAGAATTAACAAAATTATAGTGTTTATAGAGTTCACACACCTACTTCGTTCATTATTATCATGATAAGTTTCAATATATCAGAATACGTTTGACTTTTTTTTTTGCTCCGCCCATTAAAAATAAAAGAGACCTGTGGCCTGTTGTTCGAAACCTAGATAAGGGATTAAGCCAGGATATGTTGGTTATCCTGGTTTAATTCAGCCCCAAGTCAGTTCTTCAAAAGCAGGTTAAATTTATCCTGGCAATTTACTTTGGTGATTTATTCTTTGCAGCTAACCTGCTCCAGACCAGGCTAACATGGCTTACTTGATTCTGTTGTCTTTATCTGTGAAGTCAGCAGTCACTCTGATCAGGAACCAATGTGTTTCATACAGTTATTCCATGTTCTTATGTACATATTGGCCTGATTTCTAAACAAATAAAATACATTTACAATAATCAAAAATTAAACTTTTACTATATGTTTTTT
>CAEMYA010000883.1:37180-65886 GCA_903131615.1 Diplodus sargus | reverse complement strand
TTTTTTTTTTTTTTTTACAATTATGCCTATTCATGTGTTTGTCACACTGAAACTTTGCATTTGCCAGCGCTGCCTGCTTCTTATGATGCAGGACATACAGATGACTGATGGTTTTTGATTTCCTTAAAACACACAGCACAGAATTCACTGTGGATGTTCTTCAGACAATACTCACTATTTTTGCTGTGTCCATCTTTCATATTTTCTATGACCACTAGTACTATATCACTGGCTTCTCATAAATACCAAGGGAGCAAAAATAGCAATAGATTATATTTTATTTTTATAAAATGTTACAAAATATATTAGGCCTAAATATTAGGGGTGGGAATCTCTTGGCACCTCACGATTCGAATCCGATTCAGAGGTCAACGATTCGATTCTAAAATGACTCTCGATGCAGCAGTTTTTTTATGTACATTTCCATGCATGATTAAAAAAATAATAATTTAATCAGAGTTTGCTCATCACTTGCTACTTTTTTTTCTCACTGTGTGACTACTTGGTACTTTCAAAGCAAAGAATTTGTAATGATCCATACTTGATTAAAACTTAATATATTTAATAAAGAAAACAAATGAAAGCAATTTGGCAAGTCAACTGGAAGGTTACATTTGCTAGCAAACATCCAGCTTGGTAAAGAACCAAAAGGAAAAGACAAGTGTGGCCGTAGCAGCATGCATGTAGTACAGCGAGCTGCAGCTGGTCGACGGTGGATACAGGTGTTTGCATCACAGTGTTGCATGAGTGGCATAACTCTTTTGTGAATAGGGCGGTGTGTAGGGTGTGAGTGGGTGAGCGAGAGTGAGGGAGCATCTGTGTACGTGCAGAGGGCAGACATTGTGTGGATGAGAGAGGAAAGGAGTAACTTCACAGGTACAAGTTGTACAGTATATACTGTGGCTGCGAATAAACTCTATGTCATCGACTTGGATTCAGCTTAATAACGATGTATGCGGCTGGGAACGATGGCTTTAAATAACCATTTGAACGCAGTGCGGAATGACAGAAATACCCGATAGTTACAGGCGCACTCAACGCCACAGCTAACGGCTAACTGCTAACGGCTAACAGCGGTCTCCACACTGCTCTCGAGCCGCTCGGTGTGAACAAATGCCTGACTGTTCCACCCATTAGTTGTTTGTGAGTACAGACATTCAGGACACATCCCATGTTTTTTGTTGTGTGCACGCTGTCGACTGTCCGGGCGCTGCACTTCCACCCTTCGAGTTCTGCCCCTTGCGTTCTGTCAACATCACGTTGTCAATTAACATGTAGAAAATCGATTTTTGACTTTTTGTGAATCGATTCAGAATCATCCTCGTCCGAATCGCGAATAATCTAAGAATCAATTATTTTCCCCACCCCTACTAAATATTCTTTGATGTAAGAAAAGAAGAATAAAATTTAGTGAGTGTGAGCAGGCACCTTCTAAATAATGTATACACCTCATCTAAACATTGTTATCTGCAATTTATTGAAGCACCAGGCTGCATAATGTTCTTATATTTAATTGATTTTCACCTGTTGCTCTTTTGGCCACTTGTATTTGTGCTATATGAACGTTACTTTAGATTAGAAGAGATTTGTGCAATGAATCAACTTCCACTGCTCATCATTAAGGCAAAGTGAACAACTGTTAATTTGTGAAAGGAACTTGAGTGTGATTATAGTTTTGGATTATTCAATTAGTCTGCAGTTTTCCGCTGCGCTCTCTGAGTTTTACGACAGCAGCTGTGTTTTTTTTTTTTTTTTTTTTTTTTTTTTTTTTTTTTAGAGGTGTGTCACCTTTAGTCAACATTAAGATCCACTGTTCATTGGAGGAAAGTACGCCGCACCTGTCCTCTAATCGATGAATCTGTGATCAATCTCTGTGCTCTATTGACATGAGAATTAGTTACACCTGGCTTGACAGAGTCGCTCTTCCTCAGCCTGGCTTGGCATTCGAATAGCCAATTCAAACAGGATGGACTTCAGTGAGTCCATAGTGGTCGGATTGGAATTGGGCCAGTGTGTGTCATATTTTGTTTAATTTAATTCCTTTGTTGATTACAATAATTGTTTGTAGGTGTGTTAGTCACTGCAGCCAACCAGCGGAACTAGCTTCGTCAACACCAAAACCAGACCAGGGGCCGTATTCATCAAGCTTCTTGGAATTACTCCTAAGAACCCTGCTAAGAGTTGACTTATGAGTAAAAAAATTCTTCGCTGAAAGCTGCACTTAAAAGTTAGTTATCAAACGTCTTAGTTACACTTTCAGCGAAGTGTAGGACTGAATCTTAAGTGTCACCCTCAGAGCTGAATTACAACATTACTATGTGCCGTAAACTGAATTTTAGGTGACGTCACTTCTGTGTCCATAGAAATGACCAATCACGGAAGGGAATCCCTTGTCTAAGAATGAAGTAATATCTTAGAAATATTTAAATGGACAATGGGAGTGTATATTTTGACAGTAATCTACAAAATAATACAAAACATATTGGCAATGACTCAAAAATAAATGTTTCCTTATCTTTCCAATTCATTAATTAGGCAACTAACTTGAAACTGGTGTGGGTGGCTCTATATATACTAGCCTACTGCAGCCACATGCAGAAATCAACATGGAATCGAAAAAGAAAACCCAACTGGCAAAAGGAGGAGATACTGTTATTATTGGAGCTAGTCGAGGAAAGTAAGCTCATCATTAAAGCCAAGACCAGCCCAACGCTTACCAGCCATGATAAAAAACAGGCATGTGCAGACAACTATATGCTTCTCAAGCCTTCTGCCATCAGTCACCAGTTGACTGCGAGAAAAAGTGGTATAACGTTCTCTCAAAAAGCAGAACTGAAATCGCAGCTTTCAGGGCCTGCTCCATGCACACTATATATGTAGTGCTTCTTTTTCATTTGCTTGCATGCCACCCTATTCGCTCATATCTATGAAATTCATTTTTATATTCTTATGCAGGCGGAGGACCACGTGGCAAAGACTTGAGCAAAGTTGTGCAGCGCATACTTGGAGAAGATGATCCAAGGTGCGTTTTGATGAGAGATACATGTGGTGCAGACAGGTCCAAGCACTTCGTGTGAGGCAACGGGCATTAATCTTGCCTCAGTGCCATCCCCTGCTGGCAACTCCTAACCACTTAGACACCTCTGGAGGTCTCTTAAATATCTGGGAGAGTAGGAGTGATTCTTAGACTTAAGAAAGTTGATAAATAGCTTTTATTCTTAAGTTTGCGAGTAGGACTAAATTTCACAAATTCTCAGGATTTAACTCTAGACGCTGGATAAATACGGTTGATAAATACGGCCCCAGAACTCTGCTCATAGGACGCAGCAAGGAGGAAAGCCACTGTTGATGCACGTCACTGCTAATAAGGATGTCATACAGCTTGATGTCAAAAGATCTGAAATATCCCTTTAAACTTCTGATATTGATGAAGGCAGCAATGTTTAATAAAGTATTTTAATACGTGACCTATCACTGTGTTGTGCTGTCTGATAATGCACCTTTCCTTTACTCTATAAATAAACGTCATTTATAAACATGATTTCATGTCCCAGTGGATGAATTCAGGAGCTTTTACATGTCAACTCGTTGAAAAGTCCCTTTTTAAAAATGTTGAAAAGATGGAAAAATATAAAATCAAATGGAATGCAAGTGGATTCAGAGTCACACTTATGAGTAATGATGTGGGAATGGAATTATAGTTATAAATAATTGGTTGCTTAGTCCATACGTCTTTCAGATGCCACCGAAAGTGAACCGCCGTGCTGAGGCCATGAGGAAGACCTGGGCTGCTCGCAGGCAGTCCAGTGTCCAGCCTCCGACTGATGACCCCAGCTGTATGGGCACTGGAGCAATCCATCCCCAACAGTACGCTGTGATAGCGAGCCAAAATGCTGAAAAAGCGCAGAAATATGCTGCAGAAGCGTGCACAAACTCTGAGAAAACACTGGAAAATCTTGATAAAGTGCAAAACTCTGACAAAACTCTGACTAATTTTGACAAAACTTCTGAACAACCTCTGCCTGTCTCTGATCACTCTCTGCCTCCCTCTGCTCAATCTCCTCCCAACTCTGACAATGCTCTTAACCAGAATATTCACATATCTGATGTTCCTGTCCTTAAGCAATGTGTTGAAATGCAGGTCCCTGGCACCATGACTGAAGCTGTTAAGGAGCCTACTGCTGAATCCAAGCTTGCAGAAAACCACCCCGATGAAATGCTCCTGCTGGAAACAGTATTGCCCAAGCACCTGTAAAGTTTTTCATACAAGGGTCATTCTCACAGCTCCACCACCAATTTGGGGATAATGCTGGCAAACAGTGTGTAGCTAACAGTTTAGCAGCAGTGATGATGAATGAGTTGAAAAGTATAACAACCTGGAGTGATGACAGGAAGAGCAATGATGTTGACACTGTTCTTATTGAAGGCAACAAGTTGTACACTACTCTTAAAGATGGTGGTAAAATAAGTGGGAAAAAATCTGCTTCTTGATTAATTGCCAAATGCATATGTGATGAAAGATGCACAGTTCACAATAACTTGTGGTCCAGCTTTCAGTGGTGCAGTTGGTGTTTTTGATGAGCCTGATGATTCTGATGAGAGATATTGATGTACCACTGGACATAGTAATTCAGAGAGCATTGATGGATCATGATGCCTGCTTTGTCACTTTTGGTAGTTACACATGTGTGGTTGTCAAGCAGTGACACTATTTTGCTGTATTTGATCCTCACAAACGCAACACTCAATGTCATGTGGATGGAGAGACAGGTAAAGCTGTGGTTGTTTATCACTCTGACTACAGAGCACTGTATGAGCACATGGATAACCTGGTCCAACAACTGCTTACCTATTACCACACACTTGAAGACATGCCATTTGAGGTCAGAGGGGTCAAGGTGAGAAGCACAGGTGACATGGTGCAACATTGTGACATGCCAACCACCAAGGAAGACACTGAAAAACTGCAATGTTAACAAAAGCCAAGAAGAAGACAGACCAGTTTACAGTGCTGTGTTGAAGGGAGAACATAAGAGACCTGCAACATGCACAAACTCTATGTATGAACACGTGACTAAAAAGAAAAGAGATTTTGCAGTAACTAATTCTGATGTGCAAGCAAGCGCAAACAACCCACTAAGTGCTATGAACACATCACATGGTAATGGCACTGATAAAAATGCAGATGTTGAAATAACAGATGTATCCAAGATGTCATTTTCATACAAACCACTGAGTGCATTGATGAAAGGAAGTCTTTGTTCACAGATGGGTGTGAGAAGTGAGAATACAAAGCAGCTGCCACCTCAGGAAATGCCAGCTATGGGAAGAGTCTGTGAAACTAAATCAATTGAAGGTGATAGCAATTGTTTCTTCCGAGCTTTATCCTATGCCATTTCAGGAAGTGAGAATGGACACATGAAACTGTGTCGGGGAATCGTTCAGCACCTGGAAACACATGCAGCAGAGTTCCACAAGTACTTGAGAGCCTGACGTTCCTCTATTCCAGATCATTTAAACAGTTAAAAAATGAAATGCTCAGGTTCCTTTGCCACTGAGATTGAAATCTGGGCAGCTGCTAGCCTACTACAGGTTGACAGATACACATTTAATGCAGACAGATGGAATCATTACCCATGCAATCACATACCAGGTAACCATCAAGCAGGAAACAGAAGTGCTGAGGCTATTTACCTGAATCACAAGGATGGGAATCATTATGATGTTGTGACATGTGTAAAGGATGCACACAATGATTCCATATGTACATCATTTGACAAACAGGGAAGTCAGGATGAACAAAGTTCAGATGGAAAGACAAAGAAAGAACAACATCTTGCAGATCGTCGGTCAATAAAGAGGAAATTGAAGGCTTTGGAAGAAACCTATACAGCCAACAAAGAGCAGATTTCAGATAAGAGAAAAACAACATATGTCACGAGGAAAGCTAAACATCTAGAAAGAGAAAGAATAAAATATGCAACAAATGAGCAATACAGAAATTCCACTATAAATGCAAGTCACAAAAAGTACCATACAGACTTGGAGTATAAACACCATGCTCGTGACCAGAGTAAGGAAAGATATGCTTCTGACTCAGTGTTTCAACAACATGTTCGTGACTAGAGTAAGAAAAGATATGCTTCTGACCAAGTGTTTCAACAACATGTTCGTGAGCAGAGTAAGAACATTTTCTTACTCTGCAGCCCACATGGCTTCCAGCGGGGAGGTCATCCTTGGCAGTAGCAGGAAGGTGCTGCATGTCGCGCAGATGCCATGCGATCCATCTTGAGTAGATGTGATGACCAGTGGCAAAGAAATAGGGCAGCATCCCTTCAAAGCATTGCTGTTGCAACAGCCAATCACCCTCTCTTTCTGCTAGCCAGAACTTGTGAGCTATTAGGGTTAGGATGATGAAGCAAAGTAGTCTAACTTCTTTTGGTAGCTGTGGTAACACTGTTGATGTATTAATTACTCTGGATTAAGTCTCTGGATTTTACTCAAAATATCTCCTACCATATTTCAGAGACGGTTTAGAAGTAGGCTATAGAGATATTAGGCTATACATAATAAAAAAAAATTAAAAAAATTGCACTTCATACACACTGTAATCACAGTTATCTGCTTCTGTTTGATCAACTTACTTGCTCTCAGATGATTTGATCCAAATATTAAAAGCTCTGTTTTGTCCATCTTTCCATCCAGCCAGTATTCTGCCCGATGCAGTTACCACAGTGGCAATCACCCAAAGTTGTGTTGCCAAATAACGCAAGCAAAACTGAAGCAATTTGAAGAAATATTACGTCTCAACATTCACACCAATGACATTGTGCTCTATTGATTCTGAAATGCAGGTCCAGTGTATTAAGCATATAAATAACCTCAAAATTGACTCAAAATTAATAAAAATCGGCCCATCGGGAGTTGAAATATGGCCACTTTTGGTTTAAATTGTCATTTTGAATTTTGAAAATGTCAGAAATAGATTCAGCATCCTTAAAAACCCCCAAAACCACTCCAATATTGTCCAAATCGGTCAAGCACTTGCTGAAATATTGCCCATATAGGCGATCAGTGCTAATTAATGCTAATAATGCTAATTATGCAAATTGCCCACCATATGCAAGTTATCATCCAGCAGTTTCTTAATACTGGGGACCCATACTGTACATTTCTAACATAAAACTTTGGTGTACTCAACGTTTCCGGGTTCACAATGGGGCTCTATGGGCTGGCAAATAGACTACAGACTGCTCACCTCTTTGCAAATGCACCTGTAATGACTCATAATTATCAATTACAGGGCCAATAAAGATTATACTTTTTCAATACTGGTCATGTATTGAAGCTTTAGTTATGTAAAAGTTCATACACATAAATAAAACCATAAAATGTTAATTTTGGGATTCATTTGAACACTTTATCTTGTCCAGTAACTTGAAAATCACTGTGTTTTAAGCATATTTCATAGATAATGATATACTGCTATTGTGAAGTTTTTTTTCTGAGGGCTCCTAGGCCAAAATTACATTATAGACCCTAAGGAAACACCATGCAAAATTTGGTGCTTTTATCACCTCGCTAACGGTATTTTCACTATGCCACCGGACTATATGAGCTGTTCGCACATTCGATTCCGGACGATCAAACTAGCTGCATTTCATCATTTATATATATATTTTTTATGAATGTAGGCTATTAAATTTAATACATTTTTTAAAAATAATGTTAATCAGAACACTTAATTAATAATAACATCAACTTATTAATATTGAACTATTATATATTATTAAATAAATAACATGCTTTGGTTTTTTTTTCTTATATTAATATTATTTGTATTTTATATTTATAATTATTTATCTATTTTATTAATGAATTATAAAATAATACATTAATCAAAATGTTATTGTGAATTAATTAATATTATTAATAAGATTAATAAAAGTGTTTTTCTATACAAATTTAAGCTGTTCCAGATTGTTTTGTATCAGCTGATGGAGTATGAAGAGATGTTACAGTGAGAATGAGTCAAATACTCTGAATCAAACTGAGAAATTCAATAAATCTCATTATCGATGATTGTTTGTGAATTTAAATGGAACTTTTCATGCAAAGAAAAAAATAAATAGCTAAATCCACAAACAACATATTATGACTGGGACCAGAAAATTGACACCCATTTCTTTTCTCGTCTCGGGATCGCCGAACTGTGACTTCAGCTTATGTCAGTTTAGACGTATTTTGTCCATTGAATATTTAGATTGAAAGTTTAATAGCTGCAGATTGACAGTCTTTTGTCTGTCATCCCTAAAGCATAAAAAAGAAAACACACCCAAATTCACAGCATTTTTATTGGGACATCAATTTGACATCTATTCAACGCCATGTTTCTAGATATCAAATCAAAGCCAATTTGATGTCAGGTATTGAGCAGCAACGTTGGTTTGATGTCAAATATTTTGACTTACAATATATAACGCAGTAACCCGATGTGGGATTGATCCCTTTGTTGAACCTCTTTACAACCATAAGGATGTCAAAGCTCCTGTAGGCTATTTATGATGGTAGTCAAAATCTCGACTAATTTTCAATGTCAAATTGACCTCAAGGTGCCCGCTGGGAAGATATGCTTCTGACCAAGAGTTTCAACAACATGTTCGTGAGCAGAGTAAGAAAAGATATGCAAATACACCAGATCTGAAGAAACGATCATGTGAGGCAACAGTGCGTAAGTATCACACTGATGAAAAATTCAGAGATGCAGTTAAAAGTGCAAAACATATCAGTGTTAAAAAACAAAAGGACAGGAAATTTGACATTACTTGTGTCATAGAGGGGGACATTCCTTCCGTTCCGACACCCCTCCATTCCGAATTCCTGTTCCGAAATTAAACACCGCTTTCCCTGGTGCTGATGTCCACTTCCAGCCGCACTCGCACATTTCTGAAGTGGGTTAAGGTTAGGGTTAGTTCGGAATGGGGGGGTTTCGGAATGGAGGGGTTTCCCCAATAGCCTTTTCGGAATAGCGGGGTCTTTGAAAAAAAAGGGAAATCCCGCCGTTACGATGACTTGTAGTCTATGTTCCGAACAGCGGGGTTTTGGAAAGGCGGGGTGTAACCGTCATAGAGGATTTCCTTAAAACAGTAAAGAATAGCCCCGAATATATTTGCTGTTGTTGTCACAGACTTCTCTTCAAATGCTGTATGAAAAACACATATTCTGCAGTGGGTTCTGATGGCAATGCACTTGCTGATACATGCAAATAAGTACTTGTTATACATTTATGTGATAAATCCTGTGGAAAAACTTGCAGTTTTCAAGATGAGGCTTGAAAAATTATGAATCTGTCATACATGTGACCAGGGTTCTAACTTAACACCCGCCAACCCCCCAAATGCGGGTTAAAAATCATTTTGGCAGGTGTTAATAAAAACTTACTAGCCAGGTTGGCCGGTGAT
The DNA here is from genome assembly GCA_903131615.1 of Diplodus sargus. Lineage (NCBI taxonomy): Eukaryota > Metazoa > Chordata > Actinopteri > Spariformes > Sparidae > Diplodus > Diplodus sargus. Next base: position 56,425 of record CAEMYA010000883.1, on the reverse strand, counting down.
GCGTGAGGCAATCATGTCAGTCAGAGCCGCTCTATTGTTCTCGCTCCTTGGGCAGTACTGACTACATTTCCCATGAACACTGTCTTGATGCTACGTAATGACGTATAAGACGCCCATTGGCTGCGCGCAGGCAGTGCAACCAACCAGCGCGAGAAACCATGGAAACAGAAAACACAAAGAAGAAGAAGAAGAAGAAAAAGAATGAATGGACGGAGCAGAAACTATCAAAAGAAGGGAGGGAGCTAGCTAAAGTAAATTAAAAAGTAGCCTAAACTTAAACTAAATGCGTCGGTGGTTGGTTGGACAGACGTCTGGGGCGATAAGTAAGGCCCTATGATTTCCGCGATCATGGAGTCGCGGACAGAATCGCGAAATTGGCAGATTAAACTGGAATCTACATTTAGCGCGGAATATCGCGGATTTTGACATTATTTCACTGAAATGCTGTTTTCATGTGGAAGAGGAACGTATGTCTGGGGAAAAATGCAGGGAGGTAAGCAAATCTGGGTGGCACAACAAGTCACGTCCGCCCCCCTCCCCACAGATTGAGCTCCCCCGTCAAAACATTGTAAGCATGGTGAAGCGGCTGCCCACGGCTCCATCTTCGTCGGCGAAAAAACTGAGAAACTCAACATTAGCCCCTCAGTACAGAGCCAAGCAGTTCCCGAACGACTTGTATGTGTCAGGTGAACTGTTGTTTTGCAAAGAAGCAGACCTGAGAAATCATAATTAAAGGTGTAATGCGTGAGAGTTAGCCACCTGTCCGATTCATATTATCGGCATATAATACCAGAGTAACTGCTGGTTAGTATGCTAAGTTGACATAACGTTACGAGTATAATTTCTCATTTTGTTGGTCATCTTTGCAAATTTTTTAAATATTTTGGTATGCAAACATGTCCTGGATCTGCCTGAGAGCTGACCATGTTTTTATTCAATGAAACCCAAATGAAACCTATAAAAACACAAAATATACTACTGTATGAAGACATGATGAAGTCAAAATGTTTTTGATGCACTTTACTGTACTGTATGGTACAGTATTGAGGAAATATGTTTGTCACCTCAATTAAGAGTAAAAGGTAAAAAAAACAAAATTCCCAAAAATTAAAATGAAAAAAAAAATGGAATTTGGGAAAAAATAAAATCGATTTTATAGGCCCCTAGAGAAGAGGAAGGAGGCAGGGGATGAGATTGAGAATATCAACAACAATGCGTGCGAAACGAAAAAAAGAAAGTTCAATGCCAAATGACTATCGGGTAGAGTTCTCAACGGGCCTGAAAATTCCAACCTGACCCGACCCAGCCTGTAGGTTTTTAAGCCCGAGCCCGACGCAGCCCGACACACCAGTATGAATTGTCTGCCCTAACCGGGGCCGAACCCGACCCCCCGCGCGCCTGCATTGTTTTCCTCATACACTTGTTATCGTACGCAGCGGCGCCAGGTCTGTGTCTGCCTCTCCCCATGAGGCAGGAAGCCAGACTTACTCTTCACCACACGTGAACAGTGATGATTCACAACAAACAATATATAATTTACAACCTGCAAGAAATGTGTTTTATGAAATGTGTTTTATAAAAAAACGACCCGGCTCATTTGCATATTTTTTCGGCCCGAACCTGCGGGTCCAGTCGGGTTTGTCGGGCCAGCCCGACCCGTTGAGAACTCTACTGACGAGTCGTGAATGACTTGTGTTTGATCACGAAAATGTCATGTTCTTCAATGGAAAAATTTGGCTAGTGGAAATTCCAAATTGGCTGGTAATCAAAAAAATTAATTTAGAACCCTGCATGTGACAGACATCTTCTCAAGGGTAAAGTGCCTGTCCAGAGTGTTGCTAACAACTTGCATTTGAAACCCATTCAAAGGGGCCACCCCAGGCCACCCCCCAGAATCGCAATTGGCAAAGAAGAAGAAGAAAGGAGAAATACATTGCAGATTCAACTTTCCGAGACCTGTCTCAGAGTGTACATTTATCACCAGACCAGGTATTGATGGAGAATTTAAGGGACAACAAGAGACTGGCTCTGAAAAAGTGAAGGGGAGCTTGAACAGTCAGACATCCGCCCAGTTGGCATGACAACTGAAAATGTCCAGAAACTGTTTGAACAAATGAAAACTGTCCTCTCAAACTGTGAACAAAGACAAATGTTCCATACTGCTGAGGATTTTTTTCAATATTTTGGCATATCACAAGAAATGTTTCAGAAAGCAAATTGTCAGCTTACCAAATGGACAAGCATTACACTATAACGGAAACCACAAGATGTTTGGATAAACCAGTACAATCCTGATCTACTTTGCTGCTGGCAGGCAAACATGGACATTCAGTTTGTTGTTGATGCATATTCATGTGTAATGTATATTATTTCATATGCCCTCAAAAGTGAACAGGAAATGGTACTTCTGCTTGATCAGGCTCAAAAGGAGGCCATGAATGGAAATTTACAAGCGAAGGAGTCAATGAAAAAAATTTGCACAGATTTCTTGCAAAGCCGACAAGTTTCATCACAAGAATGTTGTTACAGATTAACCGGCCTACCACTCAAACACTGTTCACGTGGCACGTAGTTCATACCAACTGGTGAACATCCTGTCAGAATGAGTGTACCATTGAGTCAACTTAAACAGCAACGTGATAACAGTCAGACTGATGACCAGCATTTATGGATGAAAAACATTGTGGACCGATACAAAAACAGACCAGACATGCCACCATTTCTAAACATGTGCCTTGCAACATTTGCCTCATTTTGCCTAATGAAGAGAAACCTGCTGTGATCTATAATGTTAGATTGTCAGTAATGAAGCAGTCTGAAACCTACCACCAAAGCATACTGCAACTATTTTTGCCCCATTATTTGGACTACCAACTGAAACCTGCACAGTTTGAAACTTACAAAGACTTTTATGACCATGGTGCTGTGAACAATGAGAACAACACATTGGAAAATGTCAAATCTATAGTGGGTAGAAACCGGGCTCTGTTTGAGAAAGAAGCGGACCAAATAGCTGAAGCAGAAAAGATGTTGGAAGAAAATGGGGAACTGGAAGATGCATGGGCACAGATTTGCCCTCAAGCTGAGCTTGAAAGACTGGAATGTAAAAAATTAACAGAGAAAGACACAAATGACACAAATGATCAACAGTGCAGTAATGATAACATCCCAGATCTACAGCCAAATAAACAATCTGTTTACACAATAGAGGCTAATGCAACTCAAATGATAAGAACTGATGCTTTACAGTTGTTACGATCTTTGAATGAGGAGCAGTCTGCTGTTTTTTACAAAATTCGACAGTGGTGTTTGCAGAAAGTCAATGGTGAGAATCCTAAGCCCCTAAAAGTATTCATTACCGGTGGAGCCGGAACAGGCAAAAGCCATTTGATCAAGGCTATTTATTATGAGTCAACTAGAATTCTCAAAAGACTGATCCTGATCAACCAGATGCCACTACTGTTGTACAAACAGCCCCGACAGGTGTAGCTGCCTACAACATAAATGCAAATACTATACATAATACACTTTCAATCGGAACAGACCTGTGCCTACCCGTCAAAAACTTGACAGAAGAAAAAATTAACTCTTTGCATGCAAAACTAGGAAACCTTGAAATATTGATCATCGATGAAATATCTATGGTTGACCACAGACTTTTAACATATATACATGGAAGATTGAGACAAATCAAGCAACCAGGTGAGAGCACCGCATTTGCTAAAGTGTGTATTCTTGCAGTTGGAGACTTTTATCAGTTGCCCCCAGTGAAAGGTTCTGCTTTGTACTATGACCTCAAATACATAAACCTATGGGAGGATGGATTCCATATTGCTGAGCTCACTCAAATAGACAGACAAAAGAACTCAGACTTTTCTCATGCCTTGAATCGTATACGCACTCATACAAAGGACATACCTCTCCAAGACCGTGATGTTGAAATGCTCAAAAGTTGTGAAACTGGAGAAGACAATGACGCATTACACATTTATGCAACAAATAAAGAGGTTGATGAATTTAACCTGAAACACTTAAATGTGACCTGTCCAGAGTCTGTCACCATAGAAGCACGTGATTATGAGAGAAATGCTGTGACAGGAAGACTACAGCTAAAAGATGGCCATCATCACAGAGTTTACAATACTTGTCTCCAGAAATATATCCATGTAGGAATAGGAGCTCGTATCATGTTGCTGAAAAACATTGATGTGTCTGATGGACTTGTAAATGGTGCTTTTGGAACTATCGGTCAAAAACAGCAGGCAAAAACATGCACCATTGACCCTGAAGGGAGAATGATAACCATCCTAGAACCCGAGGAAGAAAATGTTACCCGTAATGGAGGCTTACGCAGACAATATCCAATAAGGTTGGCATGGGCATGCACTATCCACAAAGTACAAAGCTTAACAATTGAGAGAGTTGTTGTGTCTCTCAGCAAGGTTTTTTCTTCTGGACAAGCGTATGTCGCTCTAAGTCATGTTCTAAGTCTAAGTGGCTTAACAATTAAGGACTTTAAATAATCTGCCATTTATTGAAATCCAAAAGTATCGGAAGCAACTGGCAAAATGCAGCCATTTATACCACCTCTCTCTTCCACCAACAATACACAATCTGCTTTGCCATCATACTGCACAAAACTCAAAGTCATAAGGCTCACTTTCCAGATGTTCAAACTAATACTCACATGAATAATGCTGATTGCATTTGCCTTACAGAGACATGGTTAGGAGTTGATGATCCACCACAGCAGCCCTATCTACAGGCTTCCAGTTCACACATGTTTCTCGAGGGGGTAGTTATGACAATACTCATCCACAATTGCAACACTTGAAACAAGACTCTCATGGTGAAGTTGGAATATATCATTCAGTGACAAAAGATCTTCTAATATGGCCTACAAAGTGCTACAATATTGAATGTTTGATATTTCAAGTAAAGACCATTAACTTGACAGCTGCAGTTGTTTACAGACCCGCAAGTTATCCTGTTGCCATCTTTTGTCAACACCTAAAACAACTGATTGACCTCATCGATCAATGTCCTCTCATGAAAATCATTATGGGAGACTTTAATGAAAATGCACTGGATAATGGTAAACTGGTGAGATTTTTCACTGAACATAATTACACCCAGTATGTACAAACAGCAACAACTGACAAAGGCACTTTTGATCATGTTTACGTGAAAGATTGTGCTAACATACTTGTTGATGTGCTGCCAGCATATTACAGCTATCATGAAATAGCTACGTATTGCAGTTCTGTAGATTTTTATTATTCCCTGTACACATTATTAAATAATGCCATTATCATTGTCATCTGTCTATAAGTTCTGTGAAGTCTGCACATGCATTTTGTAAATATTTTTAACATAACTTATTTTTTAGGACAGATTATACTATGTTTCTAAAATGACAAACATTTAAACAAACACATCAAAACAGACTATTAGACATAACTAAATATAGACACACTCAGCAACAGACTAATTTCAAAGTCACTGTACACCTTGATGGCTAAGAAATTCCATTAGAGGTTTCCACACTGCTTAAGATTCTTCTGCCTTTCCCTTTGCAATGTAAGTCAGCTTCTCCATTACAATACTAGATGCCATCTACTTCACCCACACCTGTTTTGAAGGTACATCTATTTTTTTCCAACATAAGGCGATCATCCTCCTGGCCTGCAGGAGTCCAAAATCAATTAAAGTTGTCTGTTTTGAATTAATCAAATTTGGGGGATATATACCTTATATACACACTTTTGCTTGATAAGGGACTTCCACATTAACAATATCAGCTATGGTTTGTATTGTATTTGTAGTATTGTTTTCCAGTATTGTTTTAATTTGGAACAGTCCCATACACAGTGAAACAGAGTGCCTCTCTTCTCTAAACATTTGATACAAGTGTCAGGGATGTCAGGGGACCACTGTTTGAGTTTGACTGGAGCACTGTAGGTTCTAATCAACCACTTGTACTGTAATAGCTTCATCCTCGTATTAATTGATCGTTTTTGAGCTCTTAAGCATGCCTTTTCCCATTCGGTGTCTTCTATGTTTTCTTGCATATCTTGCCTCCATGCCTCTAATCTGTCAGTGGTAGACTCGTTATCATGTGACAACAGAGCTGTATAAAATAAAGAAATCTGTCTCCTCCCATTTTGATGAACTATGAGATTTTCAAAATGTGATATTGGTGGTTCAGATGTTATCTGCTTATATGTTGATAATATGAAGTGATTCAATTGTAGATGTAAAAAATAAGAAGATTACCATCCATGTATAGATCCTCTATTTTTTGCACCCCCTTTTTGCCCACATTCTGAAACCGCCTTCTGCTCTTCCTGCCCTAAAAACGGCACTATATGTCTATAGTATTTTTGAGAAAAGGGTTTTCTACTGTTCTTCTCAACGTTTTGGGATCTGCAGAATATAAATTTAGTTTTATTGGAAGGTTTGCCTTTTAAGTCATTATTCTCTTTCTTGCATCAAACAAAAACTATATATGAATTTGTTTAATGTAGACATCTAATTTTATCATACATTCTTAAGAACAAGAGGACCCACTTCCCTTCTATATATGAAGCACTCGCTTAACAAATTTGAGCATTATTCTGCTGAAAAGGAAATACCTTGGGAGAGTCCAGTGGACCCCATAAAGACGAGCGACCACTTTGTTTGGGCTAGTGGGGATCCAAATGAAGAATGAAAGATAAAAGGCACAAATGTCTTCAACCATCACACTGGGGCAGCATCCCATGTCTCCAAAATATCTCCTAATTACACACATTTTCTTACAGAAATCTCAACCTGTGGAGAAGCATCCGATATTACCCATCAAAAGCTGTGGAACCTACACCTGTTTGAATACCACATCCTCATATGAAGTTATAGTTGTCCAGAATACCTTCAACCGGAAGTTCAATACCACATAAAAAGGTAAGTAACTAATTTTAACACACTGATCACATTTACATGCTTTTCATGCTAAATATGTCATTTACAATTCCTAATCTAATGTCCATCTACCTCAAATTGTTTCCATAAATTACAGCCATGTCTGTATCTATTAGGAGCACAGACATCATCTCCAAATTCACCTGGAACCCCCCTGGGCGGACCGTCAACTATGTGCAGAAAGCCCTCCTCATTACTTTGGGCACTTAAATTCTCCTGCTGCACTTCAGCAATCAACATGCCTTGGCCTGGCAAAATTACTCGATCACTTCTTCAATCAGGAAAAGGTAGGCCATCACTCAGTTACCTGTTTAACGACCTTGCCCATATATGTGCCACAATTACTAATTCTACAAATGTTTTCTATTTTCTTTCAGGCTTTCCCAAGCCACTATTATGACATACAACATCAGGAGTGTGGGCAAAGACAAAGGGGCTCATGATGACATTGTCTAGTGTGTTCTACCATGTTTGGCTCAAAATAATCAAATATCACATATTCAGCACTGACCCCTCTTTGGGGACATTGACTTATGACATACAACATCTTGAATGTTTTATTTGAACACTGAATTGTGTAAGGGGAACTTTTGGATACACCAGGTTGTATTCATATAAAAAAAGACATCTATCAAGCAACCATATATATCTATGCTTAAGGACACACACAAACAAAATGTGTGTTTTGGTAGTTTTGCAAAAGGTTCTTGTTTATTGATATTATAATGATGAGTGTTTTCAATGGATATTTGGTGTTTACTTTGATGTTACAAGACATTATGTTGTTCATTGTTTTAACAAAGACATTTATTGCAATGATGTGGAAATGCTGTGCTGCCTTGCTGTGGATGTATGGACACTAAAACACCTGATCATGTACTCATCGTGTATGATTTATTCTACTGCGCCTCAATGTTTCTCTGTCGACCCCAAACGAGTGAGAGACTGGCGAAAAATCAAACTGAGCTTTAGCGTCTGTCCGAGGAGGACAGCAATAGGGCCAGGCTGCCTGGTGGAGGGAGGAAGAAGGCCAGTAAGGAGCTTGACATAAACATGCGGGAATGAGTTATCAGCAAACGGGCACGCCACGAGAGAGTGTCCCGCAAAATGATCAGGGCGATGGGGAAACAAATGTATGTCAACGTGAGTGACAGCAGAGATGAGGAGTTTGCAGCAAGTGCTGATTGGCTGAATCATTTCCTCCGGCGCAACAACTTCACTTGCAGAAGGATGTCAGACAATTCACAGAGAAGCTGACGAAGTTTGTGACATTTTCATCCCGGATTGTTGAGAGGAAGGAATTAAACACCTGTCCCAAAGTGCCACCTGGTCCAAAATAAATTCCTGGTCTGTTCAGTGATTGAAACAAATAAACGCCCCGGCTTTTATTTGGTATTTTACGGTATGTGACTCTCCCGGCCTGGGGAGAGAGACATGCATCGGCTCGGCCCACAGTGCTCAGCTGCAGACACACAGAGAGGTGACGAGACACGACTCATCATGACTGACAGGCATCATTACTCAGCGTTACCTTACCGACCCGCCCCCAGATATTTCATTCACAAAAACAGGGCCTGTGGCAATTCTGGAACAGTTGTTTTTTTTCTTTTTTTTTTTTCTTCCTTCATGGTCCAGCTGCACCGGTTGCACCGCCGATACTTACGCCACTGTGTACACAGAATGTGTATGGGTGTGTGTGTGTATGTGTGTGTTTATATTGCACAATGATAATAGTATTTATGTCTCACAATATTAGCATTGAACATTAATTGACACAAATGACAAACCACACACATTTCATGCTATAAAAAGAGTAATTTATTTAATGAACTCCAAAGAAGGTTGGCCCATACGTACGCTGTATATGATGAGGCTACATAGATAATATCCACCAGAATTAGTGTGTAGCATAATCTAACCTAATTCCAAAACAATCAACTACATAAAGGAAAGGCCCTCTGCCCATTGGTTCAAAGGCTAACTGACAAGCTCCTTCAACACAGGCAAACAAGAACAATAAGTCACCAATATTGTAGACTTACTTTTTTCATTTCATGGCATTTTATAAGTTTATAGTCTTTTATTTATGCTTAAATGAATGAATGCATGAATGAATAAATAAATCAATAAACAAAATGTGTTTCCTGTTAATATGTTGTAGGCTTCAGAGGCCATCAAAAACATACAGTATATGAACTGTCACTCACTGACAGATTTGTTGTATAAATGTAAACACACTTATTTATATGGGATAAACCAAAGCAGCTGTCCAAATACAATAAGTCTATAGTGCTCAATATTTATTACACTTAATTTTCTTTTCTCTCTATTTTTCTTACTGCTTGGAATTACACAGTACATACAATACATACAGTACACATCAATACAGCAGACCTCAGGACTACAGTTGCTCATGACAACCACTACAGGACAACGTAGAACAATAAATGACATAAGGCTCAGGCAATCTCTGCCACTTCCAGCACACACAGCACACAGAGACTGGTAGTTTTCAGCGAAGGACATATCTGCCCTCAGAGGCTTACTGGACACATTCTGTCTCTCTGCTTATTTGACAACATTTCATAAGAGAGATCAAGTTTGTCTAAATTATGTAGGTAAAAACATAAATGTACACTCACATTTGCTTCTGTGAAGCCTTACACAGATTAGATTTTACTGCCTCTCCCATACACATCCATTATTGTCTCTACATCTCTCCCCAAATTATCATGATCATGGAACTGTGATTATTTAAACATCATAATACCTATTGAAACTTTGAAACACACACATCAATATCTGAAATTTGAATTCATATTTTAATGTTTAAATTAAGTCTCTATGTGAAAGTATAACACAAATGCCATTAATATGTACTGAGGGATGAGGGTCAGGGTGGCCAGTTTGGGGCGAAAGAGGTTAGAACCCGCAGATTGCCGCTTGCGACTATATTTATTATTTGTTGTCTGCCGCTTGAACTGATATTCCTGTGAGCTGGAATGGGCCAGAAACTTGAAACTTGGCCCAATCATTGGAAATGATGTGCATCAACTTTCATTAAAATATGAGTCCAGTCAGTCACATGGTGGCGCTGTAAGGCTTGAAAATACGTTTTTGGGAAGGCCACGGCCCTCACACCGCAAGTCTGATTGACTTGAAATTTGACACACTAGTCCAGCTCTCTGTGCTCTACAAAAAAGCCTCTAAGACCATAAAGCTCCGCCTACTTAGATTTTTTGCTAATTAGCATAATGTGAAAAACTGTAAAATTAATAGAACTTTTGAAAGATTGACTCTATCAACACCAAATATGCCATACGGCTTCGGGGGATGAAAAGACACATTTCTACGATAAATGAGCGAGATTGGTCTGCCACAGACCAATGGATTTTCGCAATGGGCCATAACTCCCACATCCTTTGCCCTATCATCACACAACTTGGTGGGTAGGTTCACAACGGGACTGGGAATCTGCCTACCAAAGCATGTTGAGCTCAACCTATTAGTGTTGTGACGTTTACGAACGAACCGATTCTATTGAATGGCTCGTTAACATGAACGATGGGAATCGAGTCGCAGCTGGGAACCGTTCATCTTTTTTTTTTTTCTTTGTTATATCACTGTGTGCTCCTCATTTGCTCCTCCCCTGAGTGGGACAGAGAAGTTACATGGGGAGGAGCGCAGCCCAGCTGCACGGTGCTTATTAGTTATGCAAATGTAGCATGACACCACCTGAGTTGTGCCTTTGCGTAAAAAAACAAAAACAAAACAGAAACATGTGACATCCCCCTGCACCAAAGGCTGTTTTGCACAGAAATTCATTGTAGCCTGCTTTGTTTTTTAATGTTTATTTGTAAGTCTTAGGGTCACGGTGTCACATGAGTAACAAGTTATGATAGCTTTACACACACACAAACAATTTGTACAAAGGGTAAATCCAAAATAGTGATGTCACCTTCAAAGCAGAGTGATATGGCGCAACCTTGTGGAATATTTACAATGAATCCAGATCAGACTTCTAATCTAGTCCACACATGTCAAATAAGGTTATAATCAATATTTCAGAATAATTCAAACTCAGATATTGGTGGGATATCTAATTTTGTAATATTTTGTTCCAAATCTCACCCCATCATACCTCCCAGTGATTATTTCCAAGATAAAATGAGTTACCACCGGGCTGGCTTCTTAAAACTTAATAAATATAAAAATCAGTCAAATTAGCCATTTTTTTGAACAGCTCTTTGAAAGGAACGGCTCACCAAGATACCGCTTCCCTGAAAGAGCCATAAATCCCATCTTTACAACCTATAGGGCGCTATAAATGCACATTAGCATGTAGATGAAAAACCAGTTTGGAAAAATCTGGGGCTTATCATTGGCATGTTTTGCACAGATCTTTGAGGAACACGGCGGCCGATGTCATCAACTGCGGGGGATGAGGGTCAGGGTGGCCGGTTTAGGGCGAAAGAGGTTAGAACCTGCAGATTGCCACTTGCGGCTATATTTTGTATTTATGATTGTATATGTTTTTTTTATTATAGCCGTTACTGTGTATTTGGTTCCAAATTTCCAACAATTACTTGAAAAAATAAGTTATTTCGAGGTTATTTTTTATTTATTTTTTTTGGTGGGGGGGTGGGGATTCCCCTAGGGCAAAATACTGAACCCCAAACTGCTGGTCAGCCTCTTGCATGTCAGCCACCACCATCAATGTATGACTGTGTGTGTGAATTAGTGTAAGTCACTTTAGACAAAAGCGTCTGATAAATGATAACCTGTTAGTGTTACAGTAAAGTCCTGCAGTTTAGGTCCAAAACCAGCTCCCTCTAAAGGGTCACCAAATAAACCTCAGGGGTAGTTACATGTACTAAATGCGATGTCTTTGTCTTGTGACTCATGACGCTGTGTCACATTTAAAGTTATGATTGAAAAAAACAGGTTAAAACTCAGACATATAGCATATAAAACATATAAAACATGTAAAAATATACTCTAAAACATATAAACACATATTGTAAAATATACAAAACATATACAACATATAAACCTCATACTGTAAAACATATACAACATTTTTTATGTTCTTCATGTTTTACAGTACTGTAAAACATGAAGAACATAAAAAATGTACTGTAACACATATAAACCTTATACCGTAAAACATATAATTCATATATAAAACATGTAAAAAATCATACATATTAAATATATAAAGCATATACTGTTAAACATAGAAAAGCCATTAAATATATAAAACATATGTTGTAAAACACATTAAAAAATATACTGTAAAACATATCAAACATATAAGGCGCATACTGTAAAACATATAAATCAAATCAAACATACACTGTAAAACATATGAAATATGTAAAATATATACTTTAAAACATATAAAACAAATCAAACATGTAAAACATTTGAAACATATAAAAGATGCTGTAAAACATACAACATACAAAACATATACTTTCAAACATATAAAATATATAAAGATATACTGTTGTTATGTGCTGGCCTGTAGGAAAACTTGTGCCCGACTGGTTGTGTCTCTCACTCCCTGTTACTCTCTGGCGCCCCCTTTCTTTTTGTCTGTTTCCTTCAGGAAGACACACCTGGGCAGTGCTTCAATCACCTGAGGACGCATAAAGGGTTAGGGTTAGGAGGAGATTGTTACCTTTTGTCTCCTTTGCTACTTAACCCCACAACATGTTTTCAATGCTGGGGTTTTTGTTTCAATTTGCTTCAAGTCTAGGTCTAAAGATGAACAGCAATCAGGTTTTCGGTTTTATTCAGTTAATCTAGGAGTAGGTTAATTTTCTTATTTTTTTTTAAGTACATTTCCCACAATTCTATGATATTTTATTTATGAAAATGTGCATATTTAGAAGTTTTGAGGACAACATTGACCATTTGAATTCACATGTAAAGGAATATTCTGTGAAATTGCATGTATTCCTACAGAATCAAGATAAAGCGTCTCTTTAAATTCCCATTAAGTGAAAATCAATGTTTATCTCCCCTATATGCCAGTAACAGGCCCAATGTTGCTAGTTTTATTTACTGCTGACATGTAGGCCTAGGTTAAAACTAATGTTATCGAGCTGTTTAAGTTCTCATTCAAATTTCTCACCAGATCATCGGTATCCCCAGAACATGTCCCTGCCTGGCCACTGCGTTCACCGTGTGTCTCTGTGCTGCCTACACTGTGACCAGATACCATAATTTTACCAGAAGAACAATGGCTGACCTTGATGATCATTTTAATTTGATACATTGATTTTTCTGCTTGTGTTACTAGTTTATTTGCTTTAGCTATATAGTAAGTGCATAAATAACAGTGTACAGTGCACAGTGGTGTAGCCCCTTTCACACATGCACTGCTATTCTGAACTTATCTGGACATTAACTGGAGGAGCTGTATGTGTAACAAATGAGAGCAGTAACAGGGATGAGTTGATGTAGGAGATTTTCTTCAATGAGAAGAAGGTTTTAAGCTCAAACAAATAGCTTTAAATTACGTAAATGAACACCTACATGGCATTAATGCAAGAATATGAATGTACTCCTGTCACATAACTCCACTTACATGACAACCTGACTTGCTGCCTCTTCCTTTTTGGCATTCATGATCATGTTGAATAATATCAAAATCAGTGGATGTTTCTAGAAAACTCTCGGTCAGTTACCATTAATTTTACCTGGCTTATCTGGCTTGGCCTAATTGTTTGCCACCTGGCTTGCTTAATATTAGCTAACATGCCACAAAGCAAGACATAGTTTACAGACACAATTCTACGTTATTAACTAGTTAAACAACCGTTTCATACCTCCACTCTCTTCACTGTCTGTCAGCAAGTGACTGCAGCTCCTTGTTAGCATGTTATTGTTTACCTTCCGGGCGGCCGGGACTAGTGGGTTTGGTCAAATGTCTGTGATTGGCTTGATGGCTGTCAATCACTCTAACTTGACCAATGGGTTTTCATGTATGGGGGAGCTACTCAGAGTACTGAGTTGCGCTCCATTTCAATATGCTGTTACACGCAAGGGAGGGCAAACGGTTTAATATCTTAGGATGGGCGCAACCAAGTTTACAATTGGGAGGGGGGGTTCACACACTTAAGTTTTCCTTAAAAACGGAAATAAATTGAAAATAAATAAGAAATAACGAGACAGATCTGTTGACAGGGCTTATAAAAGAGTGCATAATTAACATATTTTCTACTGTATATTGGCGGGACAGATTGCCATTTTCTCAATATTGGGGGCAGTGTTGGGTATAGTTACTTTGGAAAGTAGTTAATTAGGTTACAACATTACCATCAATTAAAAGTAATCAGTTACGTTACAGCGTTACCTATGAATAAAAGTAAGGCGTTAGAGTACTCATGCGTTACCAAAAATGTAAAGCCACTTGCAGCGCCTCGCACATGCTGCAACTTAACTGACACACACAGCCTCCTTTAAATGCGCCGAGAAGTCGTGACAATGATGAATAACGTCAGTCATCCAACCAAATTAACTCTGCAGGATAACAATAACAGGAAAGACAGTCAGCAATATGCCACATAGCGTTTTATTAATAATATTTTTTTTTGCGGTCGACAGAAGATTTTCACCAACGCAGAGTGTGCATTTTACCGTTATGTTGTTCTTGTCCTTTTCGCTGGTGAATTGAAAATAATGTGCGTACTTCCACGATGCAAAAGCTGTCCTCTCTGCCATCTAGCCGGGGGTTTGAAAACACACACACACACACACACACACACTCACACACACACACACAGGTAATGTAGGTCAGCAGCAGGGCACAGACGCATCACAGAGCTGCGCCTCCGCTGACACATCCGCAGGTGGCACAGTACTGTCTGACAAAAAGCAGGCTGCAGTCAGGATTTTCCTTTCCTTATCCGGAGAAATTCTTAAAATAACGGATAACTTTTTGAAAAAAATAACTAAGTTACTGATTGCTTGATGCACGAAACTAACGCGTTACGTTACACGTTACACGAAAAAAGTAATTAGAGTACTCTAACGCGTTACTTTATAACGCGTTACCCACAACACTGATTGGGGGGGACATGACCCCCCCAAAGAATGCGTGGCTACACCCATGGCGACAGTCCACTGCAGGCTGGCCCAGCCTTTTCCACTTTTGTTAATGTTCTGCTGGTTTCTCCAACCTTTTCTTTTATGGGTTTTATGTAGCTTTTTACTCCTTTTGGTTGTTTCTAAATAAAACTCAGGTTAACAGCCCGTTGTCTGAGTGTCCTCTGAAATGTGTTGCGTCCTCTTTATGAGCATTTTGTCAGAGGGTCCATAACAACTGTAAAATATATCAAGCATATCAAACATGTAAAACATTTAAAACATATACTATAAAACATAAAAACATCAAGCATATCCTGTTACAGATAAAACATACACTGTAAAACATATAAAGCGTATACTGTAAAGCATATAAAACATTAAATATATAAAACATATACTGTAATGTAATGTACAAAAACATATAAAACATACAAACAAATATATACTACAAAACATTTATAACATATGAAACATATATTGTAAAACATATAAAACATACACTGTAAAACATACAAAACTTATACTGTAAAACAAATTAAACATACACTGTAAAACTGAAACATATAAAACATACACTGTAAAACATAAAACATATGTAACATACACTGTAAAACATAATAAACACATAAAACATACACTGTAAAACATATTAAACATATAAAAACATACACTGTAAAACATATTAAACATATAAAAACATACACTGTAAAACACATTAAACATATAAAACATATACTGTAAAGCATATGAAACATGTAAAGCATATACTCTAGATCTATGTTGAATCCTTCCTTGATTTTCCCTAAATCATTGTTTTGAGAAGCGCAGGTCTTTTCATTTAAAGACAGATACTGTACACTTTCCATTTTTGATTTCTTTATGATGAATCGCATTTTATGAGAATAAGTCTTGACTTTTGCATGTATTGTTTTTTCTTCTTTACGTTAATTGTGACAATTTTGTACCAGAATACAAGGACACTGGTTCTGATATCTGATGAAACAAACTAGCTCATAGTGTATTTATTAATGTAAATACATCCTCTGATTCATATTCCACTTCACCCTGACTGTTTGTACTCCACACTGCACCTTCAACAACCAGAACATCAGCTGTGCTCGTTGTTTTATCCATCAGAGGGAAATATCCTGCATGTCCTCTCACGTCCTCCTGAGAGATGCAGATGTTTGTAAACATTATTTGTTAAATAAAGTTTTGTGAAATTGAATTGTGTGTGTGTGTGTGTGTGGTTTTATTGTCTTTATGTGCAGGCACAGCTCAGTGAAGAGGAAGCTGTTTAGTTTGTGCATTCTTATGGTATGGATGGTGGAGTGTGTGTGTGTGTGTGATGACAGTGACCCTGAGAGGAGGCCGAAGCCCTGCAGATAAATAAAAATGATAAACTCTGCAGCTCCTCAGTCTCCTACTGGTGATTTCAGCCACAGGTTCAAATCCACACACACACACACACACACACACGCACACACACACACACACACACACACACACACACACACACACACACACGGTAATGACTCCTGGCTCCTCCCAGCATGCACTCCTGCTGTTTTTTATGTTTATTTATGGGGGCCTGTGGGAGAGATGGGGCCCACTGACATGTTTATTGTGGCCCTCGGATCAGGAGCCGCTGAGGGCCACAGGTGCAGAGTTATACATGAGGAGAGATTTACTGTATGGTCGCCATGGAGAGGGGGGGACAGAGGGCGAGATGGGGGGACAGAGGGGGAGTGTGCTCAGTTGCACAAATTATGTGCTGGCTCAACGTAAAAAATGTATGTAACAATTTGCATGGATATTTTTAAGTTATTTAAACTAAGCCAGTATTGAGTACATGCCACAAAACTTCTTTAGTTAGGCCAACTCAATTACTTTAGTACAAGCAACATGATTTGCCTTGTCCTCTACAAGCTTATTTAAGTTGAAGCAACTTAATTTTAATTGTGTTAAAATTACTCCTTTAAGTTATTCTAAGTTATTTCTTTTCATTTCATTCTACTCAGAAATGTTACCTTTTTTTTTTTTAGTACAAGAACTTTTTTATCTGAGTCAGAATAAATCACACATAAAAATTCCAGTTTTATGATCTGTTTATTCACCAGTCAGCATCTCACTTACAGTAACAGGATTGAGTGTTTATTGAAATGTTAACAGTACACAAAAATGTAGCCATCATAAAATAAGTCAGGAACTAAAGTCAGTAACCTAAAATAGCACTGTAAAACTGTCTCAGAAAGATTGAACATTTTTACAGTCAATGTCTTCAACACCTTCACTCAGTGCACCCTCACAGGATTGTCCCCTCTTCAGAAGCTCAGGCTTGAAGTCTTCCATAGTGTGAAGAGTGTGTTTCCACCTCCTATGAGAAGCAAATGTTCCATAAATGTTTGTTTTGAAAGGTCAATTTTCAAAAACACAACAAATAGTTTCCTATTTCTTTAAATGACGGCCAATATGCTCAAAGTAATGTCACTATCACGGGTGGAGTGACAGGTGTGTTCGCAGGCTGCCCCATGTTTTAAATGAGCAACAGCACTCCCAATAAAGACCAGGGTGAGATTCTCCGCCATGACCATGTCTAAGTCTATAATGCTTTAACAGATCTGTCTTTCTTGGTGTTTCAAATCTGCAAATTTCACAGGCCCACTTTATTTTAAAAACTAGCGGTTCTGTTTAAATTACTTGAATTTTGGTCATTCAGAAGGCTGTGGTGCCTACAATTTGTGTATATAACTGTACATTTTTTAAAAACTATTTTTGATGATTCAAGATAAAAAAAACAACAACAAAAAAAACAAGAGAAAATGCATGCAAACTGCCGCAGAGAAATGGGCAGTGGGCAACTGCACACTCCTGCCATTATAACAACTAGTTTCATTATGGTATGACCACTCCTGTGGCGTCTCAACAATATTTACTTCATCAACACGGTTTTTAGACTGTACTTGCTGCTGCAATGGCTGACAAACAAACCGAATGTGTGCTCAGTCACCTACAACGGCCTGGCCATGAAGCTATTGCTGCTCAAACGTTCAACACAACTACACATTTTAAATAAATTTGAAAGAAACATCAACATTAACTCCTCTGAAAGTTAAAACTACAGAAAACCAGTGCGAATTATCACCTGCCACCAAAAAACAAAACTTAACAAACACTAATGTTAGACAAAATTACTACCATTACTGCTAGCTTACACATTACCACTGCTGACCGAGAAAAAGCATCTAGTGTTGTGTAAAACGATTTCTTGTACTGTCTGCTGATGTAGTTATTAGCTGTTGTGAATAAAACGAGTCAAAATTGTACTTACCAAGCCGTAAAGTTTGCAAACAACGTTTTTCCAACTCTGTGCTCTGCTCAGTATTCCAGCCTTATGCTTCCAACAGGCATGCCGCATGGTCTGTTCGCGCTAAACATGTCCGAGCAGGTCAGCCTTGTACTTAGCTTTTATCAAACACGGACACAGATTTTTAAGTTGTGTTAACTGAATAAACCTATATGTTAAGTTAAGGCAGAAATGTCTGTTGAAAATTCATGTATTATTGAGTTAAGACTATTTTATTTATTTAAACTAGTGCAGCGCCCGTAGGAAATATGTGTTCCTATAGAAAAGTGGGAGGTTAAGAAGCATTTTCATGGATGGCTAAATGAGGCTGTTTGAAGGTGGAACGTCAGGGATATTTAGGTTTGTTGTGAAATCCGATATTCCAGGGAATAATTGGCCGTCTGTGACTATTTTTGATTTTGCCATTATATTTCACCTTAAAACTATTAACTTGGTGTGATTATTTTCAGCACAACCTCACATGTGTGACTGTACAGTTATTTTTTCATTTTGACATATTGTACTAACACAATGGACCTAAAATCACAGAAAATCATAAAATCCGAGTAGAAAAAGTTAGATTTTTTTACTGTGAAAACCACAAATATGTTTAACAAACCATTTTTTATTACTTATAATGCAAATATAAATTGTTGTTTGCTGAATAAGTGCATACATCTCTCTATAAAAGCAAGGAACCTCTGTCTGTCTGTGTGTATGTGTGTATGTGTGTGTGTGTGAAATATCTCTGCGGATCAGGATCAGACTGACCTGAGAGTTTCAACATGGCTGCTGCTTGGTTCAAGGGTGTGCCATGCGGATTTGTTTGGATTACAATGATA
>CAEMYA010000883.1:0-36342 GCA_903131615.1 Diplodus sargus | reverse complement strand
TGTTAATACAATATGTCAAAATGAAAAAATAACTGTACAGTCACACATGTGAGGTTGTGCTGAAAATAATCACACCAAGTTAATAGTTTTAAGGTGAAATATAATGGCAAAATCAAAAATAGTCAAAAACGAACAATTATACCCTGGAATATCAGATTTCATAACAAACCTAAATATCCCCAACGTTCCACCTTCAAACAGCCTCATTTGGCCATCAGTGAAAATGCTTCTTACCCTCCCCCTTTTCTATAGGAACACATATTTCCTACGGGCGCTGCACTAGTTATAAAAATTTACAAAGTTCTGTGTAACTATTTACATTAAAATGCAGGCAATGCTCAGGTCTGCCTGAGCTCCTTCCAGCTGAATAAAGAGCTGCACTGCCTGCTCCACATTCAGCTTCTTCTCATTGTTTTGACTCATTAAACAAAAAAAACGACTCCACTACACACTCAACCAAACACTACATAACACAAACACACTCAATGACACAAATCTCTCAATTCTTAATATCACTGTCTGTATACCGACCGTCGTTGCCTGTCACTCATCCGCCGAAGTCCCTCCCACAACTTCCTGTTCCTCTACAACCAAACTTGCTGCTTGAACACTTTCGTGACAAAAGCCTGTTTTTACCGTTTCTTCTGCACCAGACACAAAGCAAACGTGACGGCAATGTTTGCTAAAAAAGCGTGGCGGACATTATTTACCCCAAGTCCGGTTTTGGACAGGTCGGTGAATCCGGTCCGTCAGCTCGGGAGTTGGGCCGTGTAGGTTAGCTAGCCGCTAGCTACACACGAACATCCACAGATTACGATTCCACTTTGTTGTCCGCGCGTCTCCGCATCTCCTCAGACCCAGTCCAGCTCGCGCTGCTGCAGGTATACATCCGCTTGTTTCTTAATGTATGTCGTAGGCTTGAGCTCTGCAGTGATTGGCTCTAATGCACATGTCACTGTGATAGCTCCGGTGGACTATGCTCCAGAATGTGTAAAGCATTTATGAAATAATTTATTCACGGTATCATTGCAGTCCAAACAAATGCGAAGTCGCACACCACTGAACCAAACGGCAGCCATGTTGAAACTCTCAGGTCATTCTGATCCTGAACCGCAGAGATATTTGGCACACACACAGACAGACAGACAGACAGACAGACAGAGATTCCTTGCTTTTATAGAGAGATTTAGACCAAGTTATCAAATTAAGTTAAACACTCATAATGTATACACATAACAAACTTGTTTTTTTATGCTGAAAATACTCTTGATTTTGAGCTATACTTGCTAACCCCATGAATCATTTCTTAGAGTGTGGGGGGAGGGAGGACTCACTGAGCTGCAAATGTGAAGCTTCATATTTGTAAAGCTCTTCAGTTGAGTAGTTGTTTTTTTTTCATTATTCATTTCCAATTATATATTCATCTTTAAAATATTGGTTTTGTTCAACACTCTCATTTAAGGCTCTGAAGAACAGTTTCTTTCTTTGAGTTGTATTACCTTAGAGGGAACAATGTACTTTTTACACCATTACACGTATTTGAATCAGATTATTTATACTAAATTTAATCAACTGATCACTTATGGTGTGATTGTATTGATTAACCACATATAAAACAGAAAATTAGCTGCACATCTACATCTGGCACATTAAAACAATGAACACAAGAATGCATCAATAATTATAATTCAATCATATTTTATGTATTCTTATGTATTCTGCCATGAATTAATGGATCATTTGTGTATTTTAAGTATAAGGTATTGTGATGTTGATACTTTTGTATTGTAAGTAAATGTTGTGTGTGTGTATGTGTGTGCCTGTGAGTGTGAATAATAATAATACAATGTAATAATTAATTAATTGCAGTTAAAGGTCTTAGTGATTCTTCAACACTGTGTATTTTCATAATAATTAATAAATAAAAAATAAAGTTGTGCATTGATGGAATGTAACTGAGTACAAGTACTTTTCTACAATTTCTTGTACTTTACAAGATTAATTAATTAATTAACTATACATTAAACATTTATTAATGATGGTTATTTTAAAGTGTGACCAATGTTATATTCAGATTTTAGCAGCTGGTTTGTAAACTTGGAGCAGGAGGAAAACTTTTATCAGAAGTCGTCAGTGAGTAAAAAGTTAAATCCTTTTTTGAAATATTTCCCTCCAAAACTCAGCACATTACATTTTCTCTGGATAACCAGACAATAATTCAGTCTTAATAAACGTGATCTCGACACTCAGAACAGTAGCTGTTATTGTTCTCAAAATGTCTGGAGAGTGAAGCAGCTACAGTCAGACATTTGCCTCAGGAGCTGGTGGAGACCAAACACAGCTACAAGACACGATGATGGATGATGGATACAAGAGAAAATGATAATAATGGAGTTTTTCTTGTTTATGGAGACTCTCTCCAGTTGAATGTATTTCTCTGCGTCCTGGTTCTGGTGTTGTTGGACATCTCCTCTTGGTCACCTGACGACTTTCAGTCTGTTTCCTGTCGTAACTTCTTTTTCCTCCAGTCAAGCAGCAGTAGTAAAATAGCAGAGAGACTTCTCCTCTTTTTCTTCTTCTGTCCTTTAAACTGTCACCGTGAAGCTGTAACTACACCTAAGTAACTACATGAGCAGGTGAGGTCGTTTTCACCTGATATCTCCTCTGACTCTCAGTTTTCTGTGAATGGAAACTGCAGCTGGAAGATAAACTCAGCATGTCATAACATCTCATCTGAAAGTAGCATCACAAATATAAAACTATAAGTCATAGTACAGGAAGGTTCAGGAACAGAAGATCCAAAGTTCAAACCCACACAAATACACAAATGTCTTCTCTAAATGTATTTAGGAACAAATATTTAGTCATATTCTATCTGCATGTGAACAAAAAGACTGTCACCAACATGCAAACAGCTGATGAAGATCGTTAGAGTTCAGAAACTCTGGGTACACATCTGCACACAGTTCAGGCTTATTTCTGCTCAAATGCTGGATGCAGACGCAGCCTTCATTTCATGAGCTGTGTTCATTTTTTTCTTTGTATTTCTGAAAGTTTACGGATATGAACCAACGGAGCAATACCTCCCTCACGTCTTCACCTCCTCTCAGCTCGGAGTCAATGCTCCACTCATTAAACACACAGAGACACACAGATGTAATCAGATTACAGTGAAGAGTCTTAATGACCTGGACATGTAGTAGGATAGCTGTGTGTCAGGTTGGCCCACTGTGATGAGACTGGGACTGAAGGACTTGTCATCATGTTTCTCTATGTTTTATATTTAAAGGTACAATATGTAAGAAATCTAAGGCAACTGGCTGTAAAATCATCCTAATATGTCACAGAGACTCAGGAATAACGTTCATATAACATACTGAACTCACCAACAACAACAGTACAGCCAAAATATTCGCATTTTTTAATGCAAATATTTTGGCTGTACTGTTGTTGTTGGTGAGTATTCCTGAGTCTCTGTGACATACTAGGATGATTTTACAGCCAAGATCTTTTTTAAGATCTTTTGCAGACCGCAAATCATGTTGAGATTTTGAAATCATGTTTTGGCATGTGGCGCCACCCACCGGCGTCGACAAATCATTGCAGTCAGTAGAGTCTCAGCTGCCGAGCAACCACAGGTTGCCAGTTACTGAGCTACAATGGCGGAGGCAACGAAATTTAAAAGACCTCGTTATGAATCACAAAAACGCCAAGATAAAATTTGAGGCAAAGCGAGGATCTATATAGGAGATGCATTTGGACAGTGGAGACAGTTGAAAGCTGAGAGGGATTTGAAAACAGATGCAGAATTGGCTACTCTTCTCCTAGACAGGTAAGTTAAGCTTGACTGACTAAGTTAGCATCATAGCTTGACGGGGATGGACATTTCGAATACTTTGAACTGTCGAGTAATAACGTTATTCATTTCGATCATAGAAACAAACGTTAGCAGCACAGCTAACACGAGCAGCATTAGCACTGTCCTGGTATGGGCATCCGGTCTCCAGCATGCTGCTGTCCAGTCGATGTCCAGCCGCTGTCGGCGCGTTTGCCAGCAGCGGCTGGTCAATACAAAATCTTAAATTTGATACTTAGCCAAATTTGAGTCCTCTTTAGGTCTTTGCATGTATATTGCCATAAACTATATAAAGTTATAAAAGGGGGGACAGTTCTGTCAAATATCATGCATAACGTTATTCCATCTGATATTTTCATCCCTAGTCAACAGCTAACATTACCATAAATAATGATACATATTGATCTTTACTGAGAGAACAGAATTGTGTGACCGCTCTGGCAACTTTGAGTCTGGAGGGGAGGGGGTGGAGGGGGAGGTGGATACGACTTGCCGCAGTATTTTGAATTTGAATGTAGTACCGTTTTTGGCCACATTCTTACATATGGCACCTTTAACAATACTGAACGTGGATCAGCTGCAACATCTCATGATCGTTCAGATTTGGGCTCCTGTTAAAATCCATACATGATTCTTATTTTAAGTTATTAAACTGGCAGAGAACCACCAGTCACCCAAATGGGGGCGGTGTATAACAGATGGGCAAAGTACCCGATTGGCTACTCTCATCTACAGTTCAAACAATACTGGACCACAGGACCAGAGGAGGAAGATTTAAAAATGGCTGAAGCAGGCATGGAAACAGACAGACTGTGGGGAAGGACAAGTGGAGGTCTGTGTGAGTGAGAAAGCACTGCTGTGATCAGCTGTTTCCTGGTTTCAAAACTCCTTGGTTGTGGGTCGCACAGCAGTGCAGGTCATTGATACCTCGGCCCACCTCACCCACGGGCCGGCACATTTCCGCCTCGGTTTTAGACAGCAGTTGAGGCGGAAAAAAAGTGTACCCTCTGAGGCGGAAAATCGCGGACCAGAACAGACCCCCAATTTGCCGGCCTCTGTCTAAAACCTAGTGGCTGTATTACTAAACAGAGGTGGGACCAAGTCATTGCTTTGCAGTGTCATAAGCAAGTCTCAAGTCTTTGCCCTCAAGTCCCTATGCTGCATTGCATTTGCAAAAGACCAACAAGTCTGGCCAAAAGTCTGTCGGTCATTTGTGCACGATGGGGACGTAGTATGATGCCACCATGGCTGAAAACTCGCTCCACTGGAGCACTGGAGGCAGGCACTGCCAAGACTCTAATGGCCACTCGGAACAGTGAAGGAGGAGTCTTCATGTTCAATGCCCAGAACAAAAAGGGCGTTCTGTCCTTCGGCTATGTCAAGGTAGTGACTTAGCTGTAGTGCTGAAGTAGTCCCAACATCCTTCTTCTACCTCTTATGGTATGCAGCAAACAGCCCTTCTCCTTCTCTAAGGTCCTCTTGCTCTTCTTCATCAGCAAGAAGCACAGGTTACTCAGTCTCTGCAGCATCTTGCAGGATCAATTCTGGCAAAACATGTAAAAACAATAGCAGAAACAAAAGAGTCCTTATTACCATTTTTGTTGGTGATGCAGTGTGTTAGACTGAAATACTCAATTGTTGTTGCAGTCAATTAGATCGGACAATGAGGGAAAAAGTTACATTACACTCAATGACAGTTACCTTTAACTCGTTGTGCCACCACTGCCTTGTAGTCACGACTGACCAGCACATGGGGGTCCATCCACAACAGAAAAAAGACTGGATCCAAGGCAGCTGCTTTGAGGTAGACTGGATCTGAAAAGTAGGCAGTGATCCCATCTTGTGTCCTGGCCATTTTCACGTTGATGAAGATTCCAAGACATCTTTTGTTCAGGGATGCCTGGAGACTTCTGACCAGGCCACTCAGGAAACAGACTTGAGGATCCGGCTTCTCAAGGTGGTTGAGGGACAAGATAGATGGAACAGCAGCACTGACTGTGATGACCTTCTCCCCCTGTCTCAAATCAATTGCTTCTCCAAATGGCTTCATGATGTCCACCAACTCAACAGATTCCACTCCCGTGCTGTGAATGACAACTCCCTGTGGCCAGCCTTTTCTAAAACAGCACAGAGCTTTAGATGATTGCACTGGAGAACTTCCTTCACTTGCCTCAGTGTTGAGTTCCATCTTGTGTTGGCTGCAGCAGGGATGCTTTTTCTGTTCCCCAAATTCAGCATCAAACACATCTTTGAATTGTGTGCGGCAGTGAACTGAGTTTAGACAACTTTGAAAGAGGACGAGATACAACTTTTGTTTCTTTCAAACCGTCACCCACCACGCATATACATGCGTCTGCACACATATTTACAATGAAATATACAGAGCATTCCTGAGGAACATGCTTTTTAATCTTTGGGTTATGGGGAAAGAAGCAAGTCTTGTCAAGTCAAAAGGCTCATGTCCAAGTGAAGTCATGAGTCATTGATGTTAAACAGGGGCGCCGCCAGGGATTTTGGGCCTCATGAAAAAAAATCTAGTTGGGCCCATGTATAGGTTGGCCATGTCTCAAAGGGCCACCTGTCAGTGCTGGGTCCTTGGAATCGTCCTAACCTTTCCCCCCCGGCGGCGCCCCTGATGTTAAAGTCCAAGTCGAGTTGCAAGTCTCTTTACATTTTGTCAAGTTGAGTCTAAAGTCATCAAATTCATGACTCGAGTCTGACTCAAGTCCAAGTCATGTGACTCGAGTCCACACCTCTGTTGCTTAACATCCATGCTTACATGAAGGACGTGTGTGTGCAGTGGTGGTTGTCCTGTTGAAAGCAGACGGATCTGCTTTCATATGTAAAGTGAGAATAAATTAGTCTTTGAGTTTCTGCAGCACTTAAAAAAGCAGGAAGTGTCTGATCAGACTGTACCACGTGCCACATCATGGACGGTCAAGTCATTCTTATTTATATATATATATATATATATATATATATATATATATATATATCAGAGGAGGCTCGTCCATAGAGGCAGAGGAGGTTGGTCCTCCTCTATTTTTGAGAGGCAAGGGGAAGATATTTTTTTTTTAAGAAAGAGTAACTAGTTGAAATAAATCATTACCAAATCTCAGTATCATTTATAAAATATTATATATATATATATATATATTATATCATTAAAAAAGTTTCTTCTTTGGAAGAAAATCCACTTAAAACGATTCAACAGCGATAGCTGCAGACGGAGGAGACAGCAGTCTGTGAGAGGAGCAGGGAGCAGGAAGGTGGGGGCTAGAGGAGGACGGAGGGCTTCTGTCCTCCGTGGGAGGGATCTCCTTCCATTCACTCAATGCATTTAGGATTTTTTCATGCTGATCTATGATTGGCTAAGACACGTAATATGACGTGCTAAGGGAGGACATCCTCCCTTACCAATCAGCAACCAGAATACAAGATTGACAGCAGGTTTGTCCAGTAACAGTTCCCAAATTTCATCCTCACATTTATACGACCGTAGACAAAAAATACTTCTATGTATTTTACAGCTTTCACTGCCAGCCATGCTCGGACAAGAAATATGGAGTTTTCAGCGATATTGGAATCGGTTTCAAAGGAAATATAAGCACATTTCTGAAAGAAAAAAAACTGTTTTGAGAAATCACAGAGAAGCAGTCAGAAAAATAATTCATAGTTTTCGTTTCGTTTATCCTGCTGGAGGACATAACGTTAGCGCCACAACTGTGATGGAATACAGATAGCATAGTGGGTAGAGCAGTTCCCTGCCATACAGGTGACTGTGGATTGAATCTCGGAAGGGGTGCATGTTTTTTTTTTTTTTGTCTTGTAAATTAGCCATTTAATAAAATGTTTTTTTTAAAGAAGTTTTGTAAGTCATTGTTTTATTGCTTAATTTTCATTGAATATAAGAAAGTAGGGATAAGTAGTTGACTTGTATAAAATAACAAGACACCGTGGACTGGTTTTCCTCCTGTCCTCCTCCTTTTCAGCTGCCACTGATATATATATATATATATATATATATATATGTACAGGCTTGGGGAGTAACGGACTACATGTAACGGCGTTACGTAATTAGGATACAAAAAAACAGTAACTGTATTCCGTTACAGTTACAGAAAAAAAAGACGTAATCAGATTACAGATACATCTGGGAAAAAATGGGATTATTAGTTGGATTACAATTAAAATATATGATGATGAATGATGAATGAATGTGAATGAATGAATTAATCTAACACTTGCCAATGCGGCAATGCCGTATGCACGTGCGCACACATTACTACAATTCACGACAAGTCAGTCACAACGACGCTCTGCTCTCAAGTGGAGCCAGATGGCTCATTATGGCCTCGAGCGCTAGAGAAAAAAATGCTTTCACTGCGTAGAAATTTCGCCCTTACTTTGTTTTTAAAGAAGAAAGGGGGAACAACATCACTGTACAGTGCAAGCTATGCCTCCCAGCTGCGCACACACTGTCATTGTCCAAGGACTCCACATCTAATTTAAAGAAACATTTAATGGTAAGCGAAACTGCGAACGTTGGCTAGCTACACAGAAATTCTGTTAGCTAAAGTTAAAATTAGTTAGCCTGCTAACCAGGCTCGGGCTGTCATTGTTACTACTACTGCCACTACTGCTGCTGCTGCTGCTGCTACTACTACTGCTAGTAGTAAATGATCACAGAAGTTTTTATTTCTGATATAATTTAACATGCTGTTGTACGAAGGCTCGTTTTGGTTCGCTCCCGTTTGCCCTGTTAAAATGAAGACATTACATTGTTAATACAAACTCAACCTGTGTCTGTCTCAAATTAAAAGTCCCCTTGCATTAATAGCTCAGTAGGCTTTTATTGTGAAACATTTGCACGGACTTCATCGTGGAAAACTCGTTGACTTGCGAGGGCCCCACAGGCAGTTGAAATGTAGCTACTGCCACCTTGTGGGGCTTGCACGTTACAAAATTGCCTGAAACACCTGCAGTGACTGAAATGGGTCACTAACACACATCTTATGGATATTTCTTCTTTCTTGTCTTTATTTGCATTTGTATTGAGGAAATCCAAAAGTAACTTAAAGTAATCAAGTTACATTACTTTAATATTGTGGTACTCGGATTACGTTACTGACTACATTTTTTAACAGGTAATTAGTAACTGTAACGGACTACATTTTTAAAGTTACCCTCCCAACCCTGTATATATATATATATATATATATATATATTAGTTGTATTTAGTTTAGTTTCTCTAACAGTCTGATCACGCATCACATGTTCAGTCTCAGTATTGTCATCCCTCCCTCTTTCTCCTTGATCTTACAATTTTTCACATCTCTCAGATCACCTCCACTTTTTTATTTTCTCACACCTCTGTAGATTTGTCCTCCTCCTCCTCCTCCTCCTCCTCTTCCTCTTCTCTCCTTCTCCTCTTCCTCCTCCTCTTCCTTCCTGCTCTGCCTCCTCCATTACTGTTTACTTTTCATCCCTCTCTCACTCCACTTCTTATCCTCCTCAGTTTGCATTTCTCTTTATTTCCTTGTTCTCTCCATCTTTTCCTCTAACCCTCCTCACCTCCATCTTGTTTCTCCTTCTCCCTCATCTTTTCACATGTATCTTTCCTCCCTCCTTCCTCTCTTCTCTCATCCTCACATTTAGAGTTTTTTTTACCCTCCCTCCCGCCATCTTTTTTTCCTTCATCTATTTCTTTCCTCCTCCCCTCAGGTTTTTCAGTGTTCTGCTACCTGACATTTGTTTCTGTATGCTAATCCTTCCCTTCCTCTCTCTCCATCCTCCCTCTCCTCCTGTCTTCTCTCACCCTCACAGTTATATTTCTCCCTCCTCTCTTCTTCCTCAAACATATTTTTACTCCAGTGTTATTCACCCCTTCGGATTTCTCTCTCTTAATCCCTTCCTTCCTCTCCTTCACTTCTTCTCTCCTCTCTCTTATGTTTTTATTTTTCACACCCCCCCTCCCCCCCTCATATATCCTCCCCTCCTCTCCTCTCTCTATCCTCACATTTATATTTTCCTCTCCTCTCCTCTCCTCTCCTCTTCTCTCCTCTCCTCTCCTCCCTCCCTGTTCACAAACACGCCTGTAACCATGCCCTTTCCCTCTTCAAACTAATTACCTCGGCTACCTTGTACCCGCCGCCCCGCGGGACTCCAACAACTGTCAGACCAGTATTATTTTTGAAATTTAAACAATCATCTTACGTGCACTGCTGCTAAGATCCTGGCCTTTTCGGCAGCTTCGACCTTCAGTAATTAATACCCCAGGGCCCATTATTGGCAAAGCCTTTATCCTCTGGGCCAAGAAGCCTCTAACCCGCTAATTACGGCCAAGCAGCTAATCTTCGAGCTGCCTGATTGACAGCTACACCTATTCTACTAATTGCCTGTTGCAGACAACACCTGGTGAACCGCAGCCCGGGGGAGAGCGCCGGGCTCCGACAACGCCTATGGCTCCTGAGGGAGGCCAAACAAGTGAGGGGAGGCTCTGATAGTGCGTGTGTGTGTGTGTGTGTGTGGTTTTATTGTCTTTATGTGCAGGCGGAGCTCAGTGAAGAGGAAGCTGTTTAGTTTGTGCATTTTTATGGTATAGATGGTGGTGTGTGTGTGTGTGTGTGTGTGTGTGTGTGTGCAACATGTTGCTTATTGAACACACAGAGAATCAAACACACTGACAGTCAATAAGTGTTCCACTGTGGATCTGATCTGAGATGTGATCGTCTGTTTTCATCCCTGTGGACAGGTGGAGTCCACTGTCGTCTCTGACTGGAGAACTTGAGTCCATGGTCATCTGAAACTCCATTATTGTCTATTTGTGGAGTCCTAGTTGTCAACTGGACATCTACGAGTCAAATATTGATTCCAGTAGGACACCAGGACATCTCAGATTCCAGGCGGTGTCCTACAACATGTCCACTTCCCATTAAAACAAAGAGAGGCTGTCTCAGTCCGTAGTCTCTTCTATGAGGATACCTGGGAGTCAGTTTTTGTCTTTGCACTGACACCTTGAGGTCCATTTATTATTTACTTGACAGCAGTCAGTCACAGATACCTGAGTGCTTCAGTGTTTCATTAACCTTTCAGTAACCAGAGATAACTCGGTGCTGCTGAGACAAAGACTCATCACTACACTGAACCAAACAAAACGGGTATTTTGTTTAAGTTTTATTGATTATTTTTAAAGGGGCAGCACACAATTAAAGTAATTGCATCAGAGTTAGCTGGCATGCTAATTTGCATCTGTTGTCGCTGGGCTGGTAAATAGCAGATGAGAAATATAAATGTAAAAATTATAATTTGGTGAAAGGTTTCAGATATGTCCAGACATGTTCAGACGCTGTCCTCCTGACAAAATATGACAGTGTCTGCTACAATTGTCCAGGTGTACGACAATCAAGCAAAGTGTCGAGTGACATCTCGTCAAAACTGTTAATGCCCAACCATGAATCAGGCTTAATTGAATTTAAATGTTTTCAAATGTTCAAAATGAATTTAAATGTTTTCTTGGACAATCACATCTTTAGACCAACAGATCGTTAGCACAGTTGCCAAGTCCACTTATTATAGGGCGACTTTGGGCTTGTTTTTCTGTAAAGTCGCTTATAAATATTGGTAGTCGCCGGTTGCAGTTTTTGGGCTTGTTGTTAAAGTGTTCCTCTTCCTATTGTATAGCATGTCATATTGTTTTGAAGTCCTGGAACTAAAACAAAAAAGGATCATAACATATAAAAACAATAACAAATACAATGATACAATGCAATACATCTCTGGATTCACGGTGATATTTCTTTGTGTGTGCAAAGTGTAATAATCTCTCTTTTTTTTAAAATTTTTTTTTTACCACCAACGGAGAAGTCGCATGTTTTGGGCTTGTTTTCAGGCCCGCTTGCTTGTTTCACTCACGATATCTGGCAACACTGATCATTAGTTTTATGTCCAGACAAAACGTTTATATTTTAAAACAGCTCAATTTTATCCTGGTGTCTTTATGACAAGTTCAAATAATATTCACCAGAAATAAACAACAACCAGCAGTGGAAATTCAACAATAAACTACAAAAGAGATAAATGTGAAAATACTCAAAGAATGATTGATTTACACCATCATGTGAAATCATGTGACACAGTCAAACTGTAATATTAGCAGAAAGTACATGAATGCTTACATTAGCTAATGGTTTATAAAACTTATTTTTCCTAATGTCCCTGCAGATGTCATCATCATGTCTTCATCGTCTCTTCGGTTGCTGATCCTTCACACCAGAGTAAAGCTCAGCGATGAGAGTGAGAAACATCATGTTTCTACTACAGTACATGATTCTGTCTCAGCTGGAACATGTCCCGACATCCTGTTGATGAAATCCAGCGGTTTCACTCTTATGAATGTTGACACACAGTCGTGTACAGTGGTCTCATGTGAACATGATGTGACACAAAAAATAAATATTTCTGGCAGGCTTCATGGAAAAAAGCATCCTGTCTGAAGGGCTGTAGCAAAGGTTCCTCTAAAGATCAAATAAATTAAGCAACCCAAATCAGTATAAATCAAGCTAGCTGTTAGCAGCTAACATGGAAACAGACAGCTTAGCATAGCAGTAGACATGTTTCTATTTCACTGAGTCACTATGAAGGAATTTAAATGTTTTCTTGGACAATCACATCTAGAGACCAACAGATCGTTAGTTTTGTGTCCAGACAAAACTCTTATATTTTTCAACAGCTTGATTTCATCCTGGTGTCTTAATGACAAGTTCAAATAATATTCACCAAAAAATAAACAACAACCAGCAGTAAGTTCAACAATAAACTACAAAAGAGACAAAGTCAGTTTACTACAAAGTTCAGTTCCTCTAATCTGTCCAGAGTGAACACAAACAAGTCAATGAAGGATCTCTGAAACATGTCAGATGCTATCTGAGTTTCCTCTAGTACCAGTCAGGTGATCGTCTTCATCACACAGGAGAATTGACTCTGCAGGCTATCGCTAAGCTGCTTCCTGTTTCCATGAGCCCATATTTTCATCTTTGTCTCCCTATGGGCTCAACGAGTCAAATGTTTATTCCATATGAACACCTTGGAGTCTCTGCAGGGAGACTTGGGAGTCCACATGGCAGCCATTTTCTTCTGACGTCATGTCTATGTGAGAAAACTCAAAGAATGATTGATTTACACCATCATGTGAAATAATGTCACAGTAAAACTGTAATATTAGCAGAAAGTAGATGAATGCTTACATTAGCTAATGGTTTATAAAACTTATTTTTCCTAATGTCCCTGCAGATGTCCTCATCAAGTTTTCATTCATTTGTCTATTCAGTTGCTGATCCACCAGGAAGCTGTGAAATATTTGATTTCTCTGTGGGAAAATGGTCCAAAGTCTCCTATCCACTCCTCACAGCATCTCTGTATGGACACCAGCTCTGCTCTGATTGGTCCACGTTTAAAACAGACTCTATACCAGCTGTGATCAATCTCTGATTCTTTAATCCTAAACTGAAGTCACTGTCCTGCAAATCGTTTGAACACAAATGTTTCACATTTTCTCAGAGATTCAGTCGAGATGGAACAGACTCAGCAGGACGGTGTCCTGACCTGCAGGTCTCACCGCCACACACATGGCATCAAACACACAGAGGTAATAATTTCCACAATAAACTGTGCTGCTGGTCTTAACTTTCCCTTCTGACGTTAAAGTTCTTTATACCTCAGAAGAATAAAGACTTTGTACACAGCATCAGATATTTTCTGGCATGTATTCAGTATCTGCTTGTTCTCGTCTTCATGGCTGCATCGTCGAGTCTAAAGCATCATGTCACCTCCTTCAGCCTAACTGGGCTGCTGTCTCCACAGTCTGAAATAAAGATTTGTGAGTTTGAACAAAGAGTCCAGCAGAGTTTAAACAACCTCACACCCATGTTAAAGGTTGCTCTGTTGTCTTTGAAGCAGTTATGTACCATGTTTGTAAGCTGATTTACAGTAAAGGTCAGCGAGGCTGTTTGCTCCTCGTCGTACTACAGCAGGTTTTTAATCGGCGTGTAGGCGAGTTGGGGTTTGGAGAATAAGTCGCACTGATATCTGAGCGTCTGACAGCAGCAGATGAGGAGGGGAGTGATGTCTGAAGGCAGCCAGGGGGTTTGGGACTTGCTGTCAGTCTGCCTCGGTCTGACAGGCTGGCGAGGGGAAAAGGCCACAGCTCTGAGGCTCAGCGTGAGGCCGCAGGCGTGGGGACTCTGCCGCAGCCCGCCCGCCACGTCGAGAGGTCGCCTCCCGGTCCGACGGGATGCCCAGTGCCACCGTGTTGTGCAAATGTAACCCA
Source organism: Diplodus sargus (assembly GCA_903131615.1). Taxonomy (NCBI): domain Eukaryota; kingdom Metazoa; phylum Chordata; class Actinopteri; order Spariformes; family Sparidae; genus Diplodus; species Diplodus sargus. The sequence goes on along the minus strand of CAEMYA010000883.1, from coordinate 22,159 downwards.
TCACCCCCACGGCTCCTGACCTCAGACTGGCAGCGCCTGTCGAGCTTGCCGATCGATTGATCTAAATAACATTGTGACGTGATTAACATAAACGGCTTGTGAAGGGGTCTGCTGAGGGGCCCGCTCGGCCTCGGCAGACCGGACCATACAGCAGGCAGTGGCACGATAGAGAGAGCCACGGATCAGAGAGTCAGAAAATCCATCTGGAGAGAGTCTCTGCTGTAGCCAAGTGTGCTTCTGCAGATTATTATTAACATCCAGCCAGAGACAAGTCAACAGCACAACTCTCCTGTCTGTGTTTCATAGAGAATATCACACAGTTTTTGGAAAAACTTTGCATTTTAAAAATTAAAAAAAGTTCTTTAGTAAAACTTTGTTTAGTACGTTTGGATTTTAAAAATATGTTTCTGGAAGTTTAGTTTCGGACGCTCGGACTTCATGCTCACAGTCACCAGAGTAAAGCTCAACGATGAGAGTGACAAGCATCATGTTTCTAACACAGTACATGATTCTGTCTCAGCTGGAACATGTCCTGACGTCCTGTTGATGAAATCCAGCGGTTTCACTCTTATAAATGTTGACACACAGTCGTGTACAGTGGTCTCATGTGAACATAATGTGACACATAAAATAAATATTTCTGGCAGGCTTCATGGAAAGAAACATCCTGTCTGAAGATCTGTAGCGAAGGTTCCTTTAAAGATCGAAGAAATCAAACAACCTGAATTAGTATAAATCAAGCTAGCTGCTAGCAGATAACATGGAAACAGACAGCTAGCATAGCAGTAGACATGTTTGTAGTTCACTGAGTCACTATGAAGGAAACAAGTCACCACGGTTACTGAACTGATCCCGAATCACTTCTGATTCAAACTGAATTTATTCAATCTGATTTTTAGAACGTGTGTGATAATCTTTAGCTCCAGCGAACTGTTAGCAGAACACACAAGATAACGTGAAGCTCTGTGATTGGATGTTTGTAAGTGAAATGCATCCTGGGAGTCTAAGTTGACTTTACTTTAGTTTTTATGCATTTGTCTTTTCTCATTTTGATTCAGCCAGAAAGTTCCAACACTGAAGAACATGAACTAAAATATGTGTGTGTGTGGGTGTGTGTGTGTGTGTGTGTGTGTGTGTGTGTTGTGGTGGCGGCTCATTTATCACTGTGGTTGAACAGAGATGATTAATCTGCTGTTGGAGCCTCACAGCTGTGAGGAGACCCAGGGGGCGCTGTGGAGCTGCTGAGGGAGGCCTGTGTGTGTGTGTGTGTATGTGTGTGTGTGTCTGTGTGTGTGTGTGTGTGTGTGCGTGTGTTTTTGTGTGTGTATACTTAATGTATGTGGTGTATGCATGCCTTGAGCTGCATCAACCAGTAACCACAGCATCACCAGACTCCCTTAACAAATGTACTGACTTTAAGAGTTGTTGAGTTAAAACATACTTTATAACACTCTGAAACTCTGTCTCTGACAAACTCTAACTCACTGGCCCTCATTTATCAATCTTGCGTGAAAATGGGTGCAGATCTGAGCGCAGAATTGGTCTTACGACAGGACACACGTGTGATTCATGAAACATTCGTATCTGACCAATTCCAGCGTACGAATGATCGGGTCTTGATAAATGCGGCGGCTGAATTCGATCGTCATTAACATGTTACGCCCTTAAATATTCCTGGTTCGGAGGCCTCGCCCACTGAGGTAGAACATGGAGAGAAGAAACACTGGCAAGAAGAGAAACTTTTCCAAGATGGAGATCGGCATCCCGGCAGCGCCGGCACATCAAAGGCTCCATTCAATAATGAAATGTTGTGCAAAACTGAACAGGCCAAAATAATATGGCACACTTTCTCTGTGGTATACAGCAGAGTTCCCCCTGCTGGTCTGAGACGGAGCCTTCAGCACCCTGAAGCAGCTCCACTGTGACCGTGTGCGTGTGTGCGCACTGTTGAATCTACGTTCCTGCTCTGTAGCAGGTTTGCCAGCGGGGTTATTAGGTATCCCGTTAACTAGTTGTCATGTTAGACTATTTACATATTTTATTTTACAAAAAAGTGGTATCAGTAAAAACTTAAAAAATAATCGGTTTTGATCTGTTCTAAATATGTGACTGCTGATGCTTAATGACAGCTGAGGTTTGTTTAATAATCATTTTCAGACTCAGCCAGATTTCGCAGTGCTGCACCGCAAATCCACAGACTCAAATTTGCGTACACGAGCTCAGACCTGACGTGAGATCTGATCGTAGTTTCCGCTCACGTCCAAATTGATAAATGCCGAAGTTTGCGTGGAAATGGTCGTATGCACGGTTTTCTGCCGTACGTTCGTTTGATAAATGAGGGCCACTGTCTCCTTCTTGTAAATTCAGCATTAAATCAGAACATGAAGTTGTCTATCTCCATGTAAAAAGTGTCAATTTGTGGCAGCGTGTCTGTCCCAACCTGTCTGCCTCTCTGTCGAAAGTCTTACCTGCCAACATTTAACAGCTGTCTGAACAACCTGTTAACACTGATTTCCTCATTTACACTCCATTCATGAAAGAAGACAACATTTTACAGTACGTCCCGCTTCAGTTTCTGCGGTCCCGTATGTTGGCTAGGTGAATAACAGCCAATCATTGTATGCAGGCAACCTATAAAGACAGGTAGGGGTCCTCTTGTCTCTCCCTCTGTCGCCGAAACCACACCTCATTTTCGGTGCGCCCAATGTCCGCTGCAGCAGGTATCAAGCGGTGGTTGTACTGGTTGCGCCTTCAGCAATCTGTGTTAGTGTGTTTCTGTATATGGTTTTGTAGATGCCTGTCTTGGACTCTCTTCCCTTCCTCGGACGGGCCGCTCTCATCGGCCAAAGCTGGTAGGTCGATCTATGCCGTGCTTATGTCTGGTGTTGAAGCTAATTATCTGCTTTTCATTTTAGGAGTTGGACTCACCTGATGAACTAAACACTATAGGCACTTGTCTGTTCCCCTCCCCGAGCTCATAGGCACGGCAGCATCGGAACTGCGTGTAGTATTCGGCAGCCAATTACATAGCAGCTACTCTGGCCAGTCTGTTCCAACGCTGCTGCTTTGCTTTCTGCCAAAATCCACTATTAGCTCCTTTGTTTTGCAAGTGTTGAGTTTTAAGTTGTTGTCCTACTTTACCTACTATTGTTTTTGCTCACTGTGGCTTTTGCTTACAGCCAGCCCAGGAGTGTTTGCCTTTTGTGTACAATCTCTATTTATTTCAGTCTGGGCCATTTTAGTATAGTGTGTGTGTGGTCAGTGGGGCCTAACTTTTCATTTTGTTGTTTAATTTCCAACCGACTCGCTGCCTCTAATCCATTATTATTGTTTTTTTTGTAGTTGATACTGTTTATTTCCTTTATCCTATCTTGATTTGTTGATTTCTTATTTTCCCATACCTGGCTGCTTAGCCCCACCAATAACCTGTTTTGTTTGTGTTTATTACATCAATTGTATCTTGGCCACAAGTGTATCATCTACACAGATGACAATCCACTCAGTCATCTGTCATTGGCTAAGGTTGGTGCCACTGAGCAACGGTGAGCGGCCCGACTTGCATCCTTCAACTTTGATTTGAAGTACCGATCAGGAAGGAGCAATCAGAACTCAGATGCTCTATCCCGTCAGCATCCACCCAATGTGCAAAAGATGGAAGCCATGGTCCCTGATGCATCAATTCCCAAACCGTTACAGCAAGCCTTGCAGTTAGGAAGGGCTGAATCAACCCAAACTGCCATCACAGTCTTGCCTTATCATGCAGCTGCCAACATGGCTACCCTCCAACAGACTGATCCTGCTATTCAGGAAGTGTTGGTGTTTTGGCGACAGAAGCAGCAGCCCCACCAGGAGAAGCAGAAACTCCTTTCTCGTCCTGCATTGGCGTGATTCTGACAGTGGGATCGCCTGGTTAAGGCCTTAGCTCAGAAAAATGTCATGCTTCAATTCTAAACATTCGAAGAAGTCCCATGCAAACTGTTGGGTGAGAGAGCGGAGACAGAGCGCCACAAAGCTACTTTGCTGAAGCGGTGTTGCTGGATTTAGGAGTTATTGAGACAAACTAAACGTCAATGGCAAGAAAAAAATTGACACGTAGGGAAGTGATTGAGCTCCTATTTGCTGATTCTGATTCTGAAGGGGAAAATCTAACTTTGGGAGATGACGATCGGTCGAATTGTGAGCTTGCTAGTCGCATAGGTGGGAGTGGAAATGATATACAAATTTGTAGTATCAGTAGGGGAGCGAGTGGATGTGGTAGAAGTAGCGGGGGTGGTGAGAACAGAGCTGGGACCGGCGTTAGTGTTCACTGGTTCTACCACGACGGTCACATAGCCACCATGCGCGGCAGTGGTGCAGCCATGCACAGCAGCGGTGTTCACAAAGGACAAAACACTGATTCAACTTCTATAGATTTTTTGTCTCTCTTTCTGACCGACGATTTCTGGAATCTCATAACAATGGAGACAAATCGGTATGCTCATCAGTATTTAGCCTCACATGAACTAATGCCAAGTTCACGGTTTCATGAATGGTATGATGTAACGGTCCCTGAAATGAAAGCCTTCCTGTCACTCCATTTGAGCATGGGCCTGGTACATAAATCAGAGATTGAGGATTACTGGGCAGAATTTTGGCCAACATCTACACCAGGATTTGGTAAAGTGATGTCTAGGAACAGATTTGAAATCATCTTGTCTTTCTTCCACTTTGCCAATAATGAGGAGTATGTTGAGAGGGGCCAGCCAGGTTATGATGGACTGTTCAAGGTGCACCCAATAATGGACGTGATCATTCCATGCTTCTCAGCTGTCTTTGGCCCACGCAAAGAACTGTCACTGGATGAAATGACAATAGCTTTCAAGGGAAAGTCCACATTGAAAATGTACAATCCAAACAAACCAGACAAATATGGTTATAAGGCATTTGTCTTGAGTGAGGCCAAGTCAGGATACGTTCTGCAGTGGTCTTTGTACACTGGACAGCATGGTGAGCATGACTGCCGGTCCGCACAAGCCCCTGAAGGCCTTTGTGCAGGACATCATCACTTCCTTGCTTGAGGGCTTCTCCAAGAGAGAAAACAAAATACGGGGAAGGCGTTCAGCAGAGGGGGGAGAAATGCCACAGAGGCTTACAGAACGCCACTGGCTGCGTGATGCTGGCGATAGTCCAGACTGTATAGTTTGCTCCGATCGTACCCGTCCTAAAGGTCATCATCAGACACAATACAGGTGCAATCAGTGTGGGGTAGGCCTGTGTGCTGTTCCATGTAATGGCAGGTTCCACACTCTGAAAAACTACAAACACTGTCATCTGGATAGATAGGCACACATTAGGCCTCTGTAGGCAAATTATCCCCCAAAAATCATAAAAAACGCCTACTGTTTACATGAGCTTTATTGGTGTAGTAATAGTTCTAGTTTACCGGGGAGGGGTCTCAATATTGTTCTTATTGTTCTTGTTAGGGCCCGAGCTGGTCATCGACCTGTGAGGTCCCTATTGTAATTGGAAAAATTATTCTTATGAGGGCCCGAGCAGGGAACCTACGAGGTCCCTATTGTTTTTCTAAGGATTATTAGGGGGCCAAGCCCGAGGGACCAAGGGAACGCGTATGCAAGCATATGTGTTTCCTTGGACCAGCGGTGCTAGGAACCCTATTGTAATTGTAAAGATTTTTATTTTTATTTTTCTCCGGCTAAAAGTGGTGCTGCAGCCTAAACCATGCAAGGGAGGGTGGTGCAATTTGGAGGGTTGGTCCAGACTTCTGCTGCACATTTCATTCGCTAAACAGCCACATATGCAAAACCTACTTTTTCGAACTCCTCCTTGGGATTTTGTCCGATCTGCGTGAAACTTGGCACGTACACTCTTCAGCTGGACCTGATCTAAAATGATCAAAAGAATTTTGCTTGGTAAAAAATGCGCAAATTATTAACGAACACATTTCTGTAGCTGGCTATATCCTTTGGGCCAACTTCTGTGGGCTCTGCGGTGCGCGGGGTCCGAGTCGCACGGGGGGGCTTGGCCCCCGTTCATAACTGCTTGCAGTTCTAGTTAGGGGGCCAAGCCCGAGGGGCCGAGGGAACGCCTATGCAAGCATACACGTTTCCTAGGACCAGCGGTGCTAGGAACCCTATTGTAATTGTAAAGATTTTTATTTTTATTTTTCTCTGGCTAAAAGTGGTGCTGCAGCCAAAACCGTGCAAGGGAGGGCGCTGCAATTTGGAGGGTTGGTCCAGACTCCTGCGAATATCTCAGACACAAAAAACTACATATATTCGTCTGCAAGGGGCGCTGTAACAGAGGAAAATAAGTTTTTGCCTATAACTCCCACACCGTATGTCGTACATTCAAAAACCTTGTATCCCCAGATTCCCTGAATGGAGCTGAATCACTTTGCAATTGGCCACGCCCACTTCCGCTTGGAAAGTCTTTTCGCAAAATCGCAAAAACTGGAAAACCTACTTTTTTGAACTCCTTGGGATTTTGTTCGATCTGCGTAAAACTTGGCACGTACACTCTTCAGCTGGACTCGATCTAAAGTTATCAAAAGAATTTTGCTCGGTCAAAAAATCCGCAAATTATTAATGAACAAATTTCTGTAGCTAGTTATAAAAATGGAAACTGTTAGATATCTCAGTCAAACTAAATGCTATCAACACCAAATTTCAGATCCTTGGTTGCCATGAGACTGGGAAGGGATGAGCCAAATTTCGTGGCCTTTGTCCACTAGGGGGCGCTAAAAATATGGGAAGTTTATATCTTTTGAACGGCTACACCGTTTTTTTTATGAAATTTGGTCTTATGATGTAGGGCCAATCCTGAGGCCATATCTTGAAGGTGGTCATGACTGGTCAATGTGGCCGTGGCTTATTACAACAAATCCAAATCGGCACACATTCAGCCTTTTGCACTTCCAGTGCACTTCCCATTACAGTGAATACCACGGCTCAGACGTTGGCCTGTGTCCTCACTTTTGCCCCGAGCCCATCATCCTTTGGGGCCAACTTCCGTGGGCTCTGCGGTGCACGGGGTCCGAGTCGCGCGGGCGGGCTTGGCCCCCGTTCATAACTGCTTGCAGTTCTAGTTCTTCTTTTTTTTCTCCTTTGTCCAAAATGATCACATTTTTCACTGCCTGAACATACCCCAAAACTCACCAAAATTGGAATATAGGTCACACCTGGCGAAAAATGTTATAATCTATTTTCGTCCTGAATTTCCACCGCTAGGTGGTGCTGTTATTAAGGAAAGTGCGTTTTGGCTAATAACTCCCATATACTTTGTCGCACATTCAAAAACCTTATATCCACACAGTCAGTGAATTGTGCTGAATCTGGTGGTATAAAATGTCGAAAACCTACTTTTTCGAACTCCTCCCAGGCGATTTCACCGATTTGCACGAAACTTGGCACACAGCATCTGTGGACCCTCCTGACAAAAAATTGTAAAGGGATTCTAATTAAAAAAAATAATTTTAAAGTTGTTAGATAACTTCCTGCAGATTTGGTTCCAAACAAGAAGTGTTGGATATTTCCACAGTGGTCAGGTCTAATGACATAAAACTCAAGATACTACTTCCCCACCCCGGAGGCCCTGTGCAAAATTTTAGGCGATGACCACAAGGTGGCGCTCTTTAAAGTAAACTATTTCATATCTCCACATCTGTTCATCGGATTGACACGAAACTTTGTTTAGTTAATGTCTGTGCCCTCCTGAGGAGAGCTTATGAAGGGTTTACCAATTCAACATGAGATGGCGCTGTGGTGCCACTTTAATTTTATATTTGGCCCTGTGCCCACACCATAACACTCATGGAAATGAAATTCATAGAGGTGGTCTGGAATGGCCCCTGTAACTCACACAACACTATTCGCTCAATTCAGCTGAATTGTGTGGTGTAAACCACACCCACTTTTGCGGTAACTTTCCATTCACTCACCAAAAATGACCATCAGGTGGTGCTATTTTCAACACAAAAGCCTTTTTCGCTCATAACTCCCACTTAATATGTTGCACATTATTAAACCTCATACCTATTTGTTTCCTGAATTCAGCTGAATTGTTTGATGTAGGCCACGCCCACTCCATTCGCAAAATGGCAAACAATGAAAAACCTACTTTTTTGAACTCCTCCTAGATGATTTGACCAATTTGCACCAAACTTTGCATTTAGCATCTGTAGACCCTCCTGACAAAAAGTTGTCAAATTTTTTTTAATAGTCCTTAAACTGCCCGAAATATAAAATGACAAATTCCTGCATATTATCTTGAAAACAGAAACTCTTGCATATCTTTACAAAATACTGTTTGATTATCACATAAATGTTCATCCTTGTGTACTATGGCCTGATGAGGCTTTGTGTAAAATATGGTGCAAATCGGCCCATAGATGGCGTTCTGGTCGCAGTCTGATCATTGCGAATGGAAAGTAAATGGGGAAATCTTCAAATCCTCTTCAAAACTCATCAACTTTCAACCTCTCCTTGTCCCTCATACTTTGAGCTAGAGACACCATTTCAGCTTTTAAAGAGTCAGAAGACTTTGAACTGTTGGACATGTATTCAGTTTTTAAAAATCTTTTACGGTATTCAAATCATCACAGTTTTAGTTTTAAGGATTTGTAGGCCGTCTTCTGATTTTATAATGGGTGTGTATTGCGTGAGCTAGAGTGCGTGACATCATCGCTACAGTGGAGAGCAGATGGAAGAACTAAAGAAAAAGTTCTCTTCAGCTTGATTTCTTTTACTTCACACACACAATATATATATACATAGAAATGTAGGAAATGTTGTTGGCTTTCAGCTGATGGTCTTATTTCGGACTTACAGTTTTGGCTGTTAAAGCCCCAGAGGGACAAGCACAACAGCATCTCCCCCATGAGCTGCAATTTCTTCCTCTTCAGCTTCCATCATGCAGCAGGTGACATCTCACATCCCATCAGTTAATCAGTTCCTCTCTGACCGTGGGCGTGACGTGTGGGCTCTGTAGCGCCCCCTATTGTGATGCCCCACCTCCTACTTGTACATAGAAGGACAAAAATTGGTACGCACATTCATCATGACCAGACGCACCAAAAACCCATTTGGATGCATAATCTCACTCCAACAGGAAGTCAGTCATTTTGATGTGTGGCGGCGTTTTTGACAAATTCATGCCTACTTTAAAAAAACTATCTTGTCCTACAGCTTAAACACCACAGTCTTCACATTCACTCTGTGTCATCTTCATGCCTTTAAGAACAAACGTTGTGGAAGTCATTCAGCTGTGCCAAACCTGGTGGGCGTGACGGCGGACGCCATTTTTCCCTTTTGCTGTCAAGCATCATATCCTTATAATTTCCACATGCAATGCCCCATCTCCACAAAATTCTTCATAAATGTAGACAGTCTTGACCTTAATACATGTAGACATTCATTCAAAGTCGGCCATTTTGAATTTGGCGGCCTTTATGAAATATTGCCGTGCATCATACTTTCACGTCTTCCTCCTACAGATTGAACACCACAGACTTCACAGTAAGTCAGTATACTCCTCAGACTATGCCAAAGACACGCTAGGAAAATCTTTATCCTACGTCATACCTGCTGGCAGTGGCGGTGCCCGCCATTAAAGTCCTTCATCATGCAGCATCAACTCCTAATAACTTCTTCATACTATTTCCTTTCTCTGCCAAATCTAGAGGGAATCTAGAGGGAGTCGCCATGAATAGATCTGTGCATCAATACTGTGTCATATCCATAGCGCCACCCACTGGAAACATGAAGGAAGTTTTATCTCTGGCAATTTGGGCTTCCCACATGCAGTGAGTGATACAAGTCGCCATTAGATGGCATTGTTGTCTTTCAAGTCACATGTATCCTTTTTGCTTAGGAACCTCTGGATAACCTCTGAATAATTGCATTCCATTGCTGGAAGTCAGGCTCATATTTATCATATTTCATTGAAACTTCGAAATGTAGCTGCACGCACTTTATGGAATAAAAACTAACAAACAAAGCAGAAATTAGATCAAAAGCTTGACATTCATAGACAGCCATAAATACATTTTTGAACGAAGGCAAGTGAAGCATTATTTTACACTCATTTATGTGCAGTGATGACAAACAATGTCAGATGTACATGGCATTTGCAGGTAGTTTTGTCTAAATTGCACAACATGGCATTATTGATAGGTGATATTTAGCACCACATAATGGATAAGTCAGTGGTAGTTAGCCACAGCACACAATTTTCAAATAAGCCAATTTGCTAAGAATGCCATTTGCGTGTTGTTTCTGCCCTGTGAATGTGGCAGGCAACAACGTGTGTAGTTGTGATTCTGCCTGGCTGCAATTTGAAACAACTGAGTGATTTCTTTGGTTAAAATGACACAAACCACAGCTACTGCAGGATGCTCGCCAAACCTGCTCACTTGACCGCTGTCCCTTTCCAGAGGGAAGAATCTCATCTCTGCATCAATACTGATTTGGCCATTTTGCTTTTGGCTGCCATTTTGAAATATTTCCAATCCTCGCACTGTAATGACATTCTCCCACAGATTTAACACAACAGACTTCACAGTCACTCAGTATCATCCACAGACCATGAAGATGAAAACCTTTTCAAAGCTTTCGCCTACGTCATACCTGCTGGCTATGGTGGGGCAGTCAATTTAAATCCTTCGCCATAAAGCATCAAGTCCTCGTAACTTCATCATACAATTCCCCTTCTACATCAAATCTTTAAGGAATGTAGAGGGAGTCAAAACTGTTTCATAATCATAGCGCAACTCACTGGACACAGCAAGTCAGACAAACATCATCCGATTGACATGACGTTTACTGCTTGTTTTCTCCCCAGCATGACATGCAAGTAACAGGTGAGCGCGCAGTCCGACGGCGCCGCAGGCCAGCGCGTGCGGACTGCGAGGGCCCGTTCATCACTGCTTGCAGTTTTAATTAGAGGGCCAAGCCCAAGGGGCCGAGGGATTTCCTAGGACCAGCGGTGCTAGGAACCCTGTTGTAATTGTAAAGATTTTTATTTTTATTTTTCTCCGGCTAAAAGTGGTGCTGCAGCCTAAACAGTGCAAGGGAGGGCGGTGCAATTTGGAGGGTTGGTCCAGACTCCTGTGAATATCTCTGACACAAAAAACTACATATATCTGCTTACAGGGGGCGAAATAACAGAGGAAAACACGTTTTTGCCTATAACTCCGAAACCGTATGCCATACATTCAAAAACCTTGTATCCCCAGATTCCCTGAATGGAGCTGAATCACTTTGCGATTGGCCACGCCCACTTCCGGTAGAACGTTTTTTTCTGCAAAATCGCAAAAACTGGAAAACCTACTTTTTCGAACTCCTCCTTGGGATTTTGTCCAATCTGCGTGAAACTTGGCACGTACACTCTTCAGCTGGACCTCATCTAAAGTTATCAAAAGAATTTTGCTCATTCAAAAAAGGCGCAAATTATTAACGAACACATTTCTGTAGCTAGCTTTAAAAATGTAAACTGTTGGATATCTTGGTCAAACTCAATGCTTTTAACACCAAATTTCAGATCCTTGGTTGCCATGACACTGGGAAGGCATGAGCCGAATTTGGCGAACTTTGACAAGTAGGGAGCATAAAAATGTGGGAAGTTTATATCTCTTGAACGGCTACACCGATTTTTAGGAAATTTGGTCGGTATGATGTAGGGCCAATCCTGAGGCCATGTCTCGAAGGTGGTCATGACTGGTTAATGTGGGCGTGGCTTGTTACAAGATAAACGACAAACATTAATTTCAGCCAAACTATTATGCTGAGAGCTTTGAAATGTATATGGTACATAAAGAATAGGACACAGTTTTTTCCGAAAAAAAATTGCACATGTACTCCACTAGGTGGCGCTATAATTGATGCAATCGCGTTTTTGCCTGGAACTTCCACATTTTAAATAACACATTCGCAAACCTTCTATCCATATGTTCCCTGAATAGAGCTGGGTTTTTTTACATAGGACACGCCCACTTCTGCTGCACATTACGTTCGCTAAAGCGCCACATATGCAAAACCTACTTTTTCAAGCTCCTCTTTGGGATTTTGTCCGATCTGCGTGAAACTTGGCACGTATTCTCTTCAGCTGGACCTGATCTAAAGTTATCAAAAGAATTTTGCTCGCTCAAAAAATGCGCAAATTATTAACGAACAAATTTATGTAGCCAGCTATAAAAATGTAAACGGTTTGATATCTCGGTCAAACTAAATGCTATTAACAACAAATTTAGGTTCCTTGGTTGGCATGAGACTGGGAAGTGATGAGCCAAATTTCGTGGATTTTGTCCACTAGGGGGCACTAAAAATATGGGAAGTTTATATCTTTTGAACGGCCACACCGAGTTTTTACGAAATTTTGTTGTATGATGTACGGCCCATCCTGAGGCCATATCTTGAAGGTGGTCAGGACTGGTCAATGTGGCCGTGGTTTATTACAACAAATCCAAATCGGCACACATTCAGCCTTTTGCACTTCCAGTGCACTTCCCATTACAGCGAAAACCACAGCTCAGACGTTGGTCCGTGTCCTCACTTTTGCCCCAACCCATCATCCTTTGCGGCCAACTTCCTTGGGCTCTGCGGTGCACTGGGTCTGAGTCGCACAGGAGGCTTGGCCCCCGTTCATAACTGCTTGCAGTTCTAGTTTTTTTCTTATTTTCTTCGTCCCAAATGATCACATTTATTACTGCCTGAACATACCCCAAAACTCACCAAACTTGGAATATACGTCACACTTGGCGAAAAATTTTATGATCTATTGTCGTCCTGAATTTCCACCACTAGGTGGCGCTGTTATTAAGGAAAGTGCGTTTTGCCTAATATGTCCCATATACTTTGTCGCACATTCAAAAACCTTATATCCACGCGTTCAGTTAATCGTGGTGAATCTCGTGGTATAGGCCACATTTCCATCTTCCGTTTTTTTTCGCTACATCGCAAAATGTTGAAAACCTACTTTTACGAACTCCTCCCAGGCGATTTCACCGATTTGCACGAAATTTGTCACACAGCATCTGTGGACCCTCCTGACGAAAAGTTATTAAAATAATTTTGATAGGCCAAACAATACTCAAGTCATTACATAACAACTTCCTGCAGATTTGGTTCAAAACAGGAAGTGTTGCATATCTCCACATTGGTATGGTCTAATGACATGAAACTGAGGTTACTACTTTGGCATAAGCCGCTGAGGCCCTGTGCAAAATTTCAGGCGATGACCACAAGGTGGCGCTCTTTAAATTAAACTATTTTATATCTCCACATCTGTTCTTTAGATTGACACAAAGCTTTGTAGAGTTATTGTCAGTGCCCTCCTGAGGAGAGCTTATGAAGGGTTTACCAATTTGACTGTAGATGGCGCTGTGGTGCCAATTTAATTTTATATTTGGCACTGTGCCCACACCATAACACTTATGGACATGAAATTCATAGGGGTGGTCTGGAATGGCCCCTGTAACTCACACAACACTATTCGCTCAATTCAGCTGAATTGTGTGGTGTAAACCACACCCACTTTTGCGGTAACTTTCCATTCACAAAATCATGAAAAGTGAAAAACCTGATTTTTCGAACTCCTCCTAGACGATTTGACCGATTTGCACCAAACTTTGGATGTAGCATCTGTGGACCCACCTGACAAAAAGGTATTAAAAGAATTTTGATAGTCCATAAAATGCCCGAAATATAAAACAGCAAACTCCTGCATATTGTTTTGAAAAGAGACAATCTTGCATGTTTTTACAAAGTAGTGTCTGATTATCACATAATTGTTTATAATTGTGCTCCATGGCCTAATGATGGTCTGTGCAAAATTTGGTGCAAATCGGCCAACAGGTGGCGCTCTGGTTGCAGTCTAATTAGCGTGAATGGTAAGTAAATGGGAAAATCTTCAAATCCCCTTCAAAAGTCATCGACTTTCAACCTCTCCTTGTCCCTCATGCTTTGAGCTCAGCCTCAAGCCTCAAGATTCCAACCTCTCCATCCCTGGTTCTTTGCCCAGGATCAGAGCACTTTGTGTGGGCTACAGACCTCCAGATTCCCCAATCTCCATCCCTGGTTCTTTGCCCAGGATCAGAGCACTCTGTGTGGGCTACAGACCTCCAGATTCTCCCCTCTCATTCCTGGTTCTTTGTCCAGGATCAGAGCACTCTGTGTGCGCTACAGACCTCCAGATTCCCCCTCTCCATCCCTGGGTCTTTGCCCAGGATCAGAGCACTCTGTGTGGGCTACAGACCTCCAGATTCCCCCCTTTCCATCCCTGGTTCATTGCCCAGGATCAGAGCACTAAAGCTATCATGCTGTTTCGCAGTCTATAGGGTCAAACACTGTACGTCTTTCATTATTTGTTCTTTATGTAGATTGCAGGGAGTTCTTCTGATTTCAGCATGCATTGTTTAATACCAACAGGAGGAGCAGCCCACCAAATCATAGGAAAAACATCCTTGGCTGAAGGAGTTACGTTGACAAGCCAGGCGGCAGCATGCATTGACGGCCGCATGCCCCAACGCGCGTGGACTGTGAGGGTCCGTTCATCACTGCTTGCAGTTTCAATTAGGGCCTGAGCAGATCATCGACCTGTGAGATCCCTATTGTAATTAAAAAAATGTTTCCTCTGCGACATTGACTGCAGTTTTGGAAGACTGAACATACCCAAAAACTCACCAAATTTGGAATATATGTCAAATGTGGCGAAAATTGCAATCCTGCATTGTCACTGGGCGTGGTTGTCACCTGCGGGCTCTGTAGCGCCCCCTAATGTTCAGCCCCGCCTCCCACAAGTTTGTAGAAGAACGAAATTTGGTACGCTGATTACTCATGACCAGACGCACAAAAAACCCTCTTGGACTGATAACGTCACTCCAAAAGGAAGTCAGCCATTTTGATGTGTGGCGGTATTTTTCCCCAATTCATGCCTACTTTGAAAACTATCTTGTCCTAGAGCTTAAACACCACAGTTTTCACATTAACTCAATTATCATCTTCATGCCTTGAAGAACAAAAGTCATACTTTAGTGGGCGGGACGGTGGAAACCATTTTTTTCCCTCGCTGTCAAGCATCAAGGCTTTATAACTTCAACAAACAATTTCCCATCTACACCAAACTGCTCATAAATGTAGAGGCTGTCACCCTGAATACATCAATGTTTAGTCTGCCATTTTGATTTTGCCGCCATTTTGAAATATTGCCAATCTTCGCACTTAAATCATCTCCTCCTACAGATCTAACACCAGTGGCTTCACAGTCACTCAGTATCGCCCTCTGACCTTGAAGATGAAAAGTTATTGAAATCTTTATCCTACGTCATACCTGCTGGCCGCGGTGGAGCGGTCAATTCAAATCCTTCGCCATAAAGCATCATGTCCTCATAACTTCTTCATACAATTTCTTATCTCGGCCAAATCTCTCAGGAATGCAAAGTGTGTTTTCATGGGGTGTGGTTGTGACCTGCAGGCTCTGTAGCGCCCCCTATTGTGATGCCCCGCCTCCCACATGCACATAGAAGGACGAAATTTAGTACGCACATTCATCATGAGCAAACGCACAAAAAACCCTTTGGACCGATATCGTCACTTTAACAGAAAGTTAGCTATTTTGATGTGTGGCGCCATTTTTGTCCAATTCAAGCCTACTTTAAAATCTATCTTGTCCTAGAGCTTAAACACCACAGTTTTCACATTAACTCAATTATCATCTTCATGCCTTGAAGAACAAAAGTTATTAAAATCTTTCAGCTGTGTCATACCTGGTGGGCGTGGTGGTGGCAACCATTTTTTTCCTTCGCCGTGAGGCATCAAGGCTTCATAACTTCAACATACAATTTCCCAATCTACACCAAAATGCACACACACGTAGGTGGTGTTGCCCGGAATACGTCTCTTCATCAATGCTAAGTCAGCCATTTTGATTGTGGCCGCCATTTTGAAATATTTCCAATCCTCGCGCTGTAAAGACATTCTCCTACAGATTTAACACAACAGACTTCACAGTCACTCAGTATCATCCACAGACCTTAAAGATGAAAACCTGTTCAAAGCTTTCACCTACGTCATACCTGCTGGCCATGGTGGGGCGGTCAATTTAAATCATTCGCCATAAAGCATCAAGTCCTCGTAACTTCAACATACAATTCCCCTTCTACACCAAATCTCTAAGGAATGTAGAGGGAGTCGCCCTGAATATATCTGTGCATCAAAACTGTTTCATAATCATAGCGCCACCCACTGGACACAGGAAGTCAGACAAACATCATTCGATTGACATGACGTTTACTGCTTGTTTTCTCCCCAGCATGACAAGCAAGTAACAGGTGAGCGCGCAATCTGACGGCGTTGCAGCCTGACATATCTGCTGGCCGCGGTGGTGCCGTCCATTTAAATCCTTCGCCATGAAGCATCAAGTCCTCGTAACTTCACCATACAATGACCAATCTGCGCCAAATCTCTCAGGAATGTAGAGGGAGTCGCCCTAAATATATCTCTGCATCAAAACGGAGTCGTATCCATAGCGCCACCCACTGGACACAGGAAGTCAGACAAAGATCGTCCGAATGACATGACATTTACTGTTTCATTTCTCCCCAGCATCACATGAAAGTAACAAGTGAGCGCGCAATCCGACGGCGCCCCAGCCTGACGTAACCGCTGGCCGTGGTGGTGCAGTCCATTTAAATCCCTCGCCATGAAGCATCAAGTCCTCGTAACTTCACCATGCAATGTCCTATCTGCGCCAAATCTCTCAGGAATGTAGAGGGAATCGCCCTTCATATATCTGTGCATCAAAACTGTGTCATATCCATAGCGCCACCCACTGGACACAGGAAGTCAAACAAAGATCGGCCGAATGACATGACATTTACTGCTTCATTTCTCCCTGTCGTGACATGCAAGTAACAGTGAGCGCGCAGTCCGACGGCGCCGCAGGCCGACGCGAGTGGACTGTGAGCGCCCGTTCATCACTGCTTGCAGTTTTAATTTTTATTGTTCTTGTTCTTATTTACACTCATACACAAATACTACAAACTTTTATCTGAATAGATGGGCACAGATAAGGCCTCTGCAGCTAAAAGACGCTGTGTGTTATTATAATAATAATAATAATTATAATAATAATAAAGAAGAGAAGAGAAAACAAGAAAAAGGGAAGAAAAAAAGAAAAGAAAAAGAAAAAGTGTCCTCCAATGGGGGGGTGGTGGTGGGTAAAAAAAAACGCAGTTAACATGAGTTTTGTGGTGTGGTAATAGTTCGAGTTTACGACTGTTGGCTTACGATTTACTTTTTCCCTGTTCACCTGATGTGTGGACAACATAACATGGATGGTGGGGATGAATCTGATGAAATAAGTTCACCTCTCTTTCAAAATATCAGGTATTTCATGGAAATTACATATGGCCGCCACCATACGACATCATAATATGCAAATTAGATGGGAAAATTTACTCCCTAAATGAACATTAGGTAATTCTCAATATTTGTCTCATTTACACTTTGGGCTCTATCTTGCACTCGGCGCAATTGACTTTGTACACTGGCGCTTGTGTAATTCCTATTTTGCACTCGGCGCACATTGGAGTTTTCCCTCCACAGACGCGCGTCCTTAAATTAGGGAATGACTTTGCGCTCCGGGGGCAGTTCAGCGAAAAGAGGAGGCGTGTTCCGGCGCAAACGTTCACTGGTGCTATTTTGTCGTTTCAGAAAACACTTCTGCCACAGTCCAGGAAAAACCTAGTCTAAAGTCAGTGGCGGTTATTCAGATGCTATTTTAAGGGCGCATGCTTGGCCATAATGTAGCGTGTGCTCAACGTGCATACACTTTGCTTTTCTCATCTACAAGAAAGCAGTTCCCGTTTTTGCAAACCATACAAAAAAAGTTGAAAAGATTTAAACAGAAGAACTAATTCTTTTTCCCTCTGATATGCGACGCGACCGCCGTAGCCGTGAGGGTCCGGGAGTGGCAATGCGCGATGTGCTCCTAGTGGAGCAGGTGGACGGAGATGGAGTTGGGGGAGGAGGAGGAAGGAGGAAGGGGCACAACAGGAGCAGGTGGTGCGTTTGGAGACTTGAGGCGATGCGCCTGAGAGGCAGCAGCAACATTGCCACCCGGTCAAGACGGGCATTAATACCTTGCCACAATCCCGGACAGCGCGGTCCGATCTGACAATGCTGCCACGGCATGTAGTGGGTCCGGATCGTCTGCACCTTGGTGTTTGCGCTGCTCCGTCATCAGCTGGCCATTGCGCATTGCTCGGCCTGTGCGCACTGCTCCCGAGGTGCGATGTCATGGGGATGCCAGGCTTAGAAAAAATTATGGCAATTTCCTCCCACGCCCGTTTAACCAAAGTTAGTTTGGATGGATTTCTCCCCATACGACGCCATTTCTTGGTCTTTTACAGCCCCGACGAGAACGCCGGTCTCCTCGGCTGTGAAGCGCTCCTGGTGTGCGCCTGGCAAATGCGCCATTATAATAGCAATCCGCCATGGAACAAGCGCACCTGCTCTTAAAGGGAATGTGAGATGACGCTCTGATTGGTTTATTGCACGTTACGCCCAAACCACACCCATGACTAATGCAGCTACTTCAGACCAACCCATTTTAGATTTGCGCCGGGCGCAAGAGTCATTTATCCTGCTGGCATAATAGCAACAGCGCCTGAGATCCGCCCACAAAGCTACTTGCGCTTTGCGCTTGAGACTTGAGACTTCAGATCGTCAAAATAGGGCCCTTTGTCTCTATCTCAAACCACTTTCAAGCCAGAACTTTTTGAAATTTAGATGTCAAAATCTAGTATTTTTAAAAATAAAACCCGGCGCCTAAAGGGTTAAAGATTTATAAGATATATAAAATATTGCAGTAAAGTATAAAAAACTATTACTGTAGAGTATAAGAAATAGCCACTATTGATACTGGAGTCTCTTCTGTCTTGACGATTGGGCCACATGGCCTCATCCACATCACATGCATTATCCTTTCTTGCATTGAACCAAGGGAAAAAATCTTCTTGCATGCCATCCAATCTTGACATTCCTCTGCACCTATTTCTCACTATCATCTGCCTTAGACCTCTTCATTCCATGTTGGCAAAGAACAACACAGCCGCTGCACTTTTTAAGGCCTGCAGACTGATTGCTCATTGAAGATTTGTGTTAAGGAGTGTCAAACAGGTGCTTCAGCGATTTCATACCGATGTAAGTAGTTTCTAATAGTTAGGAACAGATGGTTTCTGTTTGGTTACCATAGCTATAACAATGGAGTTTGGACTGCTTGAATGACCTCCGTGTTAACTGTTCTGCAAAAGGGTGGGGTAAATGTGTCAATTCAATGAAAAAGGGTTAACACATTTGCAAGAGGTGTCTTGTGCTCTGCTGAGACAGTGATGATGAAAACCGGGTGGATCCCAGTTTGTTTAAACAGGTCAAAGTAATCAAGACAAACTGCAATCGTACCCTGTTGAAGGCCATGGTCAGGAAGCACTCCCCAGGTGGTGCCTCCACCAGTAATCCACTCCCCGTCACAAGCCACCCTCAGAGGGCCACACATCATGTGACGGTGATGTGTTGGCCCTCTGGCATGACGTTCCTCAGACCGTTCCTACTGGGACTTCTGCCAGATCAATCACGGTGACCCAGACCACCCCTCTGCTCCCACAATCTGAAGTGACTCCTACTGCACCAGGTCCTTCAGCGAATGCCCACTACGATGATGCTGCACCAACAGCTCCGTCAGCTGTTCTACCAACCAGTTACCTTGACACCAGCGAAGCAGCAGTACAAAGGATGGCACAGTCAACTGCTGGCCAGCATTCCAGCTTCTACCATCTTCCCTGGCCTGTGAGGGGAAGTAGCACATGGAGCTGCAAGCCAAGGTCCTGTGTGTAATGCAGTTTCTGTTCTCTTTAGGCCGTGGAACTAGCTAAGGGACTGTCTTGACTGGTTCATCGCCGGATCGATGATGCAAAGTGGAGGGGTTGATTGTAGCAGAATGGGGCTGCAGTATGTCCTGCTTCAGTTTCTGTGGTCCTGTATGTTGGCTCGGTGATTGACAGCCAATCATTGTATGCAGACAACTTATAAAGACAGGGAGGGTTCCTCTCGTCTTTCCCTCTGTCGCCGAAACCACACCTAATTTTTGGTGCGCCAGAAGGTATGTTAGTGGTGGTTGTATTGGTTGCGCCTTCAGCAATCCGTGTTTGTGTGTTTAAACTAACTGTATGTGGTTTTGTAGATGCCTGTCTTCCCTTCCTCGGACGGGCCACTCTCATTGATCAATGCTGGTAGGTCGATCTATGTCACACCTTATGTGCGGTGTTGAAGCTAATTGGCAGTTTTTCATTTTAGAACTAAAACTAACTAAACACGGCACTAAATACTATCGGCACTTCCCCTCCCTGAGCTCTCAGGCACGGTCGGATTGGGACTGCGTGTTGGTGTCTCTCTAGTATTCGGCAGCTAGCGATGTAGCAGCTACACTCTGGCCCATCTGTTCCTGCGCTGCTTACTTTTACTTACTTTTATTTTATTGTCACATATAATTACATGTAATTACAGTGAAATTCTTCCGTACCTTTGGTCATTTGCATAACATAAATAGAGATATAAGAATATAAAAGAAGAAAAATAGAAAAATATTTAAAAAACAAAAAAGGTGGTAGTAGATTTTAAAATGATAGTGCAATGGCAACCAATATAAAAAAAGAAGAATGAAGAATGTAACAGTGCATATCACTGTACGTATACGGGTATTTATATTATTAAATCAAAGTCTCAAAAATTCCAAAGTGCAGTAGTGCATGGAAGTGTGTGTGTGATTTTATGTTGAGTTCAACAGTCTAATGGCCTGAGGGAAGAAGCTCCTCCTCCTCCTCTCTGTGTTGGTCTTCAGCTGTCTGTAGCGTCTCCCTGGAGGTAACAGGGAGAACAGTCCATTGTTTGGGTGGTTGGGGTCACTGGTGATCCTCCTTGCTCTGGCCCTGCAGCAGTTTGTGTGGATGTCCTGCAGGTTTGGGAGGGCGGTCCTAATGGTCCTCTCAGCAGAGCGAACCACCCTCCTGAGAGCCAGCTGGTCCCTCTTGGTGGCGTTACCCATCCAGTTAGTGATACTCCCACTCAGGACACTCTCTATGGTGCAGGTGTAAAAGTTCCTAAGTGTCCTGAGTGGGAGTTTGAAGTCCCTTAGTCTCCTATAGTATTGATGTGACAGGACCAGGAGAGGTCCTGTGTGATGTGGCCACCCAGGTATTTAAAATTGTCCACCCTCTCCACCTGGGCCCCATTTATACAGATGGGTTGGATGTCCCTCTGCTGCTTTCTGCCAAAATCCACTATTAGCTCCTTTGTTTTGCAAGTGTTGAGTTTTAAGTTGTTGTCCTACTTTACCTACTATTGATTTTGCTCACTGTGGCTTTTGCTTACAGCCAGCCCAGGAGTGTTGGCCTTTTGTGCACAAACTGTATTTATTTCAGTCAAATTACATTCACGCAGGCACGCATGGATGAGCTCATATTTAAATGCTTATCATTTTGAAATGCAGGTATATTTTTGTAGATATGAAGCTAATGATGATTTTTTTTTTTTTTGCATGTGACGCCTTGAAAATGGCAAGCGCAAAACCCAACCCGCGCTCTCCAGGCGTCCGACCTGATCCGCACCTGTGTCCGACACAGTACTTTATTTTTCACCCGTTTCATTCAAATTATGCGGGTCACCCATCGGGTACCTACGGGTACCTGAACCCCTGCAGGACTCTGGTTTGCATATTGACATTTTGCCGGCTGTAGGAGCTTGGATTGCACAAAAATGGCGTGTTCCAAGTTCACTGCTAAAAGAAAAGTGGACAGTGAAAATTTGCAATTCAAAGAAGAATGGACTGAAAAATGTTCATTCTCCCTCCAACCAGCACAAGTCCCATGTGCTTAATATGCCAGGAGACTATAGCTGTGAAGAAGGAAATGGCATTATGAGATGAAGCATGGAATTTTGAAGAGACATTTCCTCAAAATTCAGAGGTAAGAACAACAAAAAATATAGCCGCAAGCGGCAATCTGCGGGTTCTAACCTCCTTTGCCCCAAACCGACCACCCTGACCCTTGTCCCCCGCAGTCGATGACATCGGCCGCCGTGTCCCTCAAAGATCTGTGCAACACACAGGCATG